>OX336389.2:1384378555-1384978555 GCA_946902985.2 Meconema thalassinum
GAGCCGGAGGCTGTAATGCGCAAACCGGTGACGACATGGGCTAATCGTGGCGTATGTAACGATGTGTAGTTCCGACCAGAGCGTGGAAGGTCACAGCCCGTCGCTAGAGGGCACGCGTGCACGTCATGTGACGGTACAAAGCGAGCAGCAGCATGCATCAATCGTCCAACGCTGCCAGTCACATTACAAACAGTGACATGGAGGCATCAAACGAGGAGCAAAGAGGTGTTGTTCGGTTTCTGACCGCGAAATGAGTAGGGGGAACGGACATTCATCGCCGAATGTCACAAGTGTACGGCGAACACTGCATGTCCCTTGCAAGGGTCAAGGCATGGCACAAGCGCTTCAGGGAAGGACGGGTGTCGTTAGGCGATAATGCCCGGTCTGGGGCACCCCCCTGCATTACTGATGACAACTTCCAGCTGGTTGATGCACTCATTACCTGACAGTGAACGCCATAGCCGCCGTGGTCGGATTGAGCGTCGGAAGTGTGCACACCATCATGAAGGAACGACTGCACTTGCGCAAAGTGTGTGCCCAGTGGGTGCCCCACAGTCTTCAACCACACCAGAAAGCATGCCGAATGGCCTACTGTCTTGGTCTTGGTTGGACGATTGATGCATGTTGTTGCTCGCTTTGTATCGTCACGTGACGTGCACGCATGCCCTCTAGCGACGGGCTGAGACCTTCCACGCTCTGGTCGGAACCACACCTCGTTACACACGCCACGATTAGCCGATGTCGTCACTGGTTTGCGCATTACAGCCTCCGGCTCGTTACTTTTTGAACGCACCTTATACTTACATAATGATAAACAAGGCCCGGGTAATTATGTGCTTAACTTTTCAAATATGTATTTATTTATGTGCTTAAAAGTGGAAAATATGTGATTAAGTTTTCAAAATATGTTCTTAAATTTGTAACATTTGTCCTCCAGTTACTCGAAATATAGTTGAATCGTCTAGCTGCTTGAATAATCAATAATCCTGTCTACAGTACAAATGATCCCGCTTAATAGATCGAGGCTTGCCTCAGTTTCTGAATCCTACAATAGGCTACTTACTGCAGATGCGCGATTCAAAATTATGTATGTGCTGTTTACGAATTTCATTCTAAAGAACTGAAGAAGAGGTCACTTCAAACACTTTCATAGCACTCTGTCAATAATCACAAGTTTCGCAGACCACTGTAATTTCAAGTACAATTTCCTGTCAAGGTAAGGACTATTGGAGGCTTAATGAGAATGTTGACTTCAGCCCCCCTATTATACATAACTAGCAGTAGTGTCCGGCTTCGCCCAGTATCGTCACGTGACGTGCACGCGTAACCTCTAGCGACGGGCTGAGACCTTCCACGCTCTGGTCGGAACCACACCTCGTTACACACGCCACGATTAGCCCATGTCGTCACCGGTTTGCGCATTACAGCCTCCGGCTCGTTACTTTTTGAACGCACCTTATACTTGAAGTACGGGTTCGGTCGTTGATTTCGTTGAAGTTATTTTACTCGTTTTCAGAACTTCAATAAATATAACAAAGACATAGTGTTTGTCTGTTGCTGTCGAAGCGAAGTATAAATTTGGTGACCCAAACTTGAATAAGTTTTGCCGGAGCACATGTCAAGAGACAGACTGAATCGTAGAATTTTATATACATAGATGATTGAAAATAACCAGAATAATAAGTATCTTCAAGACGAGATCACCAAAATCAATGTTCCAAATTCTGGCTGCTGACAGTGTATATTGACCGGATTACCACTTCGCCCATCCCTTCTTCATTACCAAACAAAAGAGCGTTGCCATGGTAACTCATCTCCCACTCTTGAAAAGGTAGGCCATCCGCCTCTGATTAGTTTCAAATTTCACGTGGCTGCCTTAAATTTCCTCCCATGTAGATTTTCCCGAGTTCCAAGAATTTTATATATTCAGCCAAGAAGTCGATTTCTTGCTCAATATGATGAAATAAAGTTGTTGTTCGCTCTGTTAATTGCTCCAGGAAATACACCTTTGTAACTTCCAACTCCCAAAATTGTCAAGACTGCCCGCTGTTAAGATGACATGGTTTATTGTTGAAAGTCAATAGCCAAGTTGCACGAGTCTCGGCTGAAATACCCTACTGTTTACGCAAGCTAAAAATGTACTTCCATTCTTCAGATTAATATAAGAAATAAAGTACGAAATATGAATAAATGATAATTTACATGTATAATAATCATAATAATAATAATATAATCATATCGTATGGCCTCGGGTGCTGGGTGCAAGGCTATGTAATTTGACACCCAGAGGGTAGCTTACATCTCGAATTTCGTTGTTCCTTGAAACACTATGAAAGTCAAGGAAGTTAGATATCTGATTAATCGATTAGATCTATTAATCGTATTTTAGATTAAATCAACAGCTCTACGATTACATTTGGGGGCTTATACGAGTAAATTCGTACCCACACAACATAAGAAGTACCAAATATATTCAATTTTTAAAGCTTGTTTGTATTTTCTGTTGATTTGTAGATTAATGTTAACTATATTTTGTAAATAAACGTTATGTAAATATATAAATTAACGTTTGTTTTCGTTTCAACTTAAAAAAATAGAGAATTTCCTTCAAATTTGAACTTTCGTTGTGGCAGCTACAAAAGCAAACATTATTAGGTTAATTGTGGGGTATGAAGCCATTTTCAGTGTTGCCTAAGTAAACAAAAGTTTGGTGCTTTTCAGTCGGTCAACACGAATGTACCCAAACAGAGCTGGGTTATGCCCTAATCCTGAAATAAATTACATGAGATTAATAAATACACTAGGATGACCAGTTTCGATCGTCAAGCGATCATCATCAGATCCATTACACTTAGGCTATAACATCTATGTTTTGAGAATACAGGTGAAAAATATTTATAATATTTACAATTATTTAGTTGCAATATTGGTAATGCAACTGTCGGTGTATGCTAAATGGAGTATATCTAATGTTAGGTGAAATGCTAAAATGGTGATAGAAATCCGGAGTTTGTCTCTTTGGGGGTGATTATATGGTTGTAAAAAATCCACTATGGTTATACTGTAATAATACAGACTGATACTTAACCGGTTGTCTTCCTGGCTGGAACTTCGAGCAGTTTGTTGTTCAATCTAGCACCAGTTGTGGTCACCCTAGTGTATTTATTAATCTCATGTAATTTATTTCAGGATTAGGGCATTGGGTACATTCGTGTATACCGACTGAAAAGCACCAAACTTTTGACTATTTCTTCCTTCATTAGTTAGGCCTGACAAATCAAAATCAGAAATACAGAACCAAGACTCAAAATTCGTGTTGACTTGTGTTAAGGAAGGCTGTTCAGCATTTACTAAATAATTTTACATTAATAATGGCAGAAATTATTTTCCCTTCAATAATTTTAGATACTTTCAAAACAAAAAAAAGCAGTTTGTTCTAGGTTATGGATGTTTTTTTTTTTGGCCGCTTTGCATTATTAGGCCCCATCTGATTGTCACACCACACATTCCGTGCAGAGGAATGCTCTTTGCGTGTTATCCACTTAATTGTCTCCCGTCAGCAGTTTCCCACTGCTGGGTCAGCAGCGTGCGTGTTCATCATATCGGTCAGGCTGACAACTAGCTCTTCCACTGTTATCGGTCAACAGGGAATAAACCTGCATGGCACTTTATACGTTAACTGGGATAAGTTGTCCAGGATTGGTCAACTACATAGCGCCACATACAGCACTGGGATGATGATGATCGTGTGACCTCCGGAGAGGCCGAGTGCAGGTCTTTCTAGTTGACGCCCGTGGGCGACCTGCGTGTCGTGATGAGGATGAAGTGAAGATGAAGACGGCACATACACCCAGTCCCAGAGCCACGGGAATTAACCCCATGGGATTGAAATCCCTGTTGGCTCGGCCGGTAATCGAACCCGGGGCACTTTGGGCCAAAGCCTAGCGCGATAACCACTTAGCCACGGAGCTGGACAGCACTGGGATAGGTTCTCTAGGATAGATGAATTGCATAGCGCGTTATACAGACAGTGGCCAAAAGTCATGGGAAGCCACAGAATATGATGTTAATAATGAGTTGCTCCTCCGCGATCCCTCGAAATAGCAGCAATACGGCGAGGCAACCTCTCGATAAGAAATGGGTTCTTGACTCCCAACATTCAACCGGGCGGTGATCTGACTCACAGTAGACTAGCCCTTCGATGGTTCTGCTGAGGTGACATAATGTCCGTTCGTTAACACCTGCGGTCGTCCCGTGCGGTGGTTTACGCGGATGGTAACATTATCTCTGCAATATTGAAGATCCACCCTAAACACTGTAGACCTCGGAGACCTGAATTCGTGTGGAATCTCCGAAATGCCATGACCCATGTGCTACGCGCCGATGATCAACCCACGTTCAAAGTCGGTTACCTCGCGACGTGTTGCCATGATCACTACACTCGTGTCTGTGACAGACTGCATCTGCACCGCCGCAGCTAGCCGCAACGCTCAGGCTCATTTTCTCATGGGACTACCCTTCCCGTGACTTTTGGTCACTCAGTGTACAGCGCTTACATTTTATGCATGGAACTGGGATAAGTTAAAAGCATCCGTGGCTTAGGCGGCAGCACGCCGGCCTTTCACCGCTGGTTCCGTGGTTCAAATCCCGGTCACTCCATGTGAGATCTGTGCTGGACAAAACGGAGGTAGACGGGTTTTTCTCCGGGTACTCCGGTTTTCCCTATCAAAATTTCATTCCAGCAACACTCTCCACTATCACTTCATTTCATCTTTTTTTTATCGCAGGTCGTTGCCGTGATAGGAGACATTAAGAGGACACTGACGGTTCATTCTTAGGCGAAGGTTAAATTCAGAGTTGTGTTTGGCGTTCGTCTGTGCGTCATGTACTCAAATCAGCATCTGGCACAGATGCACTTCATGTGCGGTAAGGTGGACGGCAATGCTGCGCTGGCTCGTCGTTTGTTCCAGGAGAGGTCATTGAGACATCAATGTGAGGTCTGAATTCAAGCAGGAGGTGGACATTTTGATCATCTTCTGTAATGACAATGACATGCGAAAGAAAAACTTTCCGGTGAAGTTCAGTGTTGTGAAGGCCATAACTCGGAATTGAAGCATTTCCGGACACATATTGTAATGAACTATTTTGATTGTCTACATGTAACAAATACATATCTGAAATTAAGCCCCCTATTTTTGAAACACCCTGTATAGGTAAGAGGGGCTTATGATCAAGACGTCCCGAGTTCAAAAATGACGTAACAGCAACAACAAGGAAAAATCAGGTCTTCCTGGAGATTGCAAGCACAGAAGTGACATGTTCAATAGATGACGAGGACACAACAGCTGCGAGATTGCTTTGTCTCAGGAATGCCGGCTATGGAGTAAGTGATACCACTCTCAACAGGTGGATCAGTGTATCACCTTACTATACAGTACGCCCTATCTCCTCTCATCGCCAAGTGGTATACAGTAGTGGCGTCACCCAGCGCGGTAACTCGTGGTGTTACCCCCCTCACGCAGGCGCGGATCTAGAGTTTGGCTTGGTGGGTTAGAGAATCGAAATTGTTAAGAAAAATGGTATCAGTAAAAACGCAATCAAAAAATAACCAAACGTACAAAACCAGGCCAATTTTATTTGCAAGCTACATGGATAGAAATTTGATGCGTTTAGCGCACCAAAAATATTCGTACAAATTGCAACGGCGTGTTTTGCGACTTTTACATCGAGCTTCGAAAAAAGTAACAAGGTACGTTCCAGTTTCGTCAAGTCGAGTTGGTACCGACAAAGGGAGAAAGTCACAGCTTAAATTGCCAACCAAGCTTGCAGTTTGGACGTCGGCAAATTTTTTTGGTGCGAAAAAAGCCCCAAATTCCTATCCGTGCATTGCTGCACATTCATCGTGACATCACTATAAACATCGATTCGGTAATAACAAGGTTTGCTAAACATAATAGACGAGTTTTATATAAATAATCGTTTTTATATAACAGGTATGACGTTGTAAATATGTACAGTTGTAACAGAACATAATAATTCCAATAAAGATATTTCTGTACTGAATAAAATAAAATAAAAATCAGTTAAAATTCGTTAAGTTTTATTTGTCTGATTATTTTGTTTTCGTTTTTTGAGTTTGCAAACAAATTTGGTCTCCGTTTGGGGGGGGGGGGGGGGGGGGGTTCATGACCCCCGTGATCCCCTTCCCTTGAATCCGCGCCTGCCCTCACGACACCCCATAGACCTCTTCCGAGTCCGCCAGTGCCAAATAACGGAAACATACAGAATCCTTAGTGACGTTTATAAACATAGGTCCTATACAGTATAACCCCTCAAATCCAAACTAATTGGGGCTGTAGCCTGTTCGGATTTCAATTTGTTCGGATTAGCCGAAAGATGTCCATAACATAATGACCAACCCTCGTTACGGTATGGGACTCTAGCCTACATTGAGCGAGGCAGGCTGATTTGGCGCAAATAGCGAACATAAAATAGTGAGTCTGGTCCAAAGTCAACATGACGGCAAAGTAGTTAATGACAGTGAGGAAGAAAAAACTTCGGCAGACAATGTGACTTATACTGAAGCTGCATCTGTTGTTGTCATCGCATTGCACTTCGTAGAACAACACGCAGTAGCCACGCAAAACGATGTCATCTTAGCGCGACGCTGGCGCGCAATTGTCTCCGCGGGATGGTTTTCGTCACTTCTACAATATTGAAGATAACTGATTTCAAGTGAAAGATTAAGTGATATTTTGTGTGTTTCTATTGCGATTTCATTGTTTTAGCAAAGTGATTACCTACGGAATAATAATAACCAACGTTCTCGTTTCTTAATCCTGGATGGGATAAGTAGTCTATGTAGGCAATTTTACACTAAGCTAACTGTACTTGTTCTTAATTTTTCAACTAATTATGTAAAAAGCGGTCATAATGCAGAGCATATGATTGTTTTATGACTAAATAAATACGTTTCTCTTTTTTGCGTGTATTTTTTCAAACTTCAAATTGTCGAAAGATCCTCTTTCGGATTACCCGGGATTTCGGATTTCCGGGGTTCGGATATGAGGGGTTTCACTATATTTACAAAGGCAATAGAAGAAAAATCTCGTATGTTCATAAGCCACACTTTTCCCAATAGGTTTATAATAAGAGACTTGAGGAGAAAGGTTGTAATGTTTTTATTTGAACCAAATGCTTATAGACACTATTTACTTTTCAGGCGTCCCTACGGCCAAAATGCGAACTGAACAGCAATGATGTCACGTATTTTCCTACAGCAACAGTATTTGCAAATCGCACACTTCCTACAAAAATTGATATTTATGAAATTAGAATGCAATTCGTCACTGCTAATGTCATTTTCGTGCTGAGTGCACTCACAGCTTAGTCGTAACACTCACCGGTTATTCGATATTTATGAAATCATATGATTTGAGTATTCATTCCTTTAAATTACTGTTTCTGAAATCCATGCAAAATGATAAAGGAAAGCCCTCAGAATGTTAAAATGACATGAAACAGGCGTCACAGCGGCCAAAATGTGAAGTGGACAGCAATTATGGAGCGTATCTTCCCGCAGCAACAGTATCTGCAAATCGCACACTTCGTACAATTTTTTAAAAGTCATTTTTTAAAGAAATTATAGATATTTATGAAATTAGAGTGCCATGCGTCACTGGTAATGTATATTTTATAACCAATGAAGTGAAGGCAGACAAGACAGACACTTAGTACTGGTAAAAAAATCGATGTTCTGCTGTGCTAAATTTGTTTAAAAATGAAATTTTTACGAACCGCCCTAATTTTGGTGTCACCCCTTGTGATGGTGTCACCCGGTGCGGTCCGCCCCCCCCCCCCTCCCCCCTTAGGCAGAAATCAGGGTTAGATTCCCTGTTCTGCCAAGATATTTAATTCTGACCTGATTGTTGCTAGCCTCATGCGGTTAAACTCACAAGGTAAGTATCAGGTAAGACAGGTCGAAACCTATCTTGAAACTTTGTGGACGCAATCGTTGTACTAGAAGAGGACAACATGTGGAATACCAGCCGCCAGATCAACCCAATATACAGAAGAGCAATCGCGTGTGGTAACAAGGTTAGTGTTCCAAACTGGTCAGTTTAGAATCATGTGATCCCTGCTCTTCATTACATTTCCACACAATATTCTGTCCTATCTTTGTTGCACAGTAGACATGTTTTTGAATGGAGTGAGTTCAGAAAGCCGATTAGAGGAATTAAGTAGACACGGTCCGGAATTATAGGCTATATCCCATTAACGCACAAGTTCTCGTCTCAAGCTTATTGGAACCGAAATATGTACATCGAGCTTATACACAGACTATCACTGCCGGAAGATATGAAGTAACATATTAATCAAGCCAAGGTCACTCCCAAACAGGGGGCACTAGGCTAGTGGTGGCATTAGCCTATTTCACTCTTGTTGTTGTTTCTTTTGAGGGACTCGGACATCGTGGTCATTGGGCCCCGTGCACAACGGTGTGTAGGGGTGTATCACAAATAAAATTGCCTGATAGCCTGTGTTATTGTGGTGGCTGTGTAATTGTAGTTCAGGTGAGGATTGGGAAAGAGGCGGCCATGGCCTTATGTTACGAACCATCCCGGCATTTGACTGGAGTAGAAGTGGGAAAGGACGGAAAGGAGTAGAAGTGGGAAAGGACGGAAAACCTCTTTCAGGTGGTGCCACATATATGGCACACTTATGGAACATAATATTTCAGATTAATTTTCAGGAGCCCATACACGACGGTGCTGCCAACATAACTGTACGCGTGCTGATTGGTTCATTGTTTAACTGCACATAACTTCAATACTAACAAATTGATTTCTCCCAAATTTAGCAAATATACGGTTTATATTATTTGAGATTAATTTTGAGAAACTCGTGCAAAAAAGGTGTTGTCAACATGATATTACACGTGTTTAAACCACCCTCTGGTCCATAAGCGGAACTGGTGAAACTTAGCCTTGTTCGATCATAAGTGACGGATTAGCCTATTCACACGCCCGCCATATTGAAGTTATTCGACTGATGACCTTGTAGTTTTGACAGTAGACACTTCTTATATGAAGATATAGTTCTACAAAATTTGGTAGAGATCGGATTATTAGTTTAGTGGTAGTTTGATTTATGCTTTGAACATTTGGATGACCGCCATTTCGTTTTCGTTAGCATGGCGGCAATATAAAACTTGACTCTGAGGTGTCCTTGGCTAGTGCTGCTTTATCTGTGCCAAGTGGTTCAATTAGGTTTGGTCATGTTTGAATTAATAGGGGGGGGGGGGGAGGGAGGACAGACAGACACACGTACTCATTCACATATACATATACATACACACACACACACACACTCACGCACACAGACAGATACACGAACTTGAGCCCGGTGTAGATCTCATAAGTCTACTTTCATTTTTTGTAAAAATCGAATGTAGTCTAATATTAGATCTGGCGCCAGCTCCTAGTTACAAAACGTCATCTGGTTCATCAACCGGTTGGGTGTGTTTTAGTTTGGTCAAATAAATCAATAGTACTGGAGACCTTCAGAGTGAAATATGCATGTGAGTTCTGGAAACTATTTCGTAATGTGATACCAACAGCTTTTTCCACTTTTCAGCGGCAATGCCGGTAGTTGAAATAGTTTATTTACAAGCGACCTTATCACAAAGTTACAGTATGTCAAAAAAGTATAGATTGAGACGTCAAACAAACTTTGTTATCTTCCCATAAGTTATGATAAAATTGTAAGAATGATAATATTGCATTAGCCCTGATCCAGAGATGGGAGTTTAATGTTAGAAGTTGAGGTGAGATAAATAAATGTGTTTAGACCATTCTTCACATTTTGCAAAAGCGATGAAAAAATAGACTTATGAGTAGGGCTCGGATTCGAGCATATTTGCATATTTTTTTCCTGAATAGTACACATTGAAAGAAGCCTTTCGGTGGTATTTTCACCTCTCTGGGACCAACAGAATTGAAATGTATCGAGCATATAAATGCATAAAACCGTGGTTTTCAGAATAGAAGCATATACATGCATATTCTTGTGGTTTTCGTCTAAATAGTTTGTTTTTCTTCGAATTCCCTCCCGAATTCGGGCCCTGACCATCCTTAAGGTTCGAAAATTGAAATAATTATTGAAAAGCCTATCTGGTGCAAATAATAGAACCGCGTGTTTTTAACCTTTAGTGAGGTCGTTCTCGTCATTGAAACTTTTATTGACTGATTTAAGAAAATCATTCAAAACTGAAAACATAGAAAAAATTCTTGTTGTACAGACCAATGCAGATCTACTTCATTGACTCGCCTAATTCTGAACATTTTGTAAATGAACTTTTAAACTGTAACTTTTTTAAGAAAACGTCTCTTATATAGGCCTATACTTGAAACTTGAATGCGAGTATATTGCAGTGTATCATACATACAATTAGAAAATAGCTCGTATATAAAGGTGTGTTATTGGTTTTTTCGTTTTACTTTCCTTTCTATATTTTTAACGGTGTTTTTCGAGCATATTCTGCATATTTAACCGCATATAATGGTTTTTTCGAGCATATCTATCGAGCATAAAACACATGGTTTTCGAGCATATCTGGAGATTTTATCGAGCATATCTATCCGAGCCCTATTTATGAGTAAAGATGGAACTATCGACTAATCTTACCCGTCGACTGACTAGTCAATTCGTTGAAAGAAACTATCGACTACTTTCCGTTGAAAGGTTTCCTGATTTCTTATAGTTGCTAAGCGTGTTGTTTATTAGATCAATCCTGGAAAAATGTGTGCCTGTCCTTGTGTCTGTTAGTGTCTCCCTATTGACTCCTAAAGGCTGCAGCTATCAAAGCCAAATTTGATTTGAGTGAAGACCTATGCCAGAACATCTTACGATTATTTTGAAAATGACGTCAGTGCTACCAACTGCTGAAAAATCATTGGCGCAAATATAGATAATAATACGAGGGTTGGTTTTATAATTTTGGCAACCATGCTGCTGCTCTATGTTGCAATGGTGCTGGGGTCTGCTATTGCTACCAAAGGTTGCTAACCTGCATCCCCTCCCCTAGTAATTTAAATTTCCACTGAATGGAGATTGTTGGAAAAAATGAAAACGTAAAAACACTTATAGTGGGCGATGTATTTAAGATAGAGATATGCTGTCACGGACTTCTTTGTCAAACTTATCATGCTGAACAATTCTTACACTCGTAGTATATAGATATTGATAACGGTTTGCCCAGCGTAAACTTAAAGGGCGCACGGCAGGGCCCTGCGTAGCTAGTGCCTGTAGTATGTTCTATCCTGCTGCTCCCTTACGGGCAGTCTAAGAAGTAAGCCACAAGCGCGTGACGTCATGTCCTTGCCTCTCCCCACCTGCCGCTCGCTACATGTGCGAGCGAGCTGTGTATAGTATGGCGTAGTGCCCTGCAAGCCTGGCAAGTGCTTTTAGGGCCGTATGACCTTGCCACACACTGTCAGCACTGTATACGCTGGAACTCGTCAGTTCAGGCGCGCACGGCCAGCCCGTACCGACATGGTTTCGTAAAGCCGTTCTTATCTTCCCTTCATATTAATATTATTATTATAACACTATTAATATTAGCAATAAAATGATATTGGGTACCAATAGACTACGTCACACACTGTTCCCGAGTACATTGAAAATGAATTCTCTATTATTGAATGGATTCATTGATAGCAAAATTAGGTCATTTATACTTAGGCTTACCCAAACTGGATGAGTGATTTAAAAATGTTGATGTTGATCCTCTCGCTTAATCGAAACGTACCACAAGCTTTCTCTTCTTTTTGAAGCCTATCGTTATCTCTAAACGACCTGTTTTGTTATGCCGAAGGTTACTTCACATCTGATGGTGGGGTCCAGCATAAATCTTGTATCCTTCTTATGGCCAATAACAATTATTATGCCCATTGTATTTTTGTTTCTAACACGAGAAAGACACGAAAACATGGATCGCGTAACATTTCTGAAATGTTGCAGCTGCATCTTAAATCTATTTCGGTGATTCCTAACGTTTGTAGTAAATCCCCTTCTTAATTATGGTTTTTGAACGTGAGCTAGGGTATCAGGCACTCCACAGTATTTTCAGTATACAGAGTCCTAGCTACGCCCATGGAGGTCTCACACAAGAGCATCCTTTGCTTCCACCTATTTGTACTAGGCTACTCCCTTTCATGTCTACTTCTGGATTAGTCAATCTCCATAAAATATGGTGATTGGATAGTTTCTGTACTTTCGCAATCAACCTGCGATTTCATTTTTTGTTTACCATAGATCCGCTACAGTCTTAAGTATCGGTTATTTATATTCCCTTGGTTCCTAAATAATTAATCACCGTCTTCATCGTTATCACCATTTTCATCATCATCACCGTCCTGACAACCTCCTTCGTTGTACGAGCACAAATTACGCACTATGTCATATGTCTTCAAGCAATGCATGCTCTCTCTGGTACAGTCTCCCTACATGATGCTTACTATACTTTGGATGTTCATTCACTTAAAATTTCAAAATTAGCTTCGAGGTTTTCCTATGCCCAGAACTTAGAATGCAATAAAAATCAAATGTCTTAAATACCATATCTGGATTAGCCTAGATATACATATGCAATTGGATTAACTCATCAGGGCTACTTGTAGCATTGGCCTTTGAGAATATTTTACGGAAGCTATTCTAACAACTCTACGCAGTGATGTGCTCTCAATTCGAATTGCAGAGTAAGAATGTATACAAAAGAAAACTCGTGCCCACTGGCCTGGCGCAAGTCCTCGAAATGAGCACCGCTTGGATGATTTACGTATCATCGATACAATTTCAGTACCCCAAACCGAAATTCAATTCGTGGCAGGACAGGGAATCAAACCCGGACCACCGGGGCGACAGCCAAGAACGTTAGCCGCTACACTACAAGGTGGTCTCTTTCATTGTCAGCGCAATCAATTGCACGATACCATGTAATTTCTTCACTGGGCGAACTATAATAGTACACATTTCTTCGTATTTTTGGCATTGCATAGCCTCTGGTAAGTTAGGAAGACGGTTCGCGTACCATAACCCTAAAGTCGAATAGTTCCAAGAACTAACAACAAAACAGTCTTAGGCACTCCACCGAAAGAAATACAGACAAGCTGGTAGAAAGACAGACAACATATTTTGTAATTTTTAGAGCAAAATAGGCTAATTGTTATATAATGAATAGCAGCACTCTTGGTCTCCATAGTGTTGAAATAATGAATATTGTCCTAAAACTTGAAGGTTTGAAGGATTTCGTGTCTTCTTGCTTATTTTGCCGTATATCTTATGTGTAGGTAAATTCCACGAGGTATTTTTTCAGGCCATGTTGAATATAAGAATTCTTTTTTTTTTTTTATCGTTTACCCTCCAGGGTTGGCTTTTCCCGCGGACTAAGCGAGGGATCTCACCTTTACCGCCACTGGTAGTGTCCTGGAGCTTGGGACTCTGAATCGGGGATACAACTGGGGAGTGTGACTAGCACGTTGCCCAGGTGGCCTCACCTGCAAAGCGAACAGGGGTCTGATGAAGAGATGGGAAGAGTGGGAAGATTAGGCAAGGAAGAGGGAAGGAGGCGGCCGTGGCCTTACGTTAGGTACCACCCCGGTATTTTCCCGAAGACGAAGTGGGAAACCACGGAAAACCACATCGAGGATGGTTGAGGTGGGAGTCGAAACCCCTCTACTCATTTGGACCACCCGAGGCTGAGTAGACCCCAATCCAGTCCTCCTACCACTTTTCAAATTTCGTGGCAGTGCCGGGAATCGAACCGCGGAAGTCCTGGGTGGCAGCTAATCATGCTGACCACTACACCACGGAGGCGACTTGAATATAAGAATAAAAGACATAAATGACCTTAGATTGCGACTGAATATCTTTCATTTTAAAATCCTGATGAATTTACTAACGCATAAAAAAATGGTATATTTGCTTTCACGGCCGGTGAATTAAAACTCAGCATTCTTCTAGGTTTGTGCCGTGTCTTGTGTGGGGTTTCGCCTAGGACACCAAGCTGGCTCATCGGCGGGCTCTTGGTGTCCCCGCCCGGACCCCCACAGGAGTGACGAACTGCGCGTCACCTCCCTTTATATTAGGTGCAACTGCACCACTTGACTGCGAGAACTAAAAGCTCAAGCAGCCTTAACCTCCCTATGAAGGCTTCCAAAAAGATGGTATATTGGCTTTCACAGCCGGTGAATTAAAACTCAGCTGAGTTTTACTAACGCATGTTTCTCGAACTCACATATCCCTGAAGAGCATCAATCTAGTCATTTGGTGAATTCAGAATCTTGTTATTGAAATACAGTTTTATAGTCCTAATGTAGTTTTTTTTGGTTCTACCCATAATTATTCCGGTTGCTATGAGGTAGGGGATGTGGTGAGACAGTTTCCTTGTGGGAATGATTTCATGACGCCAATCTCATGAGAGGAGTTAATGACAAATAAAATTAATGAGGTAATGTATGGAGTGGCTGTGTGTGGTCTTTCGAGTTTGGAGTAGTCTGACCATGCACGTTAACGTGTTTAGCTACCTCGGCTGGTTTGTGACATTATGTCAACAAATTTAAAAATGTATTTTAACTCTCCTGATTCCATACCGGCCCCTGATTCTATTTTAGGACTATTATATCTCGCTGCACCTGCTACAACACCCAAAAAGTATGCAAATTTCTGTATCCTTGCTGCAGATCTGGTTCATGTGCGTCCAAATATCATGTCTTATATGTCTACGGTTTGATTCATTAATGTGTGACTCTCCCACTATGCTATTTTTGTCCTCCCTACGTTATGAGCACGGCAGACCACACGCATATGCCACAATGTTGGCTCTAGTGCGCCTAGTGTGCAGGCTCCGCGCTCAGTACTAAACGTACTTCAGTACCCGGTCAAATGGACAGTGCTAGTGCGACTAAGCGCTGCAGTGCTAGTGTGCTGTCGTGCTGCACTGCTCAGAACTGGACCGAGTAGGGCTGCGCTCGGCCGGCACGAGTCAATTTCTCGCTAGCACTGCTTCACCTTGCCCATTGCACGGCCCTGGCGCACGGACGACAGGTTTTCCTTCAATTCGATTCACTGAAATCGTTACTGCTCGGCTTCCTTTAGTCATAAATGAATGTTTTCTACAGAAGCCTTCCTCGAGAAATCCTTTTTAGAATGGTGAAAACCGCATCAAAATCCATCGAGTGGTTCTCAAGATTCCCCGTTATATCCAAGGATCGGGGACTTTCTTTTATACTATGTAGAGATATCAACAAAATTGTTAATTATTGAGTATTTGCACATTGACAAGCGCAAATGCAACGTATCATATGCTTATGATATCAGAATATCAAATACAAAAGCATTTACATAAGAGGTTTAGAACCTTCGGGATCTTATATTTTCTTCCATTGATAATGTCTCATTATGTCCGTGCCCTCCCCCCCCCCCCCCAATGTAATTTTGACCCGCCTTCAAAAGTAAAAGCGAGGTACGCCACTGAGCATCAAGTGGACAGCAAGCGGTGAAGTTCAAAAATTGCAGCTGGCTGTTGTATTGAACACGTTTTGGGCATTATTTTGCCATTATTTGAAGTGCCGGTTCTTTTCCAGAACGCTGATAACAATCGTCTCTGTCGCCCTGGAGGTCAGGGTTTGATTCCCGGCTCTGTCAAGAAATGTTAATTCTGGTGTGAGGGTGGAACGGGGTTCACTCAACCTTGTGAGCCAAAACTGAGAAGAGGTTGGTTCGATTCCCACCTCAGCCATCATGGAAGTGGTTTTCCGTGGTTTCCCCCACTTCTACTCCAGGAAAATACCGGAATGGTTCCTAACTTAATTCCACGGCCACCTCCTTCCCAATCCTATCCCCAATTTACAAAAAGCACACTAGTACAGCCATCACAATAACACACGCTGTCACACAAATTCCACGCGCACCCAAGTTCACGGGAATAGATAGCCAGGATGTCGCAAAGCCTCTAAAATAAGCAACAAAAGCAACACATTTTCTCCGGATTGAGAGAAATCCACAAAGATCTTCAAGCTCGGTAATCTGCTGTCAGCTCGTAAACTATCGAAAGTGGCCTCATGCTTGTTTTGGTGAGAAATTTACTTCATTAGAGAAAAGTGGCAGTGTTACGTGCAATCTGGTGTGTTTTATGAGCTCAAAGTAATAAGTTTGGTTTAAAATAATGTACCGCATAAAAGGCTACTGCTTTCGCTTTTTGTAGTATTTCATTTTATCATATTAAAGTCAAAATATAATTCTACATGGGAACTGACTCTCTATCAGTACTGTTCATATTATTTATAAGTCTAGGCAAACAAACAATTCGATGTTGTATTGTAGTCTGAGTAATCTGCTTTTGAACAGCTGATCATGTAGCGTTGGTGTATTGCATCACTAGCACCGTTCTGCGGAGAGCGCTTAAACTCGGCCAGCGATAATATTATGTATTCTATTCGTCATGCTTCTAGCTTATTTTAGCAAGGTCCCTTAAATGATACTTCGTTTTAATTGTGCAATTACAGTTACAATGTTTCACTACTATGTGTTAATATTGCGTCCAGCCGCCATCTTGAAAATTTGGAGTCGCTGTTATTTTTCTTTGTACCTACGACGCTCCATACAGATTTTTACCTTATCACTAATTTTCGTTATTGTAGGTCTATCGCATACAATGGTATTCATTTTTTAATTATGAAATTTCAGGATGGCCGCTGCACGCTGTATTCAGTGTGATAAATTATTTACGAATGCTACTGACGCCTCTTATTTAATACTCCTCTTCTACCAAGTTTCGCTTTTAAATGTGCAATTACATCCTTAGTGGCTAAATTGTAAACTTTAATAGTACGCGAGCCGCCATCTTCAATCGAGTCACTGTTGTTTTGCTTTGGGCATACGAAGCGAATTATAAGGTTCTGTTTTATAACTAAATTTCGTTATTATAGCTCAAGGATACCGAAAGTAATTAATTTATTTTGAAATATAAAGATGGCCTTTGTGCGCTGTATTCAGTGTGATAATCTTTTAACTACCGCAAGTGAGAGCTTGGCAAGATGGGCATCAATTACCCAATTTCATTCTGAGATGTCGACTTTAATGTTCTAATAGTTCGCGCAGCCACCATACTGAATGTATGGAGAGAGTGTTCTTTTGCCTTAGTCATACGAGCCCACACATGGCTTTACCTTGTCACTAATATCCGTTACTGTAACTCTTAAGTGTTGAGAGCTATATATTTTTATTTTTTATAATTTCAAGATGGCAGCTGCCCATTATATTCATGGTCATATAGCAGTAATGTTGATAACAGACGGTTCTTATATAAAACTATATGAATTCCAAGTACTTTGAATATTTATTCATCGGATCATAAGTAATGATTAAATTATAATGCTTGCATGAATCGCAGGGTCGTCATCTTGAAATTGTTTGACTGATGACCGTGTAGTTGTGCGCAATATTAATACTACATGAAGGTATGTTCGTCCAAAATTGGGTAGAGATCAAATGGTTAGTTTAGTCGTAATTTGATTTAAGCTTTGATAATTTGGGTTGCCGTGATATTGTTTTCGTTAAGATGGCGCATTTATGACTTATGAGACTGAGATGGAATTTGCTAATGCTACCTCTATACCAAATTTGGTTCAATTCGGTTTTGTCGTTTTGGAATTGATAGGAGAGACAGACATACACACGCACTTATACACACACACACACACACACACACACACACAGACAGACACACGGACGTTTGGCCCGTGTAGATCTCATAGTCTTTCATTTTTTACAAAAATCGAAAGTAGGTTAAAAACATCAGTACTAATTGCTGCACAGCAAATACAGATCGTTCACATCTCAACAGTTTATTTATGTTTGGAGTACTTTAACATCACTAGTAATGTTTTTCATTTATTTGAATATTGCCGTGCTGGGTAAAAATGGTTCGCATATTTGTATTCTACAAACCTAAATTACATTGAAGGGTCATTCACCTCATTAATTTTTTTTTACTGCAGTATATTTCGAGAGTAAAAGCCTCCGTGGCTTAGGTGGCAGCACGCCGGCCTCTCACCGCTGAGTCCGTGGTTCAAATCCCGGTCACTCCATGTGAAATCTGTGCTGGACAAAACGGAGGCAGACAGGTTTTTCTCCGGGTACTCCGGTTTTCCCTGTCAACATTTCATTCCAGCAACACTCTCCACTATCATTTCATTTCATCTGTCATTCATTTAATCATTGCCCCAGAGGAGTGCGTCAGGCCTCGGCAGCCGGCACAGTTCATATCCTCGCCGCTAGATGGGGGCTTCATTCATTCCATTCCTGACCCGGTCGGAGACTGGAAGCAGGTTGTGGATTTCGAGAGTATTTAGTTATGTCAGCAATCATCAACAGGAAACAAAATGAAATTGAAACACAATATGACTGTCAAAACCTTTTTGTTGTCTAGGGGAAAGGCCGCACTTCAATGCAGTGGACCCTATAACTGGCGAAATGATGAGGGGCTACTAATATACTGTCTACTTGTGCTTGCACGCTGTAGGCACGACCAACGTTTCAAGAGTTCGAGGAAATTTTGGAACGTTTGCGTGGTGGGAAATGAAATTCTAAATTATCATCTGAGTATGCAACGACCGTCTGCTGACTGAGCAATGTAAGAAGGAATCTAAGATGTGAAAACTATAGATATGAAACAAGATGGCGAGATTGGCCACCATCAAGGATGCAGGCACAGACTGGGCGCAAAATGACCATAAAATGCAAGAAAATAACAAGGTTTAAAAGATAGATTGGTACAATCTGCTGACTAAATAAAAATATAATTCAAGAATAAGCCTGCTGTGAATGATAAAGAATATTCCGGGAGTTGTTTGCGGTTTTGCCTATAGATGCTACCTCTAGTCACCTCAAGACCTAAGTGGTCCCTTTGATGTTCTAGTCTGTAAAGAGGCTTACGCGCCAGGAAATAGTTCCCACTTATTCTGCTTGTTTTTGGCGTACACGATTTTCCAGCACATTTGCTATGTTTCCATAAGCTCGCTACATTACGTTTCAGTATTTCCTTTATAAAAATATCTATGAATAAAATTTTCATTTTTACGTTAATTGTGAGCTTTACCAATTTTGCTTTTCATGAGATGAACTGTATATGTGAATATATAAGATGCATTCAAAAAGTAACGAGCCGGAGGCATAATTACAGAAACCAGTACCTGTATGTTAGAAGTATTGGCCCTGGCTGTTGAGGCACTTGTCCCACTGTGACGGTGAATGGCTGTCTCATAAAATTCCCTGGGCTGCGATGTGAACCAGTTCGGCACGTACAGCGTGACGTGAATCGTTGGTCCCGCAGAGCCCTTTTCAGGGGACCAAACATGGCGTAATCACAGGGGGAGAGGTCTGGACTGTATGGAGGTTGGCCGAGAACCACCCATTTGCATTTCTGCAGGAGTGCCGCGACTGTTTTGGTCGTATGATGTCGTGCATTGTCGTGGAGCAGAATGACCCCACGGGTGAGATTGCCTGGTCGTTTTGTTTTGATCGCTTGGCGAAGGGTGGTCAAGGTTTGCGAGTAACGCTGGGCATTCACTGTTGTCTCGTACGGCATGAAGTGTATCAGAAGGGGACCATCTTGGTCAAAGAGGAACGTCAGCATTAACTATCCTGCACTCGTGTGGATGGCCTTGCCTTTTTTGGGAGGTGGTGACCCTGGATGCTTCCACTGGAGGCTTTATCGTTTGGTTTCTGGTTCGAAGTGGTGACACCATGCCTCATATCCAGCCACCACTCGTGCCAGGCACCCATTCCCTTCCCTCGCATAGCGCTGCAGATGACCAAGATAGTGGGCCATTCGACATGCTTCCTGGTGTGGTTGAAGACTATGGGGCACCCATTGTACAAACACTTTGCGCAAGTGCAGTCGTTCCGTCATGATGGTGTGCACACTTCCGACGCTCAATCCGACCACGGCGGCTATGGCGTTCACTGTCACTCGGCGGTCCTGGGTAATGAGTGCATCAACCAGCTGGATGTTGTCATCGTTAATGCAGGTGCCCCAGACCGGGCATCATCGGCTAACGACACTCGTCCTTCCCTGAAGCGATTGTGCCACGCCTTGACCCTTGCAAGGGACATGCAGTGTTCGCCGTTCACTTGTGACATTCAGCGATGAATGTCCGTTCCCCCTACTCCTTCCGCTGTCAGAAACCGAACAACACCTCTTTGCTCTTCGTTTGACGCCTCCATGTCACTGTTTGCAATGCGACTGGCAGCGTTGGACGATTGATGCATTCTGCTGCTCGCTTTGTAACGTCACGTGACGTGCTCACGTGCCTTCTAGCGACGAGCTGTGACCTTCCACGCTCTGGTCGGAACCACGCCTCGTTACACACGCCACGATTAGCCGATGCCGTCATCGGTTTGCGCATTCCAGCCTCCGGCTCGTTACTTTTTGAACGCAACTTATATATTTTAGTGGTATTTGGAACGATAGGCAGAGTAATTCGGTATGAATTTGATATTATGTTAGATTTTGTTGTGTATAAACCCAGAGGCTGCCCTAGCAATATTTTCAGGTGGTGAGAGATCTCACTATGGCACCCCCTCCCCTGTAGAGATTAAATTAATAAATCAAACATTTTTTAAGTTATTAAGAACTATTATTTTAATATTAATAATAATAATATTCCTAGAACGCTCCTAAAATATTATTTAATATTAAACAATATAGTTCGCTTATAGTCGTGTTTAAACCATGCTAGGCATGATTATTATCTACACAAAAAAAATCTCTAACATTATGCTGATTGAAGCCATTTTTCAGTGTTGCCTTAGTAAACAAAAGTTTGATACTTTTCAGTCGGTCAACACGATTATTCCATAATCCTAAAAAAATTCATGAGATTAATAAATACACTAGGATGACCAGTTTCGATCGTCAGGCGATCATCATCATATCCATTACACTTAGGCTATAAAATCTATGTCTGAAAGTATGGGTGAAAAGTGGCAGTCAGTCTGAAAGACTAGACTTTGTATCATTTTAAATGCTACAAATGCTGAAAAATGCTACAAAGACTTGAGGCTTCTCGCTTCGCTCGAAGCCAAAGACTCTTGACATGTTAGAAAATGATCAGCATAATACTTATCTTGCTTTATAATACTTTACCTTGTTTCAAGTTACTCGCGAACGGCAAGTGCAAACCTAGGGCAGAGCAAGGTCAAGCGCGGGGACGTGCCCCTTCCATCCAGTCTAAAAACACTTATAGTGGGCGATGTATTGAAGATAGAGATATGCTCTCCCGGACGTTTTTGTAGAACTTTTCATGCTGACCAATTCTTAAGCTCATAGTATATTGATATTTTTAACGGTTTGCCCAGCGTAAGCTTAAGAAGCGCACGGACGCCAAGTTTGTTTTCGACTGTTTCACTGAAATCGTTACTGCTTGGCTTCCGTTGATCATACATAAATTATTTTCTACGGAATCTTTCCTCGAGATATCCTTTACAGAATGGTGATAACCGCATCAAAATCCATCCAATGGTTCTCGAAATTACCCGTGACATCAAAGAATCGGGGATTTTTGTCTTATACTAACGAAGTAGAGATTGTCGGGGAACACATGCACCAAGCGGTACTATGACGTCACACATGAAGTCGACAAGATCAATTAAAATGAAAAAATATTTACAATATACTGAACCCGAGGGGGTAGGCTGACTGGTATCGAACGTGGATCTCAGAGACTGTGAGCTCAGAATGAAGGTTCCACCTAGGAACGAACCCGAGATCTTTTGAGGGAGTTTTAGTTGTAAAAACCCCTAGAGGAAATTATATATGAAGTCACTGTTGTGATATCAACTGATGCTGACATTATTTATTAAAATAATGCAGGGAAAGCGACTGGAATACAGCATTATTGGGCTGTATGAAGGAAGATAGGCTGCATTTGAGCACAAAAGTTGGGGAGTTTGACATTTTACTAATAGCCCCAGAATTGTGGGTGGAGACTCGTGGAGCCGTGTCACTCTCGCTGACCTATTTATGTCGTCTGGAGCAGGTCGGGGAGTGAAACAATGGCCCAGTTCTTCCCCGTTTCAGAAAAGAAATGTGAATGGGGTGGGAAGATCCCAGTGAAAATCATTGATTACTCGTGATTGGAGCAACGCAATGACATGAAAGTTGCACACATGTAAATCATTAGCCGGGAGGCTAATTATCAAGCCTTTAAACTGTGAAATCGAGGCATATTTAAGGGACTGCGCAAGAACACAGGACTTTTGGTGTTCGCGGAGTGACCTTACTAGGTCGCCGGGGATTTTTTCAGGATGCCGCGTACCCACGCCATGGCAAAGGCAATTAATATTAATTAATTGGCCGATCGATCCTCGAACACACATTCAGTTTTGGGATTAGCGAGGAAAAAGGAACATATGAACAGTATTTCAAGACCAGAATCATCCTGGGAGAGGAGATGATACAGCGAGGGAATCCTAGGTCTACTTTTTCTTGTCAAACGAATATAAGGGAGTGGACTCAGGTCAGAGAGGTCAGTTGGAACAGACTCTAGCACGGAGCGTATGTCGCTCTGGCCCAGGAAAGGATGCGCACAAAGACTTGAACATTTTAGTGTTAATCAGTATATTCACCGTGCAGTGAAATGAACCTATTGATAATATAATCATGCATAGTCATGAAGTAATAATAAGTACGGTAATCAATAAACTTTATTATGCGAAATGCGCGTTATCGAAGTCAAGGAGGGAGGCTCGGACTTCAGATTGGGAAGCCGTGCAGTAAAACTGTTATAATACTTTTTAGTAAGGACAGTCGTGCCGTATGTGTATAGTCGGCAGTACGAGCAATTGTAAGTGTTCACATAGGAAGTACCGTGTGATATACTAGGCAGAACTATTGAAAGTAATAATTTGTATAAATACTATGTACAATGTTGAGCGCAGTGTATAAAATATTGACTGGTTATACAGGTCTTAGTATGCCGGACTGCGCAGGCATAAACTTTATGATGCGATTGGTGAAATGCCATAAGTATACCAATAATTAACGTTCATGACGATAAGTAAGCATATTCATGCAAATCAGGAATTTTATCGTAGGATAATGGATCGACAGTTGGTGAATCCGTAGGCAGATAATCGAGACTTTCAGTCAGGATGTGGATAGAAGCGAGGAAGAGTCCGTCAACACCTGTAGTTCTGATAACTTGCCAGGGAAATTCAACCAGTAAGAAATGTAAATAGTGACGTGTGTTTTTTTAGTGTTGATCTGTGAAATATCTATAAAATTATTGTTGTAACAAGTGTTATACAGGGTTATGTGCCTCAATATGGAAAAGAAAAGGGCCCTGTGTTTCGGGAGGCAAAGGTTTTATAATATGTGTATTATCAGTGTGGAAATGCCTCGCTAAGTATGCAAATGGCAGGCGATACTGGAAGATGTGAGTGGTTGGAGCCACCTGGATAGCCTACAGTATGTAAGTACCCAAAACCATGATGTTATAATAGCTATAGTCCACTGTATGTTACGTGATTTCAGAATTATAAAAATGTGCCAGTAAGAATCAGTATTAGGAGGTAGAACCTCGAATGTTTATATTTATTGTTGTTTTGATTTTAGTAGAGTTGAGATGTTGTCATACATCATTGAGTGGATTAATCGTTACCACTATTAATAAAATGGCAAATCAGTTATGTAAAAACTTAACGTAACGAACACGGATGTTCGATTAGTAAAATGGTTACGTTGTGTTGGGTTATGGTAATTTATGTCAGTAATAATAATAAATATAATAATAATAATAATAATAAAAGGTATAATATGAATACGTCAGGATAAAATGTTGTTGCAAGAAATAGTTACGCTAATTGGAATATTTATCTATCCAAGCAGTAAGATAATACCTTAAGGGCTGAGAAAGCAATTAATATCAGAATATATTGTGTTAATGGGAATATAATTATGCAAGGAAATGGGAGAGTTTAATAGTGAATTGAATTTGTAGCTTGTGAATAAGCTTGTAGAGTAATGGATCGAGTTCTCTTACTAATTAAAGGACCAGATCAGAGCATCGGGCCATGGAGCCAGGTAATCTGTTCGACGTGTGAAATCTCGTATAGCCTTGGGCATACAGAGATATTTTTATGTGCCAGAGTGTATTTAGTGTTGTACCCTAACTCTGATGATGGATATGGAATGTTCCGGGTTCGAATCCTGTGGTAGGTGGGAGGAGAACAATGGAAACCTCTGCACCATACCTGATCGACCGAGAACTTGTTATTGAATGATTCGGCTCTTGTGAAGCGAATCTTATTGACGGCAGCTTGTGACTGACCATAGCATTTATTAAGATACCGGCTATCCAACTCGACCTGTGTTTATGAATCTCGTGCCTTCATATAATGAATGGACCTATTGAGGCCAGTTATTAATATCCTAAGGTTAGGAATAAATGTATAAACTCGTCCAGAACCTAAATTGCATACCATCCAGTGTAAAGCATACGGGATATGTGGGTCATTGTGACCACACTAATTGTATTTAGAATCTTGTTATTGCTTGGGGGATAAAGGCCAGGAATCGGAAAGCGAGGGATGGTACACGTACTGTAACCACTCCACTCCGCTCTATTGTATACGAGCCGCTCTGAGGGGGCTGAGTTGTAAAACGAACCGTGAAAGTTAACGTTTAGAAAGGACAGATTTGAGACCCTGTTTGTATTGAAAGGAAACATTGTTATATTGTGTAATGAATCTATGTGCTTTAAGAACACATTGGTAATCATAGAGCACCCTGATAATTTATATTTTAGCAATCTTACGAATGGTCGGAAGATGCATTTTATACTGACTCTGACACGTATTTATGAAGTTGGGCACTTGAGGCCACAGGCTACGCTCGCAAGGGTAGCTTAATAATACCATCCGACACAGCGATAACGAAAGTTTTGGAATTGAAATCGCAACGGCATGCAGTGGAACTATAAAAGGGGAACTTTAGGGGTATATTTACATAATTGTGGAGTTGCAAGTAGATAACCAGTGCAACCCATGAATTGGCTAATGCATGCTAAAGCATTTTGGTGGGAAGAGAGATACAGAACACAGAAGACACTCATGATGTAAAGTAAAACACAGAAGGCACTCTTAATGTAAAGTAAGATGTGTTTTGAGAACATAATGTAAAGTAAGATGTGTTGTGAGAAATAATTATTCTTGTGAAAATTAAAGAAATCACACCAGGTGACGTACGATAAAAAGGTACAGTTTTTATGGAAGTTACATGTGCATCAGCGCACTTGAGAGTGGATGTTGAAGTCAACCTAAGGGAAAATATTGAATAGTTAGGTGAATTTAATAGGATAATGTGTGAATAATTAGTGGATTGTGGGAGTAATTTTGTTTGATGTTGTATTATGTTTATTGGGATTGTGTTCTTATATTGTTTGAAGCCATGATTTAATGCTGAATTAAAGTCTTTAGAATAGAGTTGTGCTTTATCATTGTAGAGTTGATACCTTTTAGTCTCAAATCAAAATTATGCAACTGCTCAGTGGGAGAACGGTACACGCCGAGAACTGAAGCTAGTTGGAGCCAGGAGCATATTTGCCATGGAGATTACTCACATGGGTACAATACACAATTATATAGTCGCAGTATTAGTTGAGATAATGCAACTCGTCAATAATTGTTAGTTGTAGTCTATGTGATGTTCACTACAAACGAGCAAATTCCGGGCGTAAATCACCACTACCAGTAACTCAACAAACATCACATAGACAACAACTCACAATTATTGACGAGTTGTATTAGCTCAACTAATACTGCAACTATATGAGTGTATACATTGCAAATATTTTCACCCATTTTTTCAGACATAGATTTTATACCCTAAGTGTAATGGGTCTGATGATGATCGCTTGACGATCAAAACTGGTCATCGAAGTGCATTTATTAATCTCATGTGATTGTTTTCAGGATTAGTGAACAACCCATCTCATTTGGGTACAATCGTGTTGACCGACTGAAAAGTATCAAATATGTCTAATATGATATTACTAATATAATATCTTGGTTGATTCCTCAGTTTAGGGGCTGCGACAACGCGGTCATGTAGCCCCGTGTACTTTGGGTGTGTGTAGAATCTGTCTGATAAATAAATAAATAAATAGCCTTACAAATCCCATAAGGGCTATGGACTCCTGCTTTGCAGGGAATTGCTCAGTTTTAACTCATCAGGTGAGCAAGTCCTGAGGAGCATTCGGGGTTATTCTTTCTGATTGGGCCTTCTATATAGATGTGCAGCTGATTAAAGATTAAGTAAATTATATTACGCTGGCATAACATTCGCTACAACAATCTTCATTTCTGAGTCTGGTGATATCAAGGCCTCAAATATCCATTAGTATTACGGAAATCATAATAGCCATCAACCAATATCTGGGAGGTTCCCATTGCCACTAAGCACAAAGCTTACCCTGTCTAAGCACTTGAACAATGACAGGAGCTGCCAAGTCTTCACTCTTCAGTAAAATCTACGTATATTGAACCGTTTCAAATAGGTCTTTTTTTAAAATGTATTACAAAACCTTACCGGTGGAGTTTTAACATCTAGTTTGGATGCAGATACCTATACACGTTCTTTAACATCCCACAAATCATTCACTATGTTGTGCACATGTGGTCCCGGAACGAATTAACAAGTGTTTCGCAAGATAGTCGAACCTTTTGAATTCCTTGTAACAGGTGATGCAGTAAGGTTATTTTCCCTAGTGAACACGATGATGTTTCCTCAAATTAGAGCGCGAGACAATGCGGTCTCATCCCTGAGTGAACGACAAAATGTTCCATTAGCTCTGTCCGCCGTGCAAATGACTTCTCACATGTGCTACAAGTGTATTACTTCACTCCAGCATGAACAACAGTGTGCTTCTTGAGGTCACCGCTCTGTGAGAAGCATTTATTGCACACCCGAGATATGTACCGCTTTGCTGCATGTCCACTGAACGGTGTCTTTCTAGTTGATGCATTGTTTTATTGGTCACTGCATGCGAGTCTCCCTAGGTCTTCCCACTCCTGCCTCATCTTCGCTGTTCTTGTCCATTGTTTTCCTCCCCATTTTACGAACCAGTCTGCCCATCTGATTATTTGTCTCCCAACGTTTCGTCTTCCTGTTCTTGGGTCCCACATCGTCTTTTTGTACGTCCATCGGTTAGGATCTAATCTCGCTACATGTCCACCCAATCTCCATTTGAGCTGGTCTGCTGATGTCATAGCGTCTTTCATGCCGGTTCTCCTTCTTAAATCTTCGTTCCGTATTCTATCTCTCAATGAGACATGAAGTATCTTCCTTTCCATTTTCCGTTGACATCTCTGGATCATTTGTCTTTGTTTCGATGTTAATGCCCAAGTTTGGCAACCATATAGTAACACCGGTATAACGCATTTTTCCAGAACTTCAGCCTTTAAAGTGAGTTTTTGGGTCTTGTCAGCCAGTATAAACTTTAGAGACCAAAAGCTCTTCCATGCTTGTCCTATTCTTCGTTTGACCTCTTTCTCTGAACGACTTGAAAATGACATGTTCTGACCGAGATATACATATTCTTCAACATATTCCAGTGTTTCTTCGTTCACATTCTGATAACCGGTGTTAATTGTGATGACTGTATTAGTGTGTGTATCTGTTTTAATTCAGGTAAGGACTGCAGACATTAAATTTTTCCAAGTAGTTCCTACTTTTGCCGCACAACGCCACCGTCAACGACCAACTAGTTCAGAAGTTAGTTACCAGATGCCACCGCAGTCGGCTCTTGACGACTAACGCAGGAACCTAAAAATGTTAGTCAAATGTTAAACCTATATGTTATTTAGCTTCACACAGGAATAATTAGTAATATAATATCTTACATTACCGTAGGCTACATAAGAACACTTAGTATAGTAGTAACGTAACAGCAAGTAATGTTTGAATTTCACTCGTAGCTTGCAACACAGACACAAATCACAATCCACATGCATTCGCACGTGATCGAATGTCAAGAAAATCGGCGGTAGACAGAACCCTTGATGTACAGAAATTGGTTTCAACTCGTTAATATGTATACAACGTTCAGTGCGAATTTCACGTTGTCTATACCTTTGATCCAAATAAAATTTCACTATTATCACACACTGATTGTGTCTTAGTAGTCAATAGGACGTCCTTTATGTTTCAGGCACATTTTTACACTTTTCCGCATGCTTTTGATTAATTTTTGACAATCCCGGGTCAATGTCATTCCACACTTCTGAAGTCTTCTCGTACAATTTGTGGACATTTTTGGGTTTGCGAGCAGCTACGCGCTGGCCTATGATGTTCCACATGTTTTCGATCGGATTCAAATCCGGACTTCTAGGGGGCCAATCCAACTATGCGACATTGTTCCTGTCAAACCACTCCATTGTTGAAGCAGATTTATGGCAAGAAGCATTATCCTGCGGGTAAGCTAAATACCCATTGTGAAGCTTGTGGGCGGATGACAGCATGTTTCCTTGCATAGTTTCAATGTAACGTTGTGAATCCATCTTGTGAAGACATCTTAAAATCCCAGTTCCTGCAGCGGATATGCACCCCCAAATCATCACAGTTTACTCTATGCGACTTTCCGCATTTTCCCATACCAATTATTTGCCATTTCAATCCTTCTGACAAAACTCCCCCCCCCATTTTCACAGTTCATATAACACTAACCTTTAGCTCTTGGCAACTGTCTCGAAATAAAGGCTTCACATTCATATAATTTCCCCCATCTGCCGGGCTAGGTGTATGCCATCTGTTGAGGAAAAGATGAACTATCACCCAGTGTTAGTGACGTGTAGGTTGCTCGAACAACATTCTCGCTTTGGACGTCTAAACGCGTAGTACAAGTTACTCGTTTATTTCGGGTTTATAAAAAATAAAGAAAAAATTGTAAAATGATAAGGAAATTTTTGGGAATTAAGTTTTTGATGTCGTTATGATCCTAAACCTCTCATAATACAATAAAAAATCGATACTAAAATCCACGAGCCCGTTTAAGATACACAAATTATTCCATATTTAATGACATGGAAATTTTTCAATATCTGTACTGTAAATAAAATTCCATAACTAGTAATCTGAAAGACATATCCGAATGTTCAGTATCTCTACATACGCCTCATAGACTACATTATCAAGAAATTATTTATGAAAAGGTTTCCGATAAAATTATAAGGTTAGGAAATAATTACATGAAATAGGCTAGTGGTCCTAAACTTTTGTTAAGTACTGCATATTGAATTAATTGTGACGAGTAGGGTTAAGTAGTAGGCTAATAAGGCGATTGGGTTTTATTTTTTGCGTTGTCAAGAGTGCTAGCCACTATGCAACGAGGCGGACATTTTGATTAGAAATCAGGCAGATTTTTTACAGAGTTAAAAAAATCCTTAAGTTGAGTGCTACATTGCGAATAGCTTGACGAACAAATAAGAAGCAGATCAAAGTTTTGTAAATTCTTGAAATTTGCTAAAAAAGTAAAAAATAAAATAAAAAATACAGCGAACAGCCATAGTAAAACTTTACGCTACATATCGCCACGATCAAATAATGTCAAGTGCACAGAACAAGTGACTCTACAGCTAGCAAAATAGGAGACAGTTTGACGTTCGACACAGTGAATGGCTGTAGGCAGCACGGGAGGGAGTGACGGTTTGTTGGTTGGTTGGAGAGAGACAGACATAGAGTCTTTCTCCACTATCGCTGCACGGCCGTACGCACCAGAAACACGCCGGCGTGAAGCCAGCGTAGCGTGCCAGCGCGCCCGGCGGAGAGATTGCAATTTCTAGTTGACTTTAGCATTGGAAAAAGATCCCGCTTCCTGATTGGCTGTTCTGACGAAAGACAACTGCAGCAAGGGTTGTGATTAGCTAGCTTAGTTACAGGATGGAACCTATCAGCAATGTCGTTGTTTGATGCCTAGGCCCTATATGTTACCGTATCTTACCGGAATGTTTTCATTAATTAATGCCACTTTGCACCACTTATCTCTACACAGTATAAACCAAAGTCCCCGATTCTTGGACGTTCCGGGTAATCTCGAAAACCACGATGCGGTTTGCTCCATTCTGTAAATGATTTCTCGAGGAAAGTTTCTGTGGAGAATAATTTATTAATGACGAGAGGAAGCTGAACAGAAACGATTTCAGTGAAAGAGTCGAAGAAAACCTACCGTCCGTGTGCCTTTTATGCTTACGCTGGGTAAACCATTAAACATACCTAGGCTATATACTATGAGTGTAAGAATTGTTTAGCATGAAAAGTTCTACAAAAAAGACCATGACAGCATATCTCCATCTTCAACACATCGCCCACTGTAAGTGTATTACGTTTTCATTCTTCCAACAGGCTCCGTTCATTTACTAGCTTCCGCAACAGTTTATAAGCTAGCTAGCGATTGCTAGGCACATTACAATTTATACAACTTAAGAAAATACTAAGTTAAAAAAGAAGCGGAAATTCTACACATTTATTTAAACATAGAACGACATTGCTGATAGGTTCCACCCTGTAACCAAGCTGGCTAATCACAGCCCTTGCTGCTTTTGTGTTACGTTCAACACCCAATCAGAAGGCGGTATCTTTCTCCAATGCTAAAAGTCAACTAGAAATTGCACTATCGCCACCCGACGTTCTGTTTGGCCACCTCTGCTGCAGGATGTACGTCAATTGTTCTCAAAATTCAAAATTGTGGCTGTGCGAATTTAAAACCACTTTCTTTTCTCGTGTTCAGTTAAGGTGGTCGGGGTGTAACTCGGTACAATGAACCTCTACTATAGAGTGCATTTTTGGTGGAGTGCAGATGCCGCTAGCCAAGCCAACTCGGCCGCTTCTTACGGGATTGTGAGCAAGGCAGAAGCAGTGCCAGTATACAATTAATTCACCTACATTTTATAATTAAATAACTTACCCTTTCACGAGAGACGATGAAAATGTTCCCCATTAGCTCAATAAATTGACATTTACACTCTACTCTGTAAATCTCATTCCGATACGCGATCGCAGTGCGGTTTCATGGATGAACGATTTTCGATTCAGCGGTGCCATATTCCTCATCTTCTTAGGTCGCCCTCTACCGGTCTTACTGTTAGGTTCGGATTTTTAAAATAATTTTCTTCTGAATCTTCTTCATTTTCTAATTCAGCATGTATTTTATCTTTCTCCTCATCGCTGGAAGGTTTTAGCGGTTTCCGTTCACGTCCCTTCTTTGCATTTCTTTGCAGGTAGTTGCGACTCGATACCCGGGAGCTTTCTGCTTCAGTTTTCTTCAACTTCCGTTTATGCATTCTCAGTACCACGTTTTCCCTTGTGAGCAGGTATTATTCAGATATAAATGTAAACGAATACAACCGAATACCGGAAAAACACTCCAAATGACGCACTAAGTCCTTGGCGCGGTAAGCTGAAGCACACGTTACACAAGCCACTTCACGAAAGCGCAGTCGCTGTTAAAATGAGAGATACCTTTTCTCAAATATTGTTCCCCAGCTCCACCAGAGTATGGGGATTAGATTTATACACTTTTGTTTTTAAAGTACCACACAAATAAAAATCACAATGGCACTGCTTTTGCTTGGCTCTCTACCACGCAGCAGCTGCCCGAGCTGGCTTAGCTGATGGCAGCCACGCTCTGGAGTAATATTCACGTTGTAGCCTGTAATCTTAATGTACTGGTAAATAATTCTCTAGCTTAGTTTTAATAAATTATAGGTACGTCAATTCAAACAAATGGATTCGATCTTTCCGAAGCCTGGTGCAATGGACCGATGCCATAAGTAGCCTATACTGGCTGGTTGAGTTGTTCAGCGGTAAGGTTCTCATCTGCTGTGCTCGGCGTAGTCAGTTGGAATTTGAGTGTGCTTAAGCAAATGACCCATTAAGAATAACCTTTAGGGCAAAATTCTGGAAACATGGCGTCTCTAAAGTAGGAGCAGTTAAAAGGGACGCACATTCCCTATTATTATTATTATTATTATTAGTATTATTATTATTATTATTATTATTATTAAAACTCCGTGGCTTAGTCGTCAGCACGCCGGCCTCCACCGCTGGGCCCGTGGTTCAAATCCCGGTCACTCCATGTGAGATCTGTGCTGGACAAAACGGAGGCAGACAGGTTTTCTCCGGTTACTCCGGTTTTCCCTGTCAAAATTTCATTCCAGCAACATTCTCCATTATCATTTCATTTCATCTGTCATTCATTTAATCATTGCCCCGGAGGAGTGCGTCAGGCCCCGGCAGCCGGCACAGTTCTAATCCTCGCCGCTAGATGGGGGCCTCATTCATTCCATTCCTGACCCGGTCGGAGACTGGAAGCAGGTTGTGGATTTTCATTTCATTATTATTATTACCGTACTATACTATTCTTGCACAACATTTTGGCGAAGTTCTCCTTAATTATAGATGGCGTTCATGTCAACTGATATGATGATGGTGGAAGTTGATAAAATAAATCAGTACGATAAATCAAACTTTCTAGCACACGTTAATTATACAGTAGATGGCGTTTGAGATAATTTCAAAAATATACAATATTTATATATGTCGTGTACTATTGAACCGATTGCGGTGATACGCAGTTTTATGAAACACTAAAATAGCATTAAGCTGCTCGTACATAATAATAATAATAATAATAATAATAATAATAATAATAATAATAATAATAATAATAATAATAATAATAATGTATAATAAACATGGCCAACGGCCTAGCCGTGCTGAAACACCAGATCCCATGAGAACTCCGCAGTTAAGCAGCATTGGGTGTGGTCGGAACATGGATGGTATGCCGGTTTCTGGCAAGGTTTGTAGATTACAGGTTGGCTCATAATTCTCGGTCAATGGAAGAGCGCGCGGGAATACGTCACGGGCCTGCTGCGTTTGAATCAGTCGTTAGTCCGTAGCGCATTACGAGCTCAGTAAATAATATTTTATCATTTTTTTTTTAGCGTATGGCTTTTAGTGCCGGGAGTGTCCGAGGACATGTTCGGCTCGCCAGTTTTGTAGCTGCTTCGAGACGGACACCCAATGGGTGAGCTACAAGTACCGTTGGGGAGGAAAGTTGGAAGGGAAGGTCGAGGAGGTGGAAGGTAGCGGCTGTGGCCTATAGTTATTATTATTATTTATTATTATTTATTTGGATTTATTGTGCTTCTAACAGGCATATGCCTAATAAAAAGAAACACATGTACATTTGGTTACACAATTCTATCAAATTATAATATAATTGACAGACATAATGCTGAGATTGTAATGCAAATTAATTCTACAACTACATACGAAAATATAATAATACTGTGCAGGTAATTGGTAGGTGGAATGTACGAGTTCATGTGATCGCACAGCAGGCAGAAACAAAGGAACTATATGTGTAACTGAATAAGTCGAGGTTGTTTGCTATTGAATGTTCATTGTATAATTGAATAGCACTTATTATTGGGGAATGTTTATGCTGTTCAGTTCTAGTTCTTGGGCAGTAAAATGTAATAAACTTAGGTCGAGTTGATGGAGGTGGATCACGTAAATTAAACTGTGATATTAAATACGGACTGTACAAAAGGTTATTGAACACTTTGAAGACAAAAACAAGAATTGCAATTTTTCGTCTGTTGGCCAGAGATGTATAATTCAGGTAACTTAGAAGATTTCCATAGCTATCATATTTCGGATAAATACCCGTCATTTTATACTGCAGATATCTTAGGAATTTATTCTGAACCATTTCAATTTCACTAATGTGGTTCAAGTACCAGGGATTCCAGATGCTGGATGCATATTCTAATCTGCTTCTAACAAAATAATTGAACAATAATTTTATACTTTTTGGGTTGACGAAATCTTTAGAATTTCTTCTTATAAAGCCTAGCATTTTATAAGCACTAGCTACCATTTCATGAGCGTGCAATGAAAATGTTAGCTTTGAATCAAAATGGACTCCTAGGTCTTTGATAGAATTGTTAATAGTGAGATACGCATCCAATATCCGGTACCGAAACATCACCTGGAATTTGTTTCTAGTAAACTTCATAACTGAGCATTTCTTTATGTTAAGGTTCAAGCGATTTAATTTACTCCAGCATGCCACATTATTGAGATCTTCTTGTAGTAATTGACAGTCCTGCTCTGTCTGAATATTTCTAAAAATTTTGACATCGTCCGCGAATAACAAAACGTTCGAATATTTAATACACCTTGTAAGATCATTGATAAGCAGTAAGAATGATAGAGGGCCTAGGTCTGAACCTTGTGGGACGCCTGATCGGGCATAGTATGAATAGGATTCACATCCATTGCAAGCAACAAACTGTTTTCGTTCACTGAGATGTGAGGTGAACAACTTCAGCAAATTGTAGGAGAAGCCATAATATGCTAACTTATTTAAGAGGATATCATGATCTACCTTATCGAATGCCTTCGCATAACCTGTATAAATTACATCAACTTGACTTCCTTAGTCCATTGCTGCTGATACTTTGTGAGTAAACTCCATTAGATTAGTTACTGTTGATCTTTTAGGCATGAACCCATGTTGAAAGTCACTTATAATGTACTGTACGTGCTGAAATATATGCTGATATAACAATTGTTCAAAGAGCTTTGCAATGGCAGACAGTATTGCCACGGGTCTGTAATTATCAAAATCAGACTTATGTCCAGACTTATGTATGGGACTTACCCTGGTAATTTTCCAACGACTGGGAAAAGTACCAGTTTGAATGGCTATATTAAATATTATAGTTAAAGGATAGGCCAGCACCTCTGCACAGCCTTTGATTATGTATGGAGGAATTAGGTCTGGGCCAGCGGCTTTCTTTTGATTTATTTTTAGTATCGCATTCTTAACATCAGAAATACGAATCTGTTTAGAATCCAGTACAACAAGCAATGGGTGTATGTCCTGGTCACTTGCACCTAAATTGTCATACTTGGCGCATTCCTTGGAATAAACTGACGAGTAATAATCAGCAAAACCGTTGACTATCTGCTTATCATTTTCTAATATTTCCCCATTAATTTTCATTACGGGTATTGCCGGGGATCGTTTCTTGTCTCGAATAAATGCCCAGAGGCGATTCGTGTCCTCTCCGATTGCATTTTCGACATTACGTACGTATTGCCGGTAGGCGGATTGAATATCACGTTTTAGAATTTTCCTGAGCTCTTTAAACTTTTCGCAATGAAAGTCCTTGTTGGCCTGTTCCCTACGCATTTTCTTTCGATGGTAAGATTTTCTTCGGATGTTTTTTATTATATCAAAATTAAACCAGCATGGATACAGTTTGGTCCTCTTACTAGTGCTTACAGGTACACTAGAATCCAGAGCCTGATAGAAACGGGAATAAAAATTATCTACCGCCTCGTCTACATGGGAAAATTGCGAGAGAACACTCCAATCCACTTCTTGTAATTTTGTATAAAGTTGTTCGAAATTAGCCTTTTTAAAATTGTATGAATGAGTTTGGTGAATATTGTGTCTAACTTCTCTCTGCCAGTATCGTACATTAATGTTTAAGGGGGGATGATTATTGTCTTCCGGTACAAGGGGTTGTTCCTCTCTATTGACAGCAATAGAGGAGATGGTGGACAGTACTAGATCAAGTGTTCTATTATTCACATTCACGATATTATTAAAACTTTTCAAGTTCATCATATTTATAAAATTATTTAAGGAGGTAGAAAGCCGAGATCCTGTTTTTAAATCAAATGTTGGGGTTATTTCTGGAATGTTTAAAGTCTCCCAAAATAAGAACAGGATTGTTGCTTATGAGTGAGTTCGATTCTATACTTGTGTAAAATTCCTCGTATTTCTCTGCCTTCGACTCCGGCGGAAAGTAAACAGAACAGATAACTATGGTAAAATAGTTGTCTATGAAGAGTTTCACACAAAGGACTTCCGTTTCCAGACCCAGGTCAATCTCCACAGCTTTATACTTGTTATGGACAGCGAGGACTACACCCCCTCCTAGCCTCTTGCCGGTTATATTTTCGTCACGATCATTTCTAAATACAGCATACCTCTCATCAAAGAGTTCAGACGAATAGATTGACGAAATAAGCCAAGATTCTGTTAAAACCACTATACCGTAGCTCTCGCTGGTCATATTTGTATAAAACTGAGTAGTTTTAGTTCTCAAACCCCTACAATTTTGATAATATAAATTTAGCGATTTATAAGAAGAAGACATTTTACTTAAATGAGAAGAGAGGCACCTGCAGTGAGGCTAGGCCATTAGTAGGGATTTCCGTTAGGCGAAACAATGGGGCAAGGGAAGAGAAAGGTTCAAGAAACTGTCCAGAAATAATCTGACAGTGACCCTCCAGTACTCTCAGTGTACAATCACTATAGACCTTACAAGGTAATTCAAATGAGACCTTACGGGTTGTCACGAATTATGATAGCTTCCTGAGATCATTACTGTCATTTATGATATAAATATTTGACCCCTCACTCTTCCTGAGTTTTATCACACTGTGGCATAATCGCACCACACGTTATAACTATTTAGGAATATTCCTATTATTACTAAGATTCCATTTCTGTGAGAAGATTTCACTACCAAGGGGCAAATATTTATCTGTGTACACATAGCCCAAGTATGTCGGTCAACAACCAACAGTCATTATCAGTAATGAGTAGAATATTCTGGGAGGTTCATTGGGCAAGGTCTTGCTTTCCACCAGGATATCAATATGTGTATATTTGTGGAAACAGGTCAGGGTACGTGACCAAGAGCACAAAACTCTCCATTGGGAGAATATAAATACTGAGGATATTTCCTCATGAGATTGTCAGTGCACCATCATCACTTCGCGGGTACATACTGTATCCATGCACTGGAGGACTGTACTTTCATCTTTAAAATAAATCTATCAACTATTACCTTCTACTCGACGACTTGTTATTTTAAAACTCCTGCTCTGCAGAATAACAGCTACGGCAGAAGAGAACTTCGAGAAGCTATCTTCGCTATAAGCAGCTAACATCTTCTTCTTCTTTTACTTGGGCCAAGGCTCGAGTTCGAACCCAAGCAACCAACTTTCGGCAACTAATTCAAAATTGATTTGATTGTCACGGCTTGTTACCTGAAAACATTTACCCAGGTAACCCTCGGCTACGCGACATAAAAATCTGGTGGCAGCGGCTTGGATAAAGAAGAATCTGCAAGACCTGGGTAAAAAAATAACTAAGTCAACTTTCATCTTCACGGCGGTCTACACCGAGGTGCTGGATCGTCTCCCTCTTCAGTGGTCACTTTCCACCTGAGTGACTGCGACATCTTTTCTTCCTCTAACCGGAGGCCGACGCAGCCCGTCCGTCTTCTGGCGTCGAGAAGGTGACAACTTCTGAGCGAGTACCAGTTGGGGTCCTCGAGGGGACACTGCGCAACCCGACAAGCCTGCATCTATCCCTCTTCGCGGCGGTATTCGACATCAGGGGCAGCTCCGAGGAGTGACCTTCTCCCTTCTATCTTTCCAAGTAAGTCCTCAGCATTGTTGAATGTGGCATTGTTTTAGAAGTTATAAAGAGCTGCAAATAACAGTAACTGCATTAAAATGCCTGATCAACCAGTAGGTAGCTCAGTTCGCACAACAGAAGAGCCAGCAATTCACTATAGAGTAGTCTCAGTAGAAACAGCGGTCAAGTTATTAAAGACCACCTTCAGTGGTAAACCCGATGAATTACAGGAATTCATTGACAATGTTGAGAACGCATATAGCATTTTAAATCCAAGAGATCACTCGACATTCTTAAAGTTTGTGTTAGCCCATATAACGGGTGATGCGAAAACTGTTCTTAATTTTCACACTATCCCGGAGGAATACCAGACATGGGAAACAATAAAAGACAAATTAGAGCTAAATTATTCCGTACAAAGAACACTTGATTTTTACGCCAATAAACTTTTCACTAGTAAACAACAACACACAGAACACGTTACTCAATGGGGTAATAGAATTGAAAAAATGACAACAGAATTAAACAAGGCGCTTGCTAGGCAAATGATAACTTGGACTAACGAAATGCAGGATGGAGGTAATAAAACAATATCTCTATTAAGCAAGTGTTGCTTTATTCAAGGGCTTTGTGACGAATCCGTGAAAACAATTACGAAAATTAAATCAGAAGGTAAACCTTTGAGACAACTAATTGAAATTGCAACTGAGGAAGAGAGTGCTAGGAAATCTAGGGATCACTTTAAGGCATATAATGGCAGTAGTTACAAGAAAAATAGCTTTTTGGGGTACAGCGGAAGTAAACCCCCTCAGAATGTACGAAGCGGAGGTGGCGCGAGTACTTCTGTGCACGTTAGACGAGAGGTCGGAATTAATGCGACTGCAACGGTAACTTGCTATCGTTGTCAGAAGCAAGGTCACATAGCAAAGGAATGCAGAGGCAAACCTTTCTGTGTGGGATGTCAAAAGAATGGTCATGTAGTTAAGGACTGTCGTAGTACTAACAGTCAGGGAAACTAGCAGCTGGACTGCCTGAGCGACCCAGCTACAGTCCATTTCAAAGAGACAGAGGTTGCAACCCAAACGAAGGCTTCGAAGCGAATAAGAAGGCCGGTAGTGCCATTGAAGCGAATAAGAAGGCCGGTAGTGCCATTGAAGCGAATAAGAAGGCCGGTAGTGCCATTGAAGCGAATAAGAAGGCCGGTAGTGCCATTGAAGCGAGTAAGAAGGCCGGAAGTGCCATTGAAACGAATAAGAAGGCCGGTAGTGCCATTGAAGCAAGTAGGAAGGCCGTAAGTGCCATTGATGAAAATATGAAGAGTAGTTCTAATAATGTAGCTGACAAACGTAATGTAAAGATAGATAATCCATATATAGTGTACGTACTGAATGATCATTTTGAGGAAGGTTATGGAGAAGCGTTAATTGATTCAGGGTCACAAGTTTCTTTAGTAAGAGAAGAAAGTTTAAGAGATATCAGAGTAAAGCCTGTAAATGTATCATTTCAAAGTGTAACTGGTGAAGTATTTCCAGTAAAAGGTGTAGTTAACTTGCGAGTTAATAATGTAAGTAATGAAAAAGAAGTACCTTTCTATGTAGTAAAGAGTTTACCGCACAATGTTGACATGCTACTTGGGCAAGATTGGTTAGAAATTCATAAGAGTGAAATAAGAATTCCATGGAAGAAGGATTTTGTTAAATTGCCTGCAATGAGTGAAACAGTAGTTCAGTTTCCAACACTAGAACAGGGAACACGATATTGTCAAAAACAAATGATAGGAGAAAATGTAATTTGTGCAGATAGTGTAGTTCAATGCGAAGAAGGTAAGTTTTGCTGTCTGATAATCAATTGTAACGAAGAAGAGACTCTAATAGAACAAGTACCAGAATTAAAAACCATTAGCTTGAAGGATAACATATCCGTAATTAATGCAAAAAATAGAAATGAATTGTTGCTAAGTAAATTGCGTTTTTCTCACATAAATGAAAACGTAGATGAATTAAAGCAAATTTGTTTTGAATATAATGACATATTTCGTTTACCAGGTGATCGACTAACTGAAACAAAATCAACAGTACATTCAATACCAACCCCTTCATTAATACCAGGCAGGGCAATAACGCTTAAAAATTATAGATTTCCTGAGCAACATCAAAAGGAAGTAGATAAACAGGTAGAAGAAATGTTAGAGCAAAATATTATTGCACCTAGTAATTCACCTTGGAATTTTCCTATTCTCGTAGTTCCAAAGAAGCTGGATGCTTCAGGTGTCAAGAAGTGGAGGATTTGTGTAGATTTTCGAAAGCTAAACGAAATCACAGTAGGAGATAGTTATCCCTTACCTAACATTCAAGATGTGTTAGACAAACTAGGTAAATCAAGATATTTTTCTGCTTTAGATTGTGCGAGCGGATATTGGCAAATTCCTATAGCACAAGAAGATCAATGTAAAACTGCTTTTAGCACCCAGAAAGGACACTTTCACTTTCAAAGAATGCCATTTGGTTTGAAAGCAGCACCAGCAACATTTCAAAGATTAATGAACACTATTCTAAGTGAATTAGTTGGAATACGTTGCCTAGTCTATCTTGACGATATAATTATTTTTGGTGAAACACTCCAAGAGCATCACGCTCGATTGAGAGAAGTATTTCAGAAACTAAGAGAACATAACATTCAATTGGAACCTGATAAATGTGAATTTCTGAAGACCGACTTACAATATTTAGGACACATTGTAACGGCTGAAGGAGTAGCTCCAGACCCTATGAAAGTAAAGGCTATAGTAGAATTTCCAAAACCAAAAACACAAAAGGATATAAAATCATTTTTGGGATTGATAGGTTATTATAGGAGATTCGTACCACAGTTTAGCAAAATTGCAAAACCACTTAATGATTTGCTAAAGAAAGATCAAAATTGGAAATGGGAAAGAGAACAAGAGGAGAGTTTTCAAAATCTAAAAGACAAAATAACGAAACCACCTGTTCTTAAATTTCCAGATTTTACACAACCTTTTATATTAACAACAGACGCATCAAATTATGCCTTAGGAAGCATTTTGAGTCAGGGAGAAATTGGTAAAGATCAACCACTAGCTTTTGCAAGTAGAACTTTAAATAACGCTGAAATTAATTACAGTACGATTGAAAAAGAATGCTTAAGCTTAGTATGGAGTTGTAAACATTTTCGACCGTATTTGCTAGGAAGATCATTTAAGATAGTAACAGACCACAAGCCACTTACTTGGATTTTCAGTGTGAAAGATCCCAGTTCACGTTTATTACGATGGCGATTACTCTTAGAAGAATATCAGTTTGAAGTAGTATATAAAGCAGGTGTTAAGAACGTAAATGCTGATGCACTTAGTAGATATCCTACTATAAATAGTATTCAATCTGATAACCAAGAAATTTCAGAAGAGAGGAAAGTAAAATTACTAAAAGAAATGCATGAATGCCCAATAGGTGGACATCAAGGAGTACAGAGAACATATGAACGATTAAAATTATATGTTTCATGGCCTAATATGTTTAGAGACATAGAATCATACATCCGAAAATGTTCCGTTTGCCAATTAAACAAGCAAACACTTCCAAAAGTAAAAGCGGAATTACAAATAACAGACACTCAGGACAGACCTTGGAGTAAAATCTATTTAGATATCGTAGGTCCATTTACAGTTTCGGAAAAAGGAAATAAATATCTCCTTACATGCCAAGATAATTTAAGTAAATATCTTATTGGGATCCCAATCGAAAATATGACGGCTGAAACAATAGCTCATAAATTTGTGTATGAAATAGTCTTAAAATATGGCATACCCGATCAACTCTTAACAGATTGTGGGACACAGTTCATGAGTGATGTGTTCACAAACTGTTGCAAATTGTTAAAAATTAAGAAACTAAAAACAAGTGTGTACCACCCAGAAACAAATGGTAGCCTAGAACGATCACACAAAGTGTTAGTTGAGTATCTTCGATGTTTTAGTAATAAATTACAGAATGACTGGGACCAGTGGATTCCATTCGCTTGTTTCACGTATAACACTTCACCGCACAGTGTTACAAAGTTCACACCTTACGAATTATTGTTCGGTAGAAAAGCAAGCATACCAGGACAATTACAGCAAAATCCTCAACCTTTATATAATTATGAAAGTTTAGTACATGATATTAAGCAAAAATTCCAAACAGCATGGCAACAGGCTAAAGAAAGATTACAAGTAGCAAAGATAAAGCAATGTGATAAAGTAAATGAAGATAGAGCAATTAAACAATATAACGTAGGAGACTTATTATTGGTCTATAATGAGCAAAGAAAGAAGTTAGATCCGTTATGGAAAGGTCCATATAAAATCAAGGAAATAAAAGGGACAAATGTAACTTTAATTAAGGTAGGAACAACAGGTAAAAAAGTAATACAAACTCACATTAATAGAACGAAACCGTATGTTTCAGATCAGAACGAAACATAACGATGTGGAAAGCCTTACTAATCATTTGGTGGTGGACAATCCATCAGGCGACAGCAGAGGCGGAACCAATAGATCTCAGCAAAGGATCATATATCACCCAGATCACAAGTCAATCAGGTGTTTATTTCGATCATATAGGAAATATATACTTTTATCCTACAGAATGGAGTTTTATAACATATATAGATTTGAGACCGGTTAAAGATTTATGGAAGGACACGAAGAATCGAATTACATCCCTAAACAATTTATGTAACAGAGTAAGTAATGAGACGTGGTTCACTTATACAGACTGTAAACCAAGTACACCTTATTTCCAATCTAAAAAACGAATTGTTGATAAGTTAAAAAACATATTAATTGATTTAATTGGGAGAGATCAAAATTCAAACAGGCGTAAACGAGATTTATTTAATTTTGGAGGTAAAATATTAAAATTCCTTTTTGGAACAGCGACCGAAGACGAGGTAGTATATAATTTTGAGCATATAAATGCAATGGAAAGAGATCATAAGGAATTTTTAAGAATCGCTTCAGAACAATTGCTAGTTTTGAAATCAACGATAGTTACGATGAATACAACTTTGAAAGACGTATCAGAAAATGAACGTAAATTATTAAATGCGTTACAGGTATTAAATAAAGAAATGAAAATGCAAACTACAGAATTAAAGAAGGAGATTGATATTAGTCTCATATTAAATGAGTTAATTAAGCAAATTGAGCGAGGAATAGAAGAATGTCAGCATACGTTTGATTTATTGATAGACGTTTATTTGCACGCTCAGGATGGAATTCTCCAACCTCAGATAATAACTATACAAAAAATAAGAGAGCTTCTAGAACAACAGCCAATGCCACAATCTACAATGTTACCACCCTTCACATCATCCGAACTCCTATCCTTGATTAGACCAACAATCTACACTCAAGGACCATATCTAGTATATTCTGTTAAAATACCTTTAGTAATTGAAATGAAATTTGTATTACACAAGATAATTCCTTTTCCCGCCATTATGAAGTCCAATATGACAACAAAAATATTAAATGTGAAAAAAGAGTATATATTTGTTGACATGTTAAATGAAAAATATGGTTATATAACTCAATATGAGCTAGACAAATGTGTACAACCTAATCAACTTAATTTCGTATGTATGGAAAAGAATCCAATTATGACTTATATACCTAATGTGGAATGTGTACCCACATTAATTCATCCTAATACTTTTCAGTTACCTGATTCTTGTAATTTCAATTACTTACCTACGAGTCAAGTAATGTGGATACCTCTTCACAGAAGTAATTCATGGTTGTTCATAGCACCTCAAATGGAATTGTTTACGACAGTATGTCAAACTGGAGAAAAATATTCCAATCGACTGCAAGGTAGAGGTATACTTACCTTAAGAAAAGATTGTAAAGGTCTAGGTAGTAGAACCACATTATTTCCATTGTCACATCATGAAACAAATTTAACAAAAGATGATATCTTACCTTTTGTAGATATCAACGTAGATTGCTGTTTAACCCTTCCTCAACAGGAAGATATAAAAAATGCACCATTGAAACTACCATTATCAAATATTATGTCATCAATAAATGATTTAAATATTGCTAGTCTTAAAATAGAGGAAGTTGATAAATTTATACAAGAACAAAAAATAAGAGAAGATCAGAGAAATTACTCATGGAAAAGACTTGGTACATCTTGGTACACCTATGTAATATCTGTAATAATGTTAATTGGTATTTGGATTTGTGCTTGTTGTTGTTGTTCTTGCTGTAGAAAAACAAGTTTTTGGTTATTTAATCAGTGTTCGCCAAAGAAATGGTGGAAAGAATCAAAAGACTTATGTCCTAAAATTCATGTGTTAAATAATCCTGTACATAATATTAATTTGTCACTAGAACATATCCCAGCTGAAAGACAAAGTCTAATGGAATTATCAAGATTGTCAAATCAACCTGTAAGAACGGGATCAGTAAGATCATTGCCTTCAGCACCTGTATTATCAGAACTTGAGAGAGATACAGAACTGGAGTCTGACCAATTAAGGAGGTCCGCTAGACTTAAGAAAAGAGAGCTTTGGTCAATGTACAAAAATTAAAAGTCTAAAGACTTATAATTTTTGTCCTCAAGGGGGGAGGTGTGGCATAATCGCACCACACGTTATAACTATTTAGGAATATTCCTATTATTACTAAGATTCCATTTCTGTGAGAAGATTTCACTACCAAGGGGCAAATATTTATCTGTGTACACATAGCCCAAGTGTGTCGGTCAACAACCAACAGTCATTATCAGTAATGAGTAGAATATTCTGGGAGGTTCATTGGGCAAGGTCTTGCTTTCCACCAGGATATCAATATGTGTATATTTGTGGAAACAGGTCAGGGTACGTGACCAAGAGCACAAAACTCTCCATTGGGAGAATATAAATACTGAGGATATTTCCTCATGAGATTGTCAGTGCACCATCATCACTTCGCGGGTACATACTGTATCCATGCACTGGAGGACTGTACTTTCATCTTTAAAATAAATCTATCAACTATTACCTTCTACTCGACGACTTGTTATTTTAAAACTCCTGCTCTGCAGAATAACAGCTACGGCAGAAGAGAACTTCGAGAAGCTATCTTCGCTATAAGCAGCTAACATCTTCTTCTTCTTTTACTTGGGCCAAGGCTCGAGTTCGAACCCAAGCAACCAACTTTCGGCAACTAATTCAAAATTGATTTGATTGTCACGGCTTGTTACCTGAAAACATTTACCCAGGTAACCCTCGGCTACGCGACAACACCGTTACGTACCCATAAGAACTTGTAGCCGTGTTCCCTCTTGAAGTTCCGCGATAAAGCCAGCAGTTTGCCCTTGGTTTGCACTTTCCGTTCGCGAGTAATTTGAAACAAGGTAAAGTATTATAAAGCAAGATAAGTATTATGCAGATAATTTTCTAACATGTCAAGAGTCTTTGGCTTCGAGCGAAGCGAGACGCCTCCAGCCTATCTAGCATTTTTCAGCATTTGTAGCATTTAAAATGATACAAAGTCTAGTCTTTCAGACTGACTGCCACTTTTTTTAAGGGCAGCACCAGCAGCCATTTCAGAGTGTCAAATAATGAATTGTTGTGATTAATAGATGATGCTGAACGCTTAATTACATGACTAATTTAATTATACACCTCCTCCAACATAATAAAACTGATATATACAAACAGGCGCAGATCCACCTATCCCCATTGCTTCACTAAGCACTGCATTATTATTTATAATGCTGTCATTGCTGTCCATTAATACTTGCACGTTCGTCTTCATTTCCGCCACTCTCGGAGTCAGCAAAACTGTCACTGATACAGCACCACGATGTTGGTGACCCCGCGGAATGTCATTCTCACTTTCGCCAACCACATTACGAATTAATTGAAGCAGGTGAGTTGCGTCTGCGAAAAAGTAGATTTTTTCCTCTGTCATCGGATGCACTAAGCCTCCGTGGCTTAGGCGGCAGCCCGCCGGCCTCTCACCACTGGGTCCGTGGTTCAAATCCCGGTCACTCCATGTGAGATCTGTGCTGGACAAAACGGAGGCAGACAGGTTTTCCTCCGGGTACTCCAGTTTTCCCTGTCAACATTTCATTCCAGCAACACTCGCCACTATCATTTCATTTCATCTGTCATTCATTTATTCATTGCCCCAGAGGAGTGCGTCAGGCCTCGGCAGCCGACACAGTCCATATCCTAGCCGCTAGATGGGGGCTTCATTCATTCCATCCCTGACCCGGTCGGAGACTGGAAGCAGGCTGTGGATTTTCATTTTTCATCGGATGCACGTACTGTGTAGTTTCAATGGTAATACCGAGTTCTTTCCACAGCGCCATATTCTCCCCGCCACAGTCCGAAACTACATCGTATTCAATATTATGTAGTGACATAACCGCTTCATTTATAATGTATTTCGACATTTTCTTGTCGAAATTAATGTACACAGGTTGCTTCCAGTTCTGAAATAACCCTCTTGCCATTACAACTTGCAGGTATGTATGTGGGCCCACGACTTCGTCTGCTTTAGCATCATATTTATAGAGTGATGACACTTTCATTTCGTCGAAAGAAAGAACAGTGACTCTCTCTCGACCATTCTTCTTTCGTCCACTAATTTTCATTACTTCTATTACGTTTTTCAATAAACCGTTTCGTAATTCAACATTGCCTGCCCAGCGCTTCAAAGATGATAATCCTGGTAATGGATATTTCAGTGTGACTCTGGTATACATGTATGCTCGAACGCTTAAATATCTTAAGGTAAATGCCTTCGCTATTTCCTCGTTTGTCCATCTTGCCTTTGTTTTCTGTTTCCTAACAATGTCGACTCGATTTGGTGTCAATACATCTTTAAAAGTATCTTTAATTTTCTTGTCAAAATCACATTCATACTGCTGAATTGAATTCTCTAATTCCACGTTTCTTGATTGCAAACAGTTTGCTCTAGTCTCTAAGTATTGCATGTTTTCCTTCAGTTATTTGGTCCCTTCAAGCAATGTGTTGTATTTAATGAGAAGATCGTCATATTTTGTGTCAGTATCATTAAATGATGTAATTGACGACGACATCATGTCACTGGAAAATGTCGAATCCAATATTTCGTTCAGTGTTTGTTTTTCTTTTTTCTGGGAGCGTTCTGTACGTGAAGTTGTGTCCTGGCTCTGTGTTTGAGGCAGTAAATTTAAAGAAGATATTGACGTATTTTTTAATATTCTAGGGTGAGTATGTGTCAGTCGAGCTCACATGGGCACAATATGAAATGTTTGCTGCAAATCCGTTTGTTATTCGGATCGAATTTATCTTTCCTATGGCATTTCTGCACCCACGTTTTCCTACGATTGGCATATAGCATCCTTTGGAAATCTGAAAAAAGATATATTTCCTCCCGTTTTCTTAAAAATTTCCGAATTACTTTTGCAGATTGCAACACTGCAAATTTTTCCCGGCATCTTAAACAACTGAAAGAAAAGAAAACCCAACGTAAAGAAACAACTTACCCATGGGCTAGAATATGCAAAGGTAGATTCCATAGTAATCTGATGTAATTAATTTACATAATATTCACCTGTTTATTAATGTATAATACACCACGTAACACAATTCAAATCTTGAACAAAATAAATACTGTATTAACAAAGAAGTAAATAACACACGTAGTTTCCTCTGTCCACTCTGTAAATGGAGACTGGGGTGTCTCTCGCAGGCCCGATGACGCGTTACCCCCACCCTACTGCCAGCGAAAGGCAAGTTACGAGCCAACCTCTATTCTACTAACCTTGGGCCAACATAAGGAGGAGCGGAAAGGCCCTAGCCACCCTACCGCACGTAAACTCCGTCTGGGGGTAGCCTCTTCTGAAGCTCGGTCCTGCCTTGGGGCAGAATACAAATTAAATTTGGCCAACGGCCTGGCCATGTTGAAACACCGGATCCCATGAGAACTCCGCAGTTAAGCAGCATTGGACTAAGTCGGAACTTGGATGGTATGCCAGTTCTAGGTACTGCGCACTGTTGGCCAACATAAGGAGGAGCGGAAAGGCCCTGGCCACCCTACCACACGTAAACTCCGGCTGGGGGTAGCCTCTTCGGAATTTCGGACCTGCCTTCGGGCAGAATACCAATTAAATTAATTTAAATAAACATACTTACAAACATGGACATTGGCCCGTGTATATCTCATAAATCTACTTTCTTGTATTACAAAATTTAGAAGTAGGCTAAAATAGACACGTTCTAATCAGCGTTAACTGATCTGATTCCATCAAAATTTGAAAAAAATAAGCCTCCGTGGCTTAGGCGGCAGCACGCCGGCCTCTCACCACTGGGCCCGTGGTTCAAATCCCGGTCACTCCATGTGAGATTTGTGCTGGACAAAACGGAGGCAGACAGTTTTTTCTCCGGGTACTCTGGTTTTTCCTGTCAACAATTTCATTCCAGCAACACTCTCCACTATCATTTCATTTCATCTGTCATTCATTTAATCATTGCCCCAGGGGAGTGCGACAGGCTTCGACAGCCGGCACAGTTCATATCCTCGCCGCTAGATGGGGGCTTCATTCATTCCATTCCCTGACCCGGTCGGTCGGTCGACTGGAAGCAGGCTGTGGATTTTCATTTTCAACTAATACGATGAACAATTTATCTATAATCAAACCAAAACCGCGCTGCATGCATCTCACAAGTGACCACGCCTTTGAACTCCAACTTCCCATCCAGTGCTCGCTGCCCGACACAGAAACCTCATGTAATAATAATAATAATAATAATGTTATTGGTTTTACGTCCCTTTTAAATGCACTGGCTTTTAGAGACGCCGGGGTGCCGGAATTTGGCCCCGAAGGGGATCTTTAACGTGCCAGTAAATCTACTGACACGGCTCCCTCGCATTTGCGCACCCTCAAATGCCAGCTGACTGCGCCAGGTTTCGAACCAGCAATCTTGGGCTCAGCAAGCGAGAACGTTACCCTTGAGCCACGCAGCCAGACCAGAAGCCTCATGTAGGAGTATACTGATGATGATGATGATGATGATTGTTGTTGTTTTAAGGGGCCTAACATCTAGGTTATCGGCCACTAATGGTTTGGGTGATCGTGAAGATGAAAATGAAATGTAAACTGTAACTAAACCTAACTTATATACTAGAAGAAGAAATGGAAATCAAAAGGAGAATAAGGCAAAAAAAAAAAAGGGCGGGGGGAAAAGAAATGCCCTCAACCCTCAAAGAATGCGGATTGAGGGACTTGGAAGGAAGGAGAGCCATTAAAGGCAGATAGGAAAGTAAAAGAGGAGAGGGTCCATCCCAGAGGCAATGGATAAAACTCCGGCTGGGGGTAGCCTCTTCGGAAGCTCGGACTTGCCTTCAGGCAGAATACCAAAAAATTTAAATTAAATTAATCCCTCAGGGTCGCCAACTCCCGAACTCACCAGCCGTGAGCCCCTGAGGGTGTAGCAATATCCAGGGTGCACCAGAAGTGGTGGGGCTACAGACATCCTGCCTCCTTGAGGGCCTTGAGCAGAGGGCAGGAGATAACATGAAAAGAAAAAGAAGGCTGATCCCTCGTAGGAGGAGGGTATCAGAAATGATGAGACAAGGGCCAATTAAGGCGGGAAAGGAAGAGACTCCCTAGGCCTCGGATACCCTTATACCGTCGGGGTCGGAAGAGAACAAGACTTGACCAAGTGAAGTCGACAGGAAAGAAGACGGAGAGGAGCCCGGCACAAGTAAGTGGAAGCAATGCCGGACTCAGCTGGGACCCCGTGGTTGCCAACCCACGTCCCACTAGATGTGAGCCCCTGAGGGTTTAGCAACATCCAGGGTGCCCCAGAAGTGGTGGGGCCTCCTTGAGGCCCTTGAGCAGAAGGCAGAGAGATAACATGAAAAGAAAAAGAAGGCTGATCCCTCGCAGGAGGAGGGTATCAGAAAAGATGAGACAAGGGCCAATTAAGGCGGGAAAGGAAGAGACTCCCTAGGCCTCCGATACCCTAATACCGTCGGGGTCGGAAGAGAACAAGACTTGACCAAGTGAGGTCGACAGGAAAGAAGACGGAGAGGAGCCCGGCACAAGTAATTGGAAGCAACGCCGGACTCAGCTGGGGCCCCGTGGTCGCCAACCCACGTCCCACTAGATGTGAGCCCCTGGGGGGAGGAGTATACTGGCAATTGGACAAAGCTTCGGGTATACAGTTGCCTTCAAGAGTAAAGAGCCTTGAGTCCATAAAGCTATAAATTTGACCAAAGTCTAGCTGGCATGTGACTGCTATTAGTGAAAGGATGGAAATACGGTTTTGAAAGATTATCTTGATATGTTGGTAGTTATCTGCATGTAATGCGTCTGTCATGATAGGTGGTGCGCATGTTAATTTGTAAAAATTAATATCTATTTCACGATTTATTGATGATTATGATGATAATTGTTGTTTTAAGGTGCCTAACATCTAGGTTATCGGCCCCTAATGGTCTGGGGATAGCGAAAATGTCAATGAAGTGGAAACCAGAACGAAAATTAAGTGAGAAGGAAAATACGTACAAAAAGGAACTCGAATTGAAACTACTCACAAAATGGAGATCGGTAATACTTACAAAAGGAAATTTAGAACGAAAATACTCACAAAAGGAATAGATTGAAAAATACGCTCAAAATGTAGGTTAAGTTCAAAATACGTACAAAATACAATGCACAATCGAAATACTTACAAAATGCAAGTGAAATTCAAAATACATACAAAATGCAAATGAGATTGAAAATACGTACAAAATGCAATTGAGGTGCAAAATACTTACAAAAGGCAATTGAAATTGAAAATGCACAATGTAATTTAGATTGAAAAAGGCCGGTTCAGATTCAAAATACTCACAAAGTGCAATTGAAATTCAAAATACTTATAAAATGCAAGTGAAATTGAAAAGGCTTACGAAATGTATGGTACATTCAAACTACCGGTACTCAATTGGATGGACAATACTTACAAAATGCAATTTAGATTGAAAATACTTGCAAAAAGCAGTTTAGGTTGAAAATACAAAATGCAATTGAAATTCAAAATACTCCCAAAATTCCGCCCCCTATATTGAAAGACTTACTAAAAAGCAATTTAGATTGTCAATCCTTACAAAATGCAATTGAGGTTGAAAACACTCGCAAAATGCAATTTAGATCGAAAGAACCTACAAAATGCAACACAAATGGAAAAGACCTACAAAATGGAGTGTAGAGGCTAAAGAAAAAAATCGCTAAAGGGAATTTAGATACACGGGGAGCCATTTAAGAAAAACAGTGCGGGAAACATAAAGAGAAAAGGATATATAATGAAAAGAAAACAAGAGATCCGACCCCGTGAAGAAGAAGGGATCAGGATAGATGAGACAAAGGCCAATTAAGGTGGGAAAGTGAAAGACTCCCTAGGCCTCAGATACCCTAATACCGTCGGGGTCGGAAAAGAACAAGAGTTGACCAAGAGAGGTCGCCAGGAAAGAAGACAGAGAGGAGCCCGACACAAGTAAGTGGAAGCTATGCCGAACTCAGCTGGGGTCCCGTGGTCGCCAACCCACGTCCCACTAGATGTGAGCCCCTGGGGGGACGATTTACTGAACTGATCGCAGTGTAAGTTAATGAAATTAGCCAGTAGGAGGAATTGAATTCTTTAGTACATAATCCTCCAGAGTTTTATTTGTGTAATACAGATGGCAACTTCTAACGTGACATCTGACACTTGCCTCCATTAAAAGATCTCAAAGGTAACAGCAAAAACCGCAATAAATAGGTCCAGTTGTTCTGGAGTAATACGTACAGTACACACAACAACAGAGGCTGAGATAGCCTGTCGCAGTGGCAGCGCGGCATTTCCCCACGTGCTGTCAGCGTTCTTTCCTTATAATACAGACCAGTGCACAGTGGGTCAAAATCGAAATCTAGGGGGACAACATTATTTTTACGTTTTAATCATGAATTGAGTGAAAGCAACGTATATAATTTGTTTACTTCATAATAAACATCACTTAAGACCTTTTTAAGCTACGTCTACACATGCAAGAAATTGTCTATGACTAGGAGTCGGATAGAGCATTCAATTATCTCTTCAGAACAATTTTCTACCCCTAATTAACTTTTAACAAAGTCACAAAGTTCCACTTTTGACATAATCGTCGAACCCAGTGCTTCAAACAGTTGTAAACGTGTGAGAACTGGTTGCGCGGCATCTTCTAAAACGTAAAATAACTAAGTAAGTTGCAAAAAGATGCAAAAAGTCTTATAACAGGCGTAAACTACAAGACTTTATCTACATTTTAACATTAAGTAGAAAGTGACTAAGTGAAAATATAATTTTAAAAATAATAGTTAAATATTATATAATGCAAATATAGCTAAAATTACGTAACAATTACGGCTATTAATAACTGAAACACGTTACAAAGATCATACCTTCAGCTACATGTTCCATCTTAAAGCATCACACTAACCATAAAGAGAACCAAACCACAGCCACTTACATTCACCCTCCAATTCAGACTGCTCGAACAGTGGTGACAGATTTACACTAAGATGAGTTTATATCCCAGAATAGTGAGCGGCAATTGTATGAGAATGCTGTAGAAGTAATACATTTTGATTTTTTAATTATGAAAATAAATAATTTTGTCCTCCTAGATTTCGATTTTGACCCACTGTGCAGTGGTGTAGCCAGGGGTGATTACTGGAGTGCTAGATCCCCCTCCTTGGTAGTTTCACAAAAAATGAAAATTAAACATTAGTTGGTAACAAACAATAGACTAAGCTAGATAAATATTTCATAAATTAAATAATGGCATTTGCTGATGAGACTATAACTCATGCTATGTGGGCAGGTTGTGATTTGTGTCTGGTGTTTGGCACTCTTCTTGTTAGGGGCGTGGTGGCACAGCGGTCAAGCTGTTGGCCTCTCACCACGGCGGACCGGGTTCGATTCCCGGTCAATGCATGTGAGATTTTTGAAGAGAAATGCCATGTCCAATGGTTCGGATTCCACGTAAAAAAGGAGGTCCCGTGGCTCATAATCACAAGATTCACGGTCACGTCTTGTCACAATGCAGTCAGTGAGATATCATTTTCAAAATTAAGACACCGGGAAACTTAACTCACAAATATCGCTGTTATTGTTGACGATTCATTATGGGCTTTGCGACATAGTGGTCATGTAGCCCCGTGTACTTGGGTGTATTTGGAATTTGTCTGATAACCTGTGATATTGTGATGGCAGTATTAGAATGTGTATTTGTAATTCAGATGAAAATTGGGAAGCAGGTGGGTGAGACCTTAATTTCGGAACTATCCCGGCATTCACCTGGAGAAGAACTGGAAGACCACTTCCATGATGGTTGAGGTGGGAATCAAACCAACCTCTTTTCAGTTTTGCCTCATGAGGCTTTGTGTACCTCGTTGCAGCCCTCCGACAGTGCCGGGAATCGAACTCCACAGTGACAGCCAAAAATGGTAGCCACTACTCAACGAGGCAGACTCAGAAATATCACAAGTGAAACTCGACTCAATGGGGGTGGCTCTTTTGATCATTCACAGATACTTAAATGTAAAACCAACAGATCTGTTGGATCTATTCTCTAAGAATCCTCGAAAGTTAGATTATAGATTGTAATCTCAACATACATTCGCTGTAAAACTATTGATCTTGTTTATATTTTTCTTCTGTATTTTAATGCTTTTAATTAGTTCGCCGTAATTTGTACGTTACATGAATATCAACATCATTCACTTGCATTATTGTCCTTATATTGATACTTATGCATGCGCGCACCACGAATTATTTTTCTAACTACGACCCCCTAATTGGTCGATCTTGACTACGCTCTTGATAAAGACTATAGGTTATGTCCTCATCCTTTCGCATCACACGGCGCAATCTCTCAAGTTAACTCATACTTCGTAATTCGTGAGCCATAGACAACGGCTGGGGTGCCTAATATGTGGTCCTAATAGATGGAATGGCGTAGGGATGGGCTCTCTTGTGCTCAGGTGACTGGGACTACATAATATACACTGCTGTGCAAAACTTAAGGACGAACTGTCGCATGTTGTGCCACTGCCAGTAACAATGCTCGTTGAACCTCAAACCATACATGGGAAGACCTGCTACAGTAAGGTACGGAAGGCAACTGAAAGGAAAATTCGATGTACCGAACAGAAATGCCACTTTTATACAGAGAAAATACATTTATCGCGCGAGGATCTGACTGTGGTATGCGAAGGGTAGTCGGGATTTCAGGTGTTTCTGTGTGCGTACGGGACCTAGTAACTTGTGGTTTATAGCCCTAGTGATAGCTGCGTTGTTAGTTATTGGCGGAGTGGAAGTGAATCCAGGCCCTGTTACTCCAAATGTCAATCAGGCAAATGAGCCAGTGGCAGCATTAAAGTGTTCGACGTGCAGTAAAACATTGAAGAACGGTGTTCAGTGTGGACTATGTGAGAAATGGTTTCACTTCGGCTGTATTAAGGTCAAGGAGGAGGATTGTGATGTCGGGAATTGGTTTTGTAAAGTATGTGATACGCCGGACTGTTTGAGGGTGCAAATCAAAGCAAGGGATCAAATAATACAGGAACTTAGAACAAAGCTTCGTGAATCAGAGGAAACGGTGAAAGATGTGACTGAACGGCTTTCTACTGGGATCAGTGTGGAAGAGGGCGTGCAGGAGCAAACTGAGGATGACGTTCTCATAATGGGCGATTCTATGATACGATGGAGTGCGAATATCTCGAGGAAATCAGGTGCGAAAGTGCGGTGTTATCCGGGGATTAAAATTGACCAGCTTGCCCAACAAGTGGAAGAAGCAAATGTAGAGGACTGTGACAAAGTTAAAGTGTTGTTGCTTCATGTTGGGACGAACGATTTGAAGAAGAGGGCTACAGCTGATTACATCATGGGGGAGCTCTACGAACTAGGCAAAAAAGCTAAAAGCAAGTTTAGAAATGCAAAAATTATAATGAGTGGCATTGTTCGGCGGGGAGATGTTCCGTTAAAGCGAGTTAAGACTGTAAATGACCGCATGGACTGGGTTTGTGCACAACTGGGATTAGTGTACGTAGATGCTGACTGCTGGATTGGTGGCCGTGACTTCGCCCGAGACGGGCTGCATTTAAATCGACGGGGCGCTTTCAACCTAGGGAGCCTACATGACTGGATCATCGGTTCGTGCCGGCCATTGTGAGGAGGAGCAGGTCCAGAGGTTGCCAGCCGACGGGAACAGAAGGAGCTACTTCGGGATATTTGCTGCGGAGGTAAGACTCTAAGATTACTGCAGGTTAATTGTCAGAGTTTAGGAAATAAATTAATTGAATTTTGGAATCTTGTAGAGACGTATTCTCCGGACATTGTCATTGCTACTGAATCTTGGTTATATGAGGATATAAATAGTATTGAAATAATTCAAGGGACCTACGAAATGTACAGAAGGGATCGGAGGAAGCGAAATGGTGGGCTATTTATTTGTTTGCGCAAAAATATAGCTAGTTTCTTAAAGTGGGCTGATACGGATCGTGAAATGTTATGTGTACAAATTTCGGATAAAGGGAATAAATTCCCTCTTCAGGTGATAGGGGCGTATAGAGCACCGAAAGATAACTATTCGCTTCTCGACACACTGTATGATAAAACTTGTACGGGTAATGCTATGAAAAAGAGCATAATAATAGCCGGAGATTTAAACCTCCCCAAAGTAGACTGGTCTGGTGAGTCAACTAGCTGTGGTCAAGCTCAGAGCACTGCAAACAAATTCTTGAGGGAGGGGGGATTTTCCCAAGTAGTTGACTTCCCAACTATAGGTAATAATACCTTAGATGTTTATCTCGTAAGACCTGTAGAGCTGTATATTAACTGTCTGAAAGTACCAGGAATTAGTGACCATTCTGGGGTTGAATTAAATACAGTGGAACGTGGCTAATTCGAACTTCTATAATTCGAATATCCTTTAATTCGAATTTTTCTCTTGGTCCCTAGCATTTTATATACAATCAATGCAAAAAAATCGTGGTTAATTCGAATTATATTTTGGATAATTCGAAGTTTTTACGTGTAAAAAGCCGATCGAAAGCCAAACAGTTGGGTCAGGAATTCCTGAAAAACGACGTGTCATTGGCATGCTGCCCCTGCCCGATGGTTTTGCCTACATGACTAACAACACGCCTGCGACGCTCCTTCCACGGTCAATGCACAACCCCTCCCCCTCCCATCGTTTTGCAACGCTCCACATCTCATAACTCATAACAGTGTCATCCCTTACACCTGTCTGGTAGTGCGTGCTGACTGTCTGATTAGATTTGTGGTTGTCGTTTAGAAGTTTGGTTTTGCCTGTGTTTTAAAGTGTGTGTACGGAACTAAGATGTCGTCATCAAAGCCTCAGGTTCCATAAACAACTTTGACTTTGGCGGAGAAAATAGCGGTGATTAAAGAAGTGGAAAAGGGAATGAAGGAAAAAATCTGAAATTGCAAAGGTTTTCGGGATTCCTCCAAACACATTGTCATCATACCTAAAATATAAAGACAAAATTCTCGGTTATGAAAATGGGAGTGGCAAAGGCCGAAAAATGTTGAGGGAACCGGAAAATTTGAATTTGAATATTTTCTCTACCCTTTTCAAAGAACTTTCATAATTCGAATTTTTGGATAATTCGAAATTTTTTACTGGTCCCTTGAGGTTCGAATTATCCACGTTTCACTGTATTAGATACGGTGACGTTACAAAATTAGAATCTGATGTAGCAAATAAAATCATATTCCAGTATCGCAGGGCGGATCAGGGCAAATTTCAGGGATATTTGAATGAGCTATTTGTAGGATGGGCATAGGAAGGAAATCACATTAATATCCTGTGGACTAACTTTTTGAAAATTTTAAATAGCGCTATTGATAAATTTGTTCCATTTAAATTACTGAAACAAAACCCAGATCCTGAGTGTTACACACGGGAAATCAGGAGTCTTAAACGGAAAATTAGGAAATTATACAATAAAAGACATGATAATGACAAGTATATGTTGATGGATGATGATGATAATTGTTGTTTTAAGGGGCCTAACATCTAGGTTATCGGCCCCGGTATATGTTGAAATTTAAGTCCTTATCAAGAGAGCTCGTCTTAAAAAAGAGGGCTGGTCATGACAATTATATGCAAGGTTTACTTGGTTCGGGAGGCGATGGGTGGAAAAAAAATTACAGTTATGTTAGGAGAAGAAAGGGAAATTCAAATAATTTGTCGATGATAATGTCCGGTGACGGTAAATTAATTACTGAGAAGCAGGCCATTGCTAATGAATTAAATGTCTTTTATGGTAGTGTGTTCAATAAATCCAATAGCTGTGTGTTGGACCTTAACGGTGAATCAGGGGCTCCACTTCTCCAAATAAACCAGTCAGCAATTGTAAAACGAATACAAAAATTACGTTACAATATATCGAAGGGACCTGATAATATTGGTAGTCAAGTACTTAAACTAGGAGGTAGGGCCGTGGCACGATACTTAAAGGTGATTTTTAATGTGTCCATAAACAATGCGCAAATCCCGGATGACTGGAAAAGAGCTACGGTAGTCCCAATATTTAAGGGAGGGAGCAGACTTGAATTGGGCAACTACAGGCCGGTTAGTCTTACGTCCATCGTTTGTAAACAGATGGAACATCTCATTTGCGACTACTTGAGGGAACAGTGGGAAACATTATCATGGTTTAATGATAGGCAACATGGATTTCGGAAAGGTTACTCATGCGAGAGTCAGATGCTATCACTTTTTCAAGATATTAGCGAATCGTTAGACGATGGAGTTTCAGTCGACGCCGTAGTTATAGATTTTGCGAAGGCATTTGATGTCGTGCCGCATGATATGCTACTCCATAAATTATCTTCGACGAAGATTGATAGAAGAGTAATTTTATGGATCCAAGAATTTTTGACGGGTCGTTCCCAGAAAGTGAAAGTTGAAGGCCGATTCTCGGATGAAATTACCGTAACGTCGGGTTTACCTCAGGGCAGCGTAATCGGAACTTTGTTATTTTTGGCGTTTATAAATGACTTACCAAATGGGACTCGCAGTGACTGTCGATTGTTTGCGGATGATTGTGTAATATATCGAAAGATACATGACTCCCAAGACAATGCTGTACTTCAAGATGACCTGAACCTGGTCTATAAGTGGGCGATTGAAAATAAAATGAAAATAACCACAAGAAAATGTAGTCTAATAAAAATAGAGAAAGTGCGAAGACAAGATTTTCAATATAACATTGGCTCGGAAATACTTGTAGAAGAAGATTCTTGCAAATATTTGGGCGTTCACGTAAGAAATGATATGAAATGGAGTAGTCATATAGGATGTGTAGTTTCAAAAGCTTACAAATTCCTGCATATTGTAATGAGGGTATTAAAAGGAAGTAGTACCTCTGCTAAAGAATTAGGATATTTGTCACTTGTAAGACCTATTCTGGAATACGCCTCGGCGGTTTGGAATTCATATCAAGTAGGGCTCATAAATGAGTTGGAAATGGTAAAAAGAAAGGCCGCTAGATTTGTGCTCAGTGACTTTAATTCCAGGAGCAGTGTGAGCCGTATGTTAAAGAAACTTGGGTGGGAATCACTTGAGGCTAGGAGGATGAAATCTAGACTCTGCGCTATGTACAACACGTATACAAATCAACCAGCATGGGGTGAGCTTAGCAAACGTATGGAAAAGCCTACTTACATGGGTAGGTGCGATCATCCATTCAAAGTTAAGGGCCGACCACAGCCAACAAATTATGGTAAATATTCTTTCGTAAACCGTGCCATTGATAATTGGAACTCTCTACCTGCCGCAGTCTTAGAGCCCTTTCCCAAACATATAGGTGTGTTTAAGAAAAGACTGACTATTTGTGTAAATACTCCAGTTTAATTGTTAGTGAATTGCTATGTACAATTATTTATTTGTTATGTATATCTAATTTGCCACCGGGGGACACACCCCCAATTGCAAATAAACGAATGAATGAATGAATAAATTTCGATCGCCTCTGTTGCGTAGTGGTCAGCGCGATTAGCTGCCACTCCGGAGGTCCGCGGTTCGATTCCCGTCTCTGCCACGTAATTTGAAAAGTGGTATGAGGACTGGTACGGGGTCAACTCAGCCTCGAGTGGTCCAAATGAGTAGAGGGGGTTTGAACCCCAACTCAGCCATCCTCGAAGTGGTTTTCCGTGGTTTCCCACTTCGTCTTCGGGCAAATGCCGGGGTGGTACTTACCGTAAGGCCACGGGCCGTTCCTTCCCACTTCCTTGCCTAACCCTCCCATTCTTCCTATCCCTTCATCAGGCCCCTGTTCGTTTTGCAGGTGAGGCCGCCTGGGCGTAGTGCTGGTCACACACCCCAGTTGTATCCCCGACTCAGAGTCTCAAGCTCCAGGACAGTGGCGGTAGAGGTGGGATCCCTCGCTTAGTCCGTAGGAAAAGCCAACCCTGGAGGGTAATACGATAGCGAGCGAGCAATACTTTACACGTAAGTCCCTGTGACCCATGATGGTCCCTTGGACATCACAAAAGAACGGACACGGATCTTAAAAGGGTGTGTTATTAACACGGACGGCGATGCATGCTCTGCAACGTGTTCCCATGCTGGCAACAAGATTGGTAAGGAGTTATTGATATGTTATGTGGCTTCACCTATCTCGTCCTTATGTTTTTCACAGCAGTGTACTTTCTGGAACCCACTTACAATAGCCGAACAATAGGCATCAGAATGTGGTGTGTTCTGTGTTCTAAACATTTTGCAATGTAGCTATTATGTTGGGTATAACACAAGTGCTCCACTTTACAATAGCAACGTTAATAACTCTCATTATCGAGTTAATCATGGCATCAATTATGGTCCTTTAATCAGGGCCTTATGTTATTATGCCAGCTGATAAACTATATATTGTTCTATGTTGCCTAGTTGATGTTCGGGAATCGAATATTTAACTGAGAGTATTGCACCAAAATGACATAGCAGCGTAATGCGGCGGTACACCTCAATGGGCCCAATTACTGGCACCAGATAGAAGGTAGCTGATCGTGTAAAAGTGATATAATTCAGGCAACGCTGACCCACTGGAGCGACAAATTACTGTGCACACTCCTCTCTGTTTTTTTATTTTTTGGACTCTGTGGTAATTTACTTCATGACATCATTCATAATATACATTTGAATAGCCTTTGAGTTCTACGTTGAAAATGCATTAGTGTTCAAGGTAGCACTCATGTGCAAACAAGTGCCCAGTAGCTTGGATACACTATTCCCATGTGTACCGTAGATAAATCTTCCAAAAGACACCATCCATCAAATTTATGAGTAAAATGGTTCAACAACTTTTGATGTCATGGCGCACACTAAGAGACACGATTTTATCGTCCACCATAATATTGCAAATTTGGCGAGATCAATTTTAAGCATAATATTATGTTTTGTTGCAATTAAACTTCACGTTTAAACAAGAAAAATCGCCAAATTTACTCATAACGGTGTTTCTTTCCCACTTACCACAAAATGAACAATTATTAAGGACTTGCAAATTTGTGAAATGGATTCTTCCACACCGGTCACACGTCGTAATAGTCAACTTGAGATAGTACAGATGATGGAATTTCCCACAACCCATTGGGTGAGAATGGTGCCAATCGCACATGTAACCTGAAAACTTGAAATCGAAGGGAGGTTGAGATTCTCGCCAAGCTCCCTTGACTGGCTGCGGGGCACAGCGGTAATGATTTCGTGTGATGTGCCTAATGTTCCAGGATCGAATCCTGGCGCAGTCAGATTGTATTAGAGGGTACGTAAATGCGAGAGAGCAGTGTCAGTAGATTTACTGGCACGTCAAAGATCCCCTTTGGAGCATCATTCCAGCACCCCGGTGTCTCTAAAATGATGATGATGATGATGATGATGATGATAATTGTTGATTTAAGGGGCCAAACATCTAGGATATTGGCCGCTAATGGTCTGGGCGATAGCGAAAATGACAAAGAAGTGGAAACCAGAACGAAAATTAAGTGAGAAGGAAAATACTTACTTAATGGAGAGCGGTAATACTTACAAAAGGGAATTTCGAACGAAAATACTCACATAAGGAATAGATTGAAAAATACGCACAAAATGTAGGTTAGGTTCAAAATACGTACAAAATGCAATGTAGAGTCGAAATACTTTACTTAAAAAATGCAAATAGAATTCAAAATACTTACAAAATGCAATTGAGGTTCAAAATACATACAAAATGCAATTGGAATTGAAAATACGCAATGCAATTTAGATTGAAAAATACCCATTTCGAATTCCAAAAATTCACAAAGTGCAATTGAAATTCAAAATACTTAGAAAATCCAATTGAAATTGAAAATGCTTGCAAAATGCACGGTCGATTCAAACTGATCAATTGGATGGACAATACTTACAAAATGCAATTTAGTTGAAAATACTTACAAAATGTAATTTAGATTCTAAATACCCACAAAATGCAATTGAGAATCAAAATACTTGCAAAATGCCCACCATACAAAATGCAATTTAGATTGAAAATACTTACAAAAAGCGGTTGAAGTTGAAAATACAAAATGCAATTGAAATTCAAAATACTCACAAAAGTCCCATCCCCTATTATTGAAAGACTTACTAAAAACAATTTAGATTGTCAATCCTTTCAAAATGCAATCGAGTTTGAAAACACTCGCAAAATGCAATTTACTGTAGATCGAAAAGACTTACAAAATGCAACGTAGACTGATAACACCTACAAAATGGAGGGTAGATGCAAAAAAAAATCGCTAAATGGAATTCAGATAGACGGGGAGCCAATTAACAAAAAAAACACTTCGGAAATCTTAAAGAGAAAAGACAATATAATGAAACGAAAACAAGAGGTGTGACCCCTCGAAGAAGGAGGGACCAGGAAAGATGAGACAAGGGCCAATTAAGGCGGGAAAGTGAAATACTCCCTAGGCGTCGGATACCCTAATACCGTCGGGGTCGGAAAAGAACAAGAGTTGACCAAGGGAGGTCGACAGGAAAGAAGACCGAGAGGAGCCCGGCACAAGTAAGTGGAAGCAATGCTGGACTCAGCTGGGGTTCCGTGGTCGCCAACCCACGTCCCACTAGCTGTGAGCCCCTGGGGGAGCGTATCTAAAAGCTGCAGTAGTTAAAGGAACGTAAAATCAACAACATTATATTATTATTATTATTATTATAACCCAATCTCCCTTTGAACTCGCGAACCGCAGACCATAGATAAGGTGTGCATTCGCCAACTTACGCCAGGAAAGTGCAGATTACAGGTCGTATTAACGTAATAGACCGTAGGGATAGTGAGACTCTCTCAATTCACACGGGGAGTGCCCCAATCACATGGCCATAGAGGTGGTGACATTCTTGCCAATCCACATAAGATCGGCTCCTATTGTTCATTGTAACCACGAATGAGACAAAGTGAGATTCTATCGTTCACACATCGTGCTCATGAAGTTTGGACAGTTGTGATTTGTGGTACTCAGCGTCAGTGTACGTACTGCCGTAAAATCGACCTTGTAGGAGGAATCTTGCTTAGCAACCATGAACTATATTACATGAAAATTGGGTTAAAATTAGGAATGCTAAGGAAAGTTTTGCACTTGATTAATAGGAGAGGACGTGGTGATCGCTCATCGGCTGACTGGTTGAGGAAGAAATATATTCCAACAATCAAAGGCAAACATTGAACTTAAATAGGGCTTCTTCTCGCTTGTGAAACCACTGACAAAAACACCTGTGTGATCAGTATTAATTTGTATTTCTGTTTTCAGCGGCGACACATTGTCAAATAAGGGTTCCAATAGCACATCCATAAACAATTTAAATCACTGACATATTTACAGTGGCCTGTTTGCCATCTCTTGATGAATTCAGTACATTTGTCTGTTGGCACAGGCTAGAGTAAAATGTGGCTTTTCACCGATGTCTCAGTCCCACTCATGGCTATGATTATATGGAAGCTACTGAGGTATGGGTGGTGCTTAGTAATAACATTCAGGGCACAGTCAGTGCCTGTGGATGGTGTGAAAGGTTCTACTCGTTGGGTTGGTACTGCTGTTCTGATTCAGTGAGGAAAGCAATGACAAACTACGTCACTCTTCATCTTGCCTAGTACGCCTCAATATAGGTCTGCCCTGGGTTTTGGTTGGTATGTAACGGCGGTACTTTTTGAGGATCCAACCAGCCTTCGGGCTGACTATCTAACGGACTGACATATTTACAAACGGAACACAGAACAATCTAACTTCTACGTATAGAATATTTTGCACCAGAGTTGATTAATAAGTAAAGGCAAATATACTATTTCCTTTCTCCAGGAGTTGTAAGAATATTGGAACGCTAATACATGCCGTAAATTTGGAACTGTATTAGATGTAGGTGATATTGACAACAGGGATCTATGGGAGGAGCAAATCTTACATTTGAAAGCATCGATGTATTTCCGTACACATCCTGTTCGGCATCCTTCAAAGTAATCATACAGGTTGTCGAGGTTTCTTGTCAATGATGGACAAATCGGAGAATACCAGTGGTCGCACGTTGTGTGTGCTACTTCATGCCAAAAACCAGACAAAGACTACGGGTGTAAAAGATATAGATGTGACAGAGATTTACATTCGGCCTAAAATTTTAACCTTCTGCGATTCTTGGATGTACAAGTTCTCATATTACAATGTTGTTATAACTGTGATGTCCATTCAGGCGTGTTGCCCTCGGAAGACGAATAAAATATGGAAGAAAAACAATGCTTCTATCTTATACGAGGCACGTCCAGAAAGTAAGTTCCGTTTGGTAATAAAATTAAATTGTGTACAGATACAGAAAAAATATTTATTGCACAACATTCTTCACCTCTTAAACTACTTTTCCACATAACTGCCGAACTTTTGCAGGCATTTGTCATAGCGTGGCACAAGTTTTTGGATACCTTCTTCATAGAAGTTTGCCGCCTGTGTCTTCAACCAGTTGGAAACATCTTCTTTCAGCTCGTCGTCATTGTTGAAGTGTTGACCGCCAAGGAAAGACTTGAGATGTGTGAACAGATGAAAGTCGCTAGGAGCGAGGTCAGGGCTGTACGGAGGGTTGTCAAACACGTCCCAGCCAAATCCCTGTAGGAGGTTTTTCGTCACATTTGCAGTGTGTGGTCGTGCGTTGTCGTGAAGAAAAACAACACCTTTTGACAGCAACCCTCGGCGCTTATTCTGTATTGCGCGGCGCAATTTCCTAAGTGTCTCGCAGTAAGCATCTGCGTTGATTATTTGACCACGCGGTAAGAAATCAATGAGTAAGATGCCTTTCCAGTCCCAGAACACTGTGCACATCATTTTCCGAGGTGTCAAGATTTGTTCCGGCTTAACCTTTGCTGGGGATGAAGTGTGCCTCCATTCCATTGATGCCGCATACATTCAGGGGTGTCGTAAGAAACCCAAGTTTCATCTCCTGTGACTATCTGTGTCAGAAATTCTTCGCCGCCTTCATTGTTACGGGTCAAAAACTGAACCATCCGTTTTGTTTTGTGTTGCTCCGTAAGAATCTTTGGTACCTAACGTAGGCAAAGTTTACGAAAGTTCAGTTTTTCGGTAACAATTTCATGAATTAGTGATCGTGAGATTTGGGGAAATTCCATAGCGAGAGCACTAATTGTAAACCTGCGGTTTTCCCGGATCTTGTCATCAATCGCGTGAACCAGTTCTTCTGTAACCGAAGATGGACGCCCACTTCGTTCTTCATCGTGCACTTCACTACGTCCTTCATTGAACTGTCGGACCCATCTTCTCACCATTGAATCACTCATCGCATTTTGTCCATACACTTCGCAAATTTGCCGATAAATTTCAATTGGTTTCACTTTCCTAGCATTCGGAAAACGAATCACAGATCTGATTTCACAAGCGCACAACAACGCGTACATGGCTGACAGCGCTCTCCAAATGGCGCACGTTTCTTCTCCTTGATACAGAGCGTCTACCGCGCATATGTGGAACTGCGCTGCAGCGGAACGTACAACTAGTTGAAGACACAGGCGGCACACGTCTATGAAGAAGATATACAAAAACTCGTGCCACGCTACGACAAATGCCTGCAACATTTCGGCAGTTATGTGGAAAAGTAGTTTAAGGGTTGTAGAATTTTGTGCAATAAATAATTTCTCTGTATCTGTACACAATTTAATGTTATTACCAAACGGAACTTACTTTCTGAACGTACTTCGCATGTAAAACTGATGTATATTTGAAAATTTAATGTGTGATCCGTTAATAGAAAATAGAATAGAATTGGGTGAAATTGAAGGGAATTTGTTGTAATACTAAGACATAAATAATCAGAAATTTACTAGGTGAATATAGGATTTCATTATGCGTTTACCTCATTCTTCTCGTGTACGGAGAGACACAACAGTGCTCCTTAATGTGTTTTTAATCATGCTGTGGGTTTGAGGGTCACTAACCCATTTTAAGTGCATTTGAATATAGGCAATTTGAAATATCAGAAATATTGCATTAGCAGTTTTTGAGTTATTATGTTTTAAACTTCACAAACTGATGTCCTGAATTTTGAAACGATGGAATGCTTGTTGTATCTCTGTTGTTTTTTTTATGCTAGGTATGGGAATAATTGAATAGGGTATTTCAAGATGGGCCTGACTTAGGAGAACTTACTTTAATTTTAGAAAGAAAACTGTTTTCCTTCCAAATGGGAGTAAAATCTCACCATTTGAAGCTTTCACAGGACAGAGAATAGACTAAACATTTTTTGACAAAAAATCACTACAACAGAAGTTACCAATTCTGTTCTACAGACAATTGGAAGTTCCAATAGATTTCTAATCTGTCTCAAACGAAGGAAACATGTGCTCTGAAAATACATAATAATTAATTATCTACTTTAGAAGTCTCATACCTAAATTATGGGTTCAAAAAGACACTTGATTATCAATCAGATTCATAATTAGACCCATTGTTGTTAGTTGGTGCTCGTATTTTGTCATATTTAAGCTGTAATTAAAGAGGGTATGAAACGTAGATTGGCTCAGGTGAGGAAAGCATTTCTACAGTAAAGAAATCTGTTGACATGAAGTATAGATTTAGATATTAGAAAATCATTTTTGAAAGTCTTTGTCTGGATCGTGACGCTCTATGGAAGTAAAGCTTGGACTCTTGGCACAGCAGAAAAGAGGAGAACTGAAGCATTTGAAATGTGGTGTTACAGGAGAACGATGAAAATCAGATGAGTAGATAAAGTGACAAATGAAGAGAGGTATTAAGACGAGTGGGAGAGGAGAGATGATTCTGGAGAATGCTAATGAAGAGCAGAAAAGCTTCTAGTTTTACGTGACCGTTAGTCATGCGATCAGGAGCCACGGGACCTCCTTATTATGTGGAATCCGAACCACAGGACATGGCATTTCACTTTGAAAATCTCACATGCATTGACCGGGAAACTAATGAAGAGAAGACATAGGCTGGTAAGATATATACTAAGACACCCAGAAATAGCAAACTTACATATGGAAGAAAGGGTCGAGGATTAGAACTGTAGGGGTAGACCAAGTTTAGAATAGGTTAAACAGATTGCCTCGGTTATAAAATGTGGTAGCTATGTACTGTTGAAACGATTAGCTCATCACAGGGAGCCATGGAAGGCGGCATCAAACCAGTCAAAATATTGAAGAAACAACAACAACAACAACAACAACAACAACAAAAACAACTAATATTACTTATTTTCAAGATTCAAATACTGTGTGATTTTCAGGACGTCCCTCAATTAGACAATGGCCCCATAGCAAACGTATGTATTTCAATACTGGCCCTATGACAGTAACTGGGCCCGACTTGACATAATCAATATCTGGAGACGTAATTAAGGTAGAGTTCCGAGCGGAATATTGGATCATTCTCTCCACCCACAGCGTAGTTGGTAGCATGCTGAGCTTCTATGCCCAAGATCGCGGGTTCAAACCCGGCCGATGTCGTCGGATTTTTTAAGAGCGTTAAAAATCCCTTAGTATGCCTTCCTGGGGGGGGGGGGTAAAGCCGGCGGTCCCATGTCATAGATTTATGGCATGTTAAAGAACCTTCCACTAATTACACCTGTGTGAAGGTAAATTAGGTTAAAATGTAAACAACGCTCAGGTTCCTACGTTCGTCGCCAGGAGCCAACTGCCGTGGCGTCTAGTAGCCAAGTTCTTAACTAGTAGTTGTTGACGGTGGCGTTTGGCGGTAAAAGTAGGAACTACTTGAAAAATTCAAAAGTCTGCAGTCCTTACTTGAATAAAGAAACAGAAACACTTATACAGTCATCACAATTAACACCGGTTATCAGACAGATTCAACACACACCCAAAGTACAAGGGGCCACATGAGGGCGTTGTCGCAGCCCCTAAACTGAGGAATCAACCAACCAACTCTCCACCCACATATGCCCTCCATATCACGAACACAGAACCAACAAAAAGTTTAAAAAAATGAAAAAATCAGTTGGACCCACTTTAAAATACTGTATTCAAATAATATATTAATTTATATTTCACTCCCGAATATGTCCATCGTTTAAGATTTTCCATGATATTATCAAAAGAATTTGCGAGTGTCTTACGTGCGTTTATGTTCGACCTTGACTATAATATGTCTGAAAACTGTATCATAATGATGGTCATTATAACACTATTTTTCATTATGAAACAGTTTCTCCCACCAATCACAGCTCAAGAAACAGTTGTTTGACCAATTAGATACGGATACCTTCGCGCATGCCCTCAAAATCCAACATGTCTATATAAATTACCGAAAGTGCACCGTCTATATGTTCGCGTAAATAAACTGGTGAATATGAGACAAGAAATAGCACTGTACCTTAATATCTCCAAATCCAATTTCTACACAACGCGTTGTTTTCAAACGACTTCGGTGACAGTTTTACTGAATACTGGTGCAAAATCTGCACATATGGCATTGAAGCACACAGAGCGCATGCGTCGGTCGGCCAGAGAGCTTGGAGAACAGAGATATCCTACCCAGCGCAGCACCCGATCACAACATTCTAGTGACTGGACAGATATTTATGAATATTTATGTTAAAACATATAATAAAATTATAATTATCGACGAACATAAACAGTCGTATGCAACTCGCCTACAATGGTAATTAAGACACTCGTATGGAAATTATAAAACTCGCTTACGATCGTTTTATAAACATACTCGTGTCTTAATTATAGCCATTATAGGCTCGCTGCATAATGTACTATTACCGAAGAGAAACTGTCGTAAGGGACATAGCCCATCTTACACTGCCGGAATGCTCTGAATACCTGTACATAAAACACGACTTCATTGCTTCATTGTTATTCAGGTAATAAAACACGCGGCTGACATTTAAAACACCTTCTTTATCAAACAAAGAGAGGAATGCAATATTAACTTCTGCGAGGTACAGACGAGTTTCTGAAGGTTAATTTAATATGACGCTGCGATTCCTACAAAGAGAGTGACTCCAGTATTATATGCCTCTTTGTAGCGAACATAGGTAAGCATTTCATTTCCCAATATTTCCATGTCCTACAAAACGCCAAGAGACGTCTGACAGTTGCAATTCACAATATGTTGATGTAATCATACTGAAACTCTACTTAGTTGTGGGACTACCTGTGTAGGTCTAATGTTGGGCTAGGTGGCACAGCTGCATTAGCTATGTCCTTCAAAACCCAAAGATTACGGGTTCGATCTCGCTCAGTCACAATAACCTATTTAAAGGATGTTTAAATGCGACTACATTCTCTCAGTAGATTTATTGGCACGTTATTGAATCCCTTCACGGCAAAATTCAGGCACCCAGCGTCTCTACTAGCCACAACAGATGAAAGGAGCTTCAAACACGTAACGTCATTGTTATTATTATTATTATTATTATTTACACTTCATGGCCTGTGGTCAGCGTAATTGGTTGTCACCCCGGAGATCCAAATTCAATTCCCAACTCTGCCACGGAATTTAATGCTGGTTTCAGGTATCGACGTGTCGTTGACATACAACGCGTGATCAGCGCATCGGGTCCCCTCGGCCGTTAATCTTGGTTTTCGTGATCGGGGCGCTGCCTCACTGTCAGACAGCTACTCAATTGTCCTCACGACGCTGAGTGCACCCCGTTCCAACCCTCACGTCAGTTTTAAAATCCCTGACGGAGCCGGGAATCGAACCCGGGGCATCCGGGTGAGAGGCAGGCGCGCTACTCCAACACCACGGGGCCGGCTCGTTGACATACAAGATACCCAAAATGGCGTCAATCTCGTTGACTTCATCTGGCTGTTGGGTTTAATATTATTATTATTATTATTATTATTATTATTATAAGCCTCGCGGTGTAGTGAACAACATAACTAGCTACCTCCCCGAACGCCCGGATTCGATTTCCGACTCTGCCATGATATTTTATTCTGGTTTAAATTACTGGAACAGTATCTTTGTTGCTGTTGTTATAGGTTTATCTAGCATGTGGAATCTGTCTGATAATCTGTGCTATTGTGGTTGGAGGCAGCCGGGGCCTTAATTTAGTTACCATACCGTCATTTGCCTGTAATAGTAGTGGAAAACCAAGGAAAAACTTCTAGGATGACTGAGGTGGAGATCGAACCCACCTCTTCTCAATTCTGACAGGCTGCGCGGCTCAGCGGTAACGTTCTCGTTTGCTAGACCCAACGTTGCAGGTTCGTATCCTGGCGCAGTCACCTGGCATTTGAGGGTGCGCAAATGCGAGGGAGCCGTGTCAGTATATTTACTGGCACGTTAAAGATCCCCTTCGGGGCAAAATTCCGGCACTCCGGCGTCTCTAAAAGCCACAGTAGTTAAAGGGGACGTAAAACCAATAACATTATTATCTTCTCAGTTCTGCCTCACTAGTCCGAGTATACCACGTTTCAGCCCTCAAGCCAAAATTAAGACCTCCAGGGTAACAGCGAGCGAAGCTAACGACTCCTCTACGAGATGATGATGATGATAATTGTTGTTTTAAGGGGCCTAACATCTAGGTTATCGGCTCCTAATGGTTTGGGTGATCGTGAAGATGAAAAATGAAATGTAAACTATAACTAAAACTAACTAGGCTACTTCCTTATATACTAGAAGAAGAAATTGAAAAATAAAGGAGAATAAGGCAAATAAAGGACAGGAGGAAAAGAAATGCCCTCAACCCTCGAAGAATGCGGATTGAGGGACTTGGAAGGAAGGAGAGCCATGAAACGTAGATAGGAAAGTGAAAGAGGAGAGGGTCCACCCCACAGGGAAGGGACAAAAGGGGGAAAACGGACCCAGCTCAGGAATCCCTCGGGGTCGCCAACTCCCGAACTCACCAGCCGTGAGCCCCTGGGGGTGTAGCATTATTCATGGTGCACCAGAAGTGGTGGGGCTACATACACCCCGCCTCCTTGAGGGCCTTGAACAGAAGGCAGGAGATAACATGAAAATAAAAAGAAGGCTGACCCCTCGCTGAACGAGGGTATCAGAAAAGATGAGACAAGGGCCAATTAAGGCGGGAAAGGAAGAGACTCCCTAGGCCTCGAATACCCTAATACCGTCGGGGTCAGACGAGAACTAGAGTTGACCAAGTGAGGTCGAGAGGAAAGAAGACGGAGAGGATCCCGGCACAAGTAAGTGGAAGCAATGCCGGACTCAGCTGGGGCCCCGTGGTCGCCAACCCACGTCCCACTAGACGTGAGCCCCTGGGGGGCCTCTACGAGATATGTCGTTAGTAAGTAAAGGCATGGTCTGTTGACATTATTTTATTTTTAACAGCTTTCTACTGCCCGAACATTATAGAAAGGATAAAGTTCGGTTGCGAATAATCTAATTGAAATATTCATGATTTGTTTGGTCATTTTAAGGTTTAGTATTCTTAGATTCCATTTTTAGCCTATTTTCATCTGACGAAAAATAGATCACCTTTTGTCTGTGTGTGCCCCCCTAATAAAATCTAAATGACTGTTACGATTTAAAACTCGGTAAGGACATAATTCTATTTTGTCCGACCCCAAAAATACGTTTCACCAATCCAACATGGTGGCCGCGCAAACTATTTTACCGGCATTCTATATCTCCGAAACTGTTACTGAGATCTCCCTGAAAATTTGTATGGAGATAGAGAATACTAAGATAAGTTCAGCTATGTGATGATTAAAAACATGTTAAGTACAAAACCAACATGGTGGCCAAGTGAAGTTAAAATATTTCAATGGCATTTCCTAGAGACTTAATCATTCGAGTGCAGTCAACCTTGGTACGTTAAATGCTTAAACAAAATAATATCTACTGACATTTAGTTCTTCAATTGTTTTCATAAATGCAACATGGTGGCTGTGCGAAATATTTAACCGGTTTTCTATAGCTCCGAAACTATTAATGATAGGCTATCACTCTGAAATGTTGTATGGTGATAGAGAATACTAACAAGAGGACCCTACGGCAATCGGATTTTTGTAATTTTTCCCGCTTCGGGTACGTAAAATTCAGACCTCGAACAATAATTTCCCAAAGCCGTTATATGCCATATTCATAAATTCTCGAGAAAATCGACTTCGAAGTTTTCCGAGCGCTAAGATAAGAGAACGTTCATGGCTTTTGTAGACTTAGAAAAGGCTTTTGATAACGTTGATTGGACTAAATTGTTTGACATTTTGAAATCAATTGGAATAAAGTACAGGGATAGGAGGGTGATATACAATCTGTACAGAAACCAGACAGCAGTCATTCGAGTTGAAGGACATGAGAGAGAAGCTGGTATTCAGAAAGGTGTAAGGCAAGGCTGCAACTTATCACCCATACTTTTCAATCTTTACAGTGAACAAGCAATGAAGGAAATTAGAGAAAAATGTAAAGTGGGAGTGAAGATTCAAGGAGAAATAATTTCAACTCTGAGATTTGCTGATGACATCGTCATCTTGGCCGACAAGCCTGAGGATTTGAATGAGTTTTTGAATGGTATGGACTCCGTCTTACGGAAAGAATTCATGATGAAAATAAATAAATAAATGTAAAACAAAAATACTGGAATGCAGCCGAAATAAATCAGAAACCTCTATGGAGATCAAATTGGCAGGTGAAAAGCTGAAGGAAGTAGGAGACTTCTGTTACTTAGGAAGCAGAATAACGAGTGATGGACGAAGCAAAGAGGATGTTAAAAGTAGGTTGGCTCAGGCAAAGAAAGCATTTCTACAAAAAAGGAATCTGCTGACATCGAATATAGATGGTATTAGGAAGTCATTTTTGAAAGCCTTTGTCTGGAGCGTGGCGCTCTATGGAAGTGAAACTTGGACGATTGGTGCAGCAGAAAAGAGGAGAATTGAAGCATTTGAAATGTGGTGTTACAGGAGAATGATGAAGATCAGGTGGGTAGATAGGGTTACAAACAAAGAGGTATTAAGACGAGTGGGAGAGGAGAGATGTTTCTGGCGACTGCTAATGAAGAGAAGAGATAGGTTGGTAGGACACATACTAAGACACCCAGGAATAGCAAGCTTAGTTATGGAAGGAAGGGTCGAGGACAAAAACTGTAGGGGTAGACCAAGGTTAGAATATGTTTAACAGATTGCCTCCGATGTAGGGTGTCGGAGCTATGTAGAGATGAAACGATTAGCTCTGGACAGGGAGGCATGAAGAGCAGCATCAAACCAGTCAAAAGACTGAAGACTCAAACAACAACATACTGTACTACTAATGTGATTGAAATATAAAAATCATCATCAGGCGGATTGTCGTCCTCCACGCCCGACATTATGATCTTCTTGATCGTATGTTAGAAAAAATCACTCACCACGCCAAGAAACACTGTCTGCTTCTCTGGAAACCAACGGTCAAATACTACTTCGAACAGGCACCCCTTGCGAATGACGTGGTATGTGTCCCTTCCAACCATCCTGGAATACCCACAAATCCTTTGTGCCCACTTCGCAGGTAGAAAAACGTGACAAAGGCAAACGATACACGCAGAACTGTTATTCGAAATAATGACAGATCTCGAGGAAACCGCCATATTCAAATATTACAACACATTGAATTTAACTCAATTTAACTCATTCCATTGTTAACATTAATTTATTCTTCTATTTATATTTTTATTAATCTACAAGGTGTGAATATTATTGCTGTATATTATTGTTGTCGCTTATTCGCAATTTCAAATAGGATATAATTAGAAATGAGACGTACCCTTTTTTTATTGGAAATTATAATTACATATCTGTGAATTATTACAGACTTGATGATTTTTATATTTCAATCACATTGGTAGTATATGGATTGCAAGAATGAAAAAAAAATATAACACCCGAAGCGTGACTCGAACTAGCATCCCAGCGATTACTGGGCCCGAACCTTATCGGGTGAGGAACACGTTCGGCTCAAACTCAGTAACATCTTTACTGGATATGAAGCGCTCGGAAAACTTTGAAGTCGATTTTCTCGAGAATTTATGAATATGGCATCGAACGGCTTTGGGAAATTATTGTTCGAGGTTTGAACTTTACGTACCCGAAGCGGGATAAATTACAAAAATCCGATTGCCGTAGGGTCCCCTTGTAAGATAAGTTAAGGTCATGCTGAGGCTGATGACCTTCACTTCCCTACCGATGCTGTTAGGTGGTATGATGCGTTCTCGTTAGCCATGGTCGCTGGTTGGTTAATGATTTTAAGTGATAATGGACATCGTCATCTCTAATGGTACCCATGTCCGAAGTTGTTTAATTCTTACCTCTATTTATTGGTCATTTCATTTTCTTGTTATATCCCGCAGCGTAGCGGTTCTCGTTTAATCGTGCACCACGATTCGGGGATTTGAACCTCTAATGTCTGGACTTCCAGCAGCTCCCCATCGAGATCGTGATGAGCAATTTAAGGCACACGGCTACGGCGCGGGTTTCATAATCAATGAGTCTCGAAATAATTTTCATAGTTTAAGGAGAAGAGGATAATAATAAGAGTAATAATAATAATAATAATAATAATAATAATAATAATAATAATAATTATTATTATTATTATTATTATTATTATTATTATTATTATTATAAATGGGTATGTGGGCAGGTCTGTATTGGTCTCGGAAAAGTCCATGACATCACATTATTTTGTATCTCGTCATACAAGTTTCATGCTGATGATAGACCCAGGAAACATAAATTTCACCAGATTGCGTATTTTGTCTCAACACTGTAGATCTTCATAAACTAGGGAAATTGTGAAAATGTTCCCTGCTCGTGTTCAAACTCAAACGTAGCAACTGCAGCACATATTGTTTCTAACTCCATTTCCGGTCGGATACAGGCCTCTGTAATAATTATCAGCATGAATGCACTGACGCAATCAGTGAATTACAAGGATATCTTTAATTAGGTTGCATTGGCCCAATCAGCTTCATATTCTTCTGCAATCAATGTGAATTAAAATCAGTCACTTTTCAATAGGCTATATACTGTATATACTGTACAGGGCTGTAGAGCCCCCCTTAATTGTCACGTGACATTATCCTACAAGTATGAAGTTTGCATTTCTATTTTATAGCCTCCCCCCAAAAAACCAACTCCGTGTAACTCAGTAGGCCTTCGTATTAAATACGGGTTTATTTGTTCTTCAGTTATTCATATATCTTTTTCTGTCTAGCATTGATTGTGTTATTTTATTTTATTTCTATTTTATCAATAGACATTTTTGTTTGATTTTAGTTGTATCTGACCATTTATGCTCACCTCACGCACACGTAAGACGCTTTTCAGAACCATACGAAGTCAGATCGTCAAAGATTGATTTTCAACTTTCCACCCTATAGCAACTCATTAACAACTTTGGGAAGTTTGACATCTCCCTAGAAGAAAAACCAAAACATAATGCTTATCATAAAATTCATTTCCTCTGTAATATTTCGCGGACTATTCACATTAAATAAAATAGCTTTTAAGAAAATTTCAAAATTATACAGAAATTACGTTGAGTTAATCTGTTTAGGCCTACTCTCGGCTCTTGTACCGTTTCGGGCCCCTCAGCAAGTCCAGGCCTGGGGTTACAGCCCTGTTAGTCCCTCCCTCTCATCAGGTCTGGCCCCGTGTACTTGGATGTGTGCACACAATTTGTCTGATAACCTGAGGCGAGCGCCTTAAGTTAGGAATCATCCCAGCATTCGCCTGAAGTAGAAGCGGGGAAACCACGGAAAACCACTTCCAGGTTGGCTGAGGTAGAAATTAAATCCACCTTTTGACAGATTTGCCTCACAAGGCTGAGTGTACCCCGTTCCAGCCCTAAGATCAGATTTATTTTGACCAGAGCCAAGAGTCGAACTCGGACCTCCGGGGTGACAGCCAAGAATGTTACCCGCTACACCACGAGGTCGACAGCCCTTCAAGAAATCGGTTCCTTAAAACTGTGACGTCACACTACATTACACCACGAAGTGCATGCATGGGTAACGTGGTGCAGTTGCATTGCAAGTTGCTCGAGCAGCTGATTCGTTAGGGCGGTACGTTATACAGTCGAGTCCTGCTTAACCGACCTTCACATATCCGACATTCCGTGTTACCCGACACTGGTAGACTTAATTTGAACGTTTGGCGTAGGCCTATACTAAATTCTGGGACACGCGGCGTGCATGTTGCGGCCGTGGGACAAGCACAGACGAAGATAATAATAATAATAATAATAATAATAATAATAATAATAATAATAATAATAATAATAATATCGTATGACCTCGGTGGCCGGGTGCAAGCTTCGTGGGTTTTACACTCAAAGGGTAGCTTGCATGCCAAATTTTGTTGTTCCTTGAAGCACTATGAAAGTCAAGAAGGTTAGATATCTAAGCTCTTGACACTATAGCGCTTTCTAGTAGAGGAACTTTGGGTTTGCGGAAAATCCCGAAATTAATTTTGCCATTATGAACACGGCCTATTGAATTCAAATGGGTTCTTTAACATGCCAACATCGAATGACATGCGTGTCGTGATTTTTGCCGCATTTCAAAAATCACTTTAATGGCCAGGAGCGAACCTACAAGCTTGGGGTTAGTAATCCGACACGATAACCACTCACCCATGAAGATGAGGATGGTGAAGAAGAATAATAAGAAGAATGAGATAATGCAGAACCAAAGGATAAAACGATGTCTCACAGTGATGGACTGAGTACATTGGATATGGCAAAAACGTTCGTGGAGCAACAGCCGGAGGCAATCACAACGGAGGTGTTGATTTTTCGTCGATGGCGAGATCTCGCGGCAAGAAAACGTGAATAAGCAGGCAAGCCGACATTTTCTTAAGGCATTTGGAGCGTTTTTGTTCACTACTGCATGTACGATTGAATTGATAATTCAGTAAATAGAGTACTGTACCGTAAAACATGTCATTGTTTAATAATGCAGTATAGCCTACCTATTTGTTTTAGTTCATTTTCAAAGTCATTCTGTATTACCCGACATTTTTGGTGATCCGACGTACTCCAGGTCCAGTTTAGGTCGGATAATCGAGACTCTACTGAAACTGCTTTTATAACCCAGTCCTTAATATTGAACCCTTCAGAATAGCAGTGTTTTATGCAAGAATCTTGATCAAGGGGTCGCGCTCAGTTCATAGTGTGATGTTTACGTCCGCCAGACAACATGCTTTACTGAGGCAAGGGTCATAGGATAAAAACTGTAATTAAGAAAGTAAGGAGACAAGACGTAGGATAACAACAAGATTTAATAACTAATTGTGCATAAAAGAAAATAAACAAACAATAATAAAAACATATCCTCCCTGAATCATTCCCTGAATCATTCCCTGACAGGAATATCTAACACTTTGAGGAGTCAGATGGATCTCCCCCTTTACAATAAAATTGTGGATCCTAGTTCCACTACCTTGCATTTGAGTTTTATGTGCGCGTGATGACTAACTACGAGAAAATGAGTACTTGGATGACCGTTCGTTCACAACGGGTTAACAGCCACGGTGCTCACGAACAATCATCACGTAAATCAACGTTTATGGATATGGGCATGACATTAATAAAAACCCTTAAAAACTCTAGTGCTGACACACTACAAATCTATTATTTACAGGAATCTCTCTGAGATCCTCATTAGCGCGATGACGCACTTAACAACATGAGCTACCAACTGGCCAATTGCTCAATACACACAAGGAAAGACAGCATTGCACGTGACTCACGGGTCACAGAAATGAAAATAAACCTGGAATAAACCAACAACAACAATAGCCTGACCGGCTAAGATTACTTTATATGAACGAAACTGCATGTTAAGGTAACGCGTCGGAGATTATCGTGATTCGTAGGCAACTCCCATTTATTTCAACAATTCTTTTACCATTGATCAGTTCTTATCTGTAATTTAAGTAATTAGGGAGCCAACGAGCACTCCTCACTAATGACCATGCTTTGCACGTTCAGACAGCCTTGTGAAACATCTCCCCCCTTTCCTCAAATACTTGTCGTGTCCCACTCCAGTGTATATAAATAGCTGACCAGCTGCTCCGTTACCTCACGGAATCAACAGCAACAAAAATCTCATCCAACTCAACATATGGTCAGACATAATCACATATCCACAATTGCCCTCGCAAGGATACAATATGGACCGGGTACCAAGCTGACAGAAATCAGTCTCAGCTGAAATTCCCGCTTGTAATACCACAAAAATACACACATACACACATCTGGGACCGACATGACGCTTTTCACACAGGTCTGCTGAATAGGTGCTCACAAACATTTAACACAATATTTAAAACCTACGATAGAGCTGATTACTCTTCGTCACAAATTACATTGCTCCAATCGGCAATAGTCACACTGAATCTGATCAATAATAAATCTTAAACAATTTTAATTACCCTCCAATCTACTGTATAATTACATTAATTCAGTCCTACTTCTGAAACACAACAGATCTCCGAGAGACGTTTTTAACCGCATTACGTAACATATGCAAACACGGCCGTTCACATAGCTACGTTAGTTAACACAATACAAAAACAAGAACCTTCCACTAACTACATTCGTGCGAGCTGCTTCCATACAAAAGTGTGTCAGACCAAAACTAAGTATTCTACGTTAATCACACAAGCAATGTATTTACAAAAATATGTCCCATAAACCATAAGTTAATTTATCAAATAATAAAGAATATTATTTTGTACTCATCTCTCCTGTAGTCACCCGTCAAAGAACGTCTGCTGCCATTTCCCAACTGAATGGTTCTATCTCATCTCAGCCATCTGGACGGAGTGTTGAGAATTCCAAACTTCCTCTGTAGTCGTCGGTGTCATCTCTGGCGCTGCTTCAAAAATTAGATTATTATACACTTGATATCTGACTACTAAATTCGCTGTTCAGGTACTACTTTCCCTGCCACAGTTCGTTGGCGAATTATCGACGATACTGCCCCTACAATATAGTACTGTGACTATCTATCACTGAATGTAACACTTTACAATAACTTCTGTGTCCAAGACACACAAAATAGAAGTCGTTCTGTCCGCAGACGAACACAGTAAGAAGACGTCTACGCCCGTAGACGCACAGAATAAAAGTCTACGTCCTCAGACGAACAGAATAGAAGTCTACGTCCGTAGACGCACAGAATAGAAGTCCAAGTCTTGGCTCTTCATGCCACTTATAAAAGAACTGGCCCTAGGTCTCGATGGGGGGGGGGGGAATTTATGCAAAAATTTCTCGAAATAATTGTGGTACAGGCATGAAATAGATATCACTGAACTCATAACATTGCACAGGTCAAGAATATGCTCATTAATCCTAGAATCGATCGTAGAGATTTTGTCTAGGCGATTTCCCGTGTGAATGCTAGCCGAGCGTACCCACGCTAGACCTGCCGCGTTAACTAGGCATTCTTCTCTCATTGGTTCTCACATTTTCTGTAATTTGGCGGTTCATAGCAGATCTTGGCGTCGTAGGAGTGTCCAGCCTGCTCATCAGCCACTCACATTACTGCATCGTATTTCTTCTAGGCGCGAATATCACAATGAACATACCGGCAGCATGTCTCACTGCGCGTCGCTTCTATTTGAGGCGGCCCACCTGTCCTTCTGACACATCGCTATGCTATTTCCTTTCACAGCTAAAATATTTAGCCTATTGTCAATCCGCTTCAGGTATGTCCCCGCTGTCTCCAACCAATGCTTGAAATTTCCTCATCTCCGTCTGGCTACTTTCATGATGCTGGTGGAAATATTTATTAATTGGAGAAATAAAACATAGAATCATTTATCCAACAGAGGATAAAGGGGTTCACAACTCTCCCACTCACAAAATTTCGAACTTAGGAATAAAGTCGACAATTTTTAAAAGACTTCCGTAGGCCAAATTGTTTTATTTCAGAATCACCCCTTTTCTATTACTGGTCTAGTCGCTCCTGTCTTGAATGGCATTTACTCGTTTTCATTTCCTGCTCGTATCTCCCCTCTCAGTCTGCTTGCATGACGCTCTGGTACCTGAGGCAACACTCTGCTCGTCTCGTTAATGTTTGTCAACAACCACTCTACTTCCTCGTTTACGTGCCGTACTCAACTACTCCTCGTGCACTTTGTTGATAATAGGACGTCCATATATTCAAACTGCATCATTAATTTTGGCGCTCCCATGGCTCACTTCGACGATACTTTTTTAGGTTGGCAGCGTTGTAGACTGACATTGTTCCTGTGCTCAATTATTTCACTCTGTAAGCATTGTTTCCAAGGTTTCTTACGATAGAATATGGTCCTATGAACTTTTCGCAGAATTTACTGTAGATTTTCTTCTCCGGGTCCGATGTAGCATGTCGTTTCACCAAAACGAGCTGGTTGATTTCAAGATCCCTGTGAAACCTCTTATTTCTTACTCGCCGTAATCTGCGGTCTGCTTGTTTTCTCATGTAGGCTCTCGTCCTCTCAATTCGCAAGTCAGGTGCTATCATTGGATCTTGTGGACAGTTAATGATGCTTTTCCACGTTCTTACTGGATACTCGTTCTTGTGTAGGACCATAGGGATTTGTCCTGTTGACTCGTGCCTGGTAGAATTCATGCATGTCTCTACATCGTTAATCTTATCGACCCATTTGTGGTGTTCGTTCGGAATGAAGATCCTCAAATATGAAGTTACACACTTAATTGCTCTTTCACTTGGATTTGCTTGAGCATGTCGGATACTGCTTAAAACGTGTTTTATACCCATATCTTCCATACCTTTCTTGAATTCGGCGCTTGTGAAATAACTGCCATGGTCTGATAATATAAACTCTGGTTTTCCAAGGATTGGAATAACTCTATTTCGAATGCGACTGAGTACCTGCTTCGATGTAGTTTTCTGAATAGGGCATAGTACTACAAACTTAGAAAATACATCAATGCATACTAGTAAATGACGGCAACCTCGCCTTCCCTTCGGGATTGGACCGAAACAGTCGAGTTCCAGTAGCTCACATGGTTTCTGAGGTAGCAATGGTCTGGGATACTGCCTCATTAAGTAATTATTGGGCTTTGTCCTCTGACACGGATCACAAGTTGTAATGACGTCACATATAGTTGTTCTCATACGTGGCCATGTAAATGTCTCTCCTATCGTCGCTTCGCACTTATCTACGCCCACGTGACCGTACCTTTCGTGCGTATGCCATGTCAATCCTCTTTGTAACGATGCAGGTACTAATATGCGTAACTTGGTGTGGTCACTATCTACCCATTTGTGCAGCAAATTGTTGACATAAACATATCTTCCTTCTTTGGCTTTCGCTTCTCGAAATGCAGGTGTTCCTGTAGGTAGTTGCTTTCTGAAGTATTGAATTAAACGCATCATCCATGGTTCCGCTTCCTGTTCTCGCTGTATCTCACGTAACTCCTCCAAGAATTCCCGGTCCTTCGGTGTTAACTCCAAATGTTGTACCATCGCTGTTTCTTCATTATCAGGCTCTGGGTTCCTGCTGAGTGCATCCGGTATCAAGTTCATCTTCCCTGGGCAATGTTCAATCTCAATGCTGAACTGCTGAATATATATAGACCAACGTGTCACACGTTCGCTTGCCATCGACGTCTTAAACAAGAATGTTAGTGCCTTGTGGTCGGTCCTGACAACAATAGGGTAGCCGTAAATTATTCGTTTCCATTGTTGTAACGCATGAAGTATGGCCAACAGTTCTAGTTCCGTTACCGTATAATTGCGCTCGTGCTTACGCAATTTTCGGCTGACAAATGCCAAATATGTTTTGTGCTGCAGGTTAGCTGGATCCTCTTGGTAAAGCATAGCACCTATACCAATTAGTGAAGCATCCGCTTGGATTATAAATTTGTGCTTGAAATCTGGATATCCTAATTTAATGCAGTTTTCCAATAGCTGCTTTGTTGCTTGGAATGCCTTCTCACACTCCGCATTCCATAACCATTTATTATTCTTCTTTAGCATTTCCTGCATTGGAGCTACAGTCTCCGTATAACCTGGACAGTTTTCCTTAAAGAATCCCGTTACGCCTAAGAAAGCCCGAATGTGCTTGACTCTCGTTGGTGTAGGGAAATTCTTTATCGCTTCGATCTTAGCTGGGTTTGGTTTCACTCCCTCCTTGTCAATGACGTGACCCAAATATAAGATCTCGCTCTTGAAGAAATGCGATTTCTTCAGATTTACTTTGAAATTAGATGCATTCAGGTTGCCTAATACTTTATCTAAATTTTCCATGTGAGTTTCAATGTTGTCGGATGCCTGCAAAATGTCATCAATGTAGCGTACCGTCATCTCCTTAACTTCCTCGGTTAAATTCCGGTCCAGAGCTCGGATTAAAGCACAGCCCGCTGTTTTGACTCCAAAGGGCATTCGAACGAAGCAAAACGTCTGGTTATCGAATAAGAAGCCAGTTAGAAGCTGTGACTTCTCATCCAATTCAATATGGTGGAACGAACTCGTCAGATCGACAGATGAATAAATGCTCTTGTTTTTAAAGCCATTTAGTACGTCTCTGATGATTGGCGCTCTGTCATACTCAGGAAAAACGAGTCTTGTGTTGAGATTTCTGGCATCTAAACAAAGTCTAATAGATCCATTTGGTTTTGTGACTGCCAAAATTGCATTTAGATAAGGTGTCGGTGTCTTCCTTATCACTCCAGCTTGTAACATCTCATCTATAATGACCTTAACTTGACCACGATATTTTTCAGGAATTGGGTATAATCTGCTTTTGAAAGGTGACCAGTCCTCGACTTGCATAGAATATTTAAAATTTAATATTTTTCCAGGTACTGTATCAAATACTGTTTTGTGCTTCCTTAATATCTCTTCCAACTGTTTTCTGTGTTCACCCCCAAGTTGAAAGTCATTGAGCCGCTCCTGTAGTAACTCTTCAAATTGTGCATCACTGTTATCTCCTTCTGTTAATAAAGACCATATCTCCTGGGATTCACTCTCCTCATCTAGTTCCACAACAGCTCCTTCTATAATGTTATCTTCTGCCTTTCGTACCTCCTCTTCCGTCTCTTCCGATATTGCTTCCAATGCCCAAGAATTTACATCTCTTCCGGTAGTGATTTCATCCATATGCAATCCCACATTTTTCAGTTGATCATACTCTCTAAAACTGACACTATTTTTGTGCAAATCTATCACTGCTTGATAGTCACAAATAAAATTTGCCCCAAGAATTATATTGAAATTCATCTTTGCCATGATAATGAACGTTTGCCCAAAAGTGTGTTCCAATATGTTCAGCTCTAAGTATGCCTGACGTTTACAAGTGACGGTGCGTTCAGGAATAACACCCCTCACTTTGAGCTGTGGTACCGGAATTACAGGAATATTCTGACTCCGTCCCAACTCTCGAACCAAGGCCTCCGATACCAGACTGATCTGTGACCCCGTATCCAATAAACATCTTATATTAATTCCACCAATCCTCGCGTAAATAATGGGTAATTGCCTAATTTCATCGTTCCGTGGTTTCACCGTCTCCTCCAGGCAGTCTTCTGGCAAAGCAATCCATTCTTGTATGTTCGCTACTATCCATCCATCTTCAACTTCCGACTGTTGTGTTTGTAGCCTGTCTCCTTTATCCAAATTTAACATTTTTTTTTAGCTCCATTGCGACTCCCATCATCCTTCTGTCGCTCATGTCCTTGATATCCCTGTTGTCTCAGTAGACTTCCAGCTTCCTCAGTATGTGTATCAGGATTCTTCATGTTCCCAATGGCCTTTTCCCATCTTCCTATCTCTCCACCTTGACTAGCGTGTAACTCCTCTAAGTAATTTTGCGATTGAGCGTGCCTATCATCCCAGTCATCTCGATAGTTACGTGGCTCTCCTTGATTTTGATCTCTTCTTCCTTTCCATCGTTGATTGGCATTGTAATCATCGTATCTTCCATAAGGCCTGTCATTCCTTCGATTTTCACGCCATTGCTGATATCCTCTCTGTTGGTATCTATTGTTACCTTGGTATGACCTATTGTTGTAATGATTTTCGTTACGCTGATATGGTCTGTTTTCTCCTTCTTCCTGGTTTCGCCTAGGTGTGGAAGTGCTTGTGTTAGTGCCCTGCGTTTTGGTGTTTGCCTGTTTTGGTTTTACGACCTCTGTAGTATTGACTAACTCCAGCTGCCTTCCTCCTCTATAATGACTATGAGATGTAGTCTCATCTATTTGCCGTAGTATCTGCTCTGCATGTAGGGCCGTACTAACGTTCGCTGCGACTAGTACTTGTTGTACGTTTACTGGCATTTGTCTCGCTATAGTCATCACCAGATCTGCTTCATTTAATGGGTAATCAAGGTCACGAAATTTTAACATTTGCATGTTAAAGAAATCTGAGTATTTTGTTTGCTGGGTGGTTTGGTACTTCCTAGAGTAAAGCTCCATCCTTAGACTCTGTTGTGTTGCGGGCGACCAGTATTTGCGCAGAAACGCTAAGTTGAAATCTGACATGTTTCCAAATGTATATTTGAAGCTTAAAAACCATGTGAGGACATTTCCTGATAAAAATCTCTCCATCATCCTAATTCTTCGTGCTTCAGGTACCCCAGTGTCATTGAAATGGTCTTCCATCTCTTTGATAAAGGCTTTAGGTGTCACCCCTGAATTTTCCGTGTATTTCTGCGGTTTGTAGTCATTTGAGCGAATTACTTGAATAAGTTGTGTGGGCTGATGACCGTCTTGTGGTGTCGAGCTCCTATCAACATTCTTACGAAATCCTTCCGTGTTTGTTGTTAATGGGCTGTCTGCCTGAGTCTGACTTCCTGCTGTGCTGGACTCTGGACTATTTGAGTTATCCGGCTTGTCTTTCACTGTTCCCGTTCTAAATATAGATGATTGTTCTAATGAGCGGAGTTCGGCTTTAATGATCCTGTCCGTCTGCTCTTTAAGTTTATTTTTCACCTCTTGCTCCAAAGCTTGAATACGCGTGTGATTTTCGCCTACTGTTTTAAGAATGGTGGATCTTTCCTCTTTAGAATCAATATTCATTTTCTTCCAATCTTTCCTTATTTGTTCTTTAATCGTGCTTACTTGCCCTTCGATCTGGCTTTTTGTGTCATCCTGATTACTTTCTATCTGGCTCAGCCTTTCGTCTAATGTACTCTTAAATTGCTCTTGCTCCGTTTTTAGGCTTTCCCATTGTTCCGCTGATTTTATCTCGAGACGGTCCATATCTTTAATTATGCCGGATATGTTTTCATCTACTGCTGATAATTGTTGTTGAATGACCCTGCCGCTTTTCTCCATCTCCTTAAATCGTCCTTCCAATTTATCCTGAGCTATTTTGACCTCGCTTGTATTCATTGTGCATGCTATTTCAATTTGTTCTAATTTAGCCAACACCGTTTCATCCAGAATGCTAAGTTTTTGATCAAAAATATCTTCCATTTTTTTAATCTGCTCTAATTGTTTCTCATTATTCTTGCTAACATCTAGGGCCAGTAATACCATCTGTTGATTTGTGTGATCTTTCATTTCTGCGGTTAACGAAGCTAATTGGTTCGTGTTTTTAATATTTTGCGCCTCTAACTGCGAATTGATAGTATCATTAATTTCACTCTTTAATAACCTAGCTTGTTCCGCCTGATATTCATTTTGTTCAATTCTACTGTTATTTAATTGTGTCCGCAATTGTTCACTTTGTTCTGACAGTTTAGTTTTTAGCGATTCGCTCTGCTCAGATAATTTGTTTATAGACTCACTTTGTTCTAGCCTACTAGTGTTTAATTGTGTCCGCAATGATTCACTTTGTTCTAACAGTTTAGTATTTAGCGATTCACTTTGTTCTGACAGTTAAGTATTTAGCGATTCACTTTGTTCTAACATACTAGTGTTTATAGATTGACTCTGTTCTGATAGTTTAGTGTTTATTTGTTCAGATAACTTCGTGTTTAGCGATATACTTTGTTCCGCCAATTTAGTATCCAACAATTCCGGTGTTCTCCTCGCCGCACTCTCAATGATCTCCTGGATCTGCTCCACCGTTGCCATAATACACACTTTATATGAGACATAAGGGAAATGGCATAAAGCAATGCCCTTTGACACACACATAAAATCCAATGCACATTTACTTTCTTTATCCAACTCAGTTCATTTATTTTACATTTACTCCCACTAGTCAATTGCATCTCTGAGTGGTTCTAGTTTTACTCAATTTAATTTTAAACCCAAGCACATATTTAGTCATTAAATTGTCATCCTGATCTGATATTAACACTGACTAATTAACAAAGTATTAATTGTCATTTTAGGCTACAGCCTACTAATATTTCCATGAGTTTGACTTTCTAAGCAAATCTAGTTTTAACTTTTTATCATTGGGCGCCCGGTATCACATATTAATTACTTTAATTTAAAAGACAAAAACGTGAACCGTATTTTACTTTGCAAACTCCTGATTTTAATTTATTTTTCACACATTTGGCGGTATCCACTTCGCCTCAATTACTTCTAATAAAATATCACTTCCCGGTGATTAAATACTGTCATATCTGCCTGCACTTGCGGCATGTCAGTTTTACTCAAATACGCCACTATTGACATGTGTAACCTCCGCCGTTACACCACAGTAAATGTCCCCACGCTTGGCCGCGCCAGTTTTATCCCTATGAACCCTTCAGAATAGCAGTGTTTTATGCAAGAATCTTGATCAAGGGGTCGCGCTCAGTTCATAGTGTGATGTTTACGTCCGCCAAACAACATGCTTTACTGAGGCAAGGGTCATAGGATAAAAACTGTAATTAAGAAAGTAAGGAGACAAGACGTAGGATAAAAACAAGATTTAATAACTAATTGTGCATAAAAGAAAATAAACAAACAATAATAAAAACATATCCTCCCTGAATCATTCCCTGAATCATTCCCTGACAGGAATATCTAACACTTTGAGGAGTCAGATGGATCTCCCCCTTTACAATAAAATTGTGGATCCTAGTTCCACTACCTTGCATTTGAGTTTTATGTGCGCGTGATGACTAACTACGAGAAAATGAGTACTTGGATGACCGTTCGTTCACAACGGGTTAACAGCCACGGTGCTCACGAACAATCATCACGTAAATCAACGTTTATGGATATGGGCATGACATTAATAAAAACCCTTAAAAACTCTAGTGCTGACACACACTACAAATCTATTATTTACAGGAATCTCTCTGAGATCCTCATTAGCGCGATGACGCACTTAACAACATGAGCTACCAACTGGCCAATTGCTCAATACACACAAGGAAAGACAGCATTGCACGTGACTCACGGGTCACAGAAATGAAAATAAACCTGGAATAAACCAACAACAACAATAGCCTGACCGGCTAAGATTACTTTATATGAACGAAACTGCATGTTAAGGTAACGCGTCGGAGATTATCGTGATTCGTAGGCAACTCCCATTTATTTCAACAATTATTTTACCATTGATCAGTTCTTATCTGTAATTTAAGTAATTAGGGAGCCAACGAGCACTCCTCACTAATGACCATGCTTTGCACGTTCAGACAGCCTTGTGAAACATCTCCCCCCTTTCCTCAAATACTTGTCGTGTCCCACTCCAGTGTATATAAATAGCTGACCAGCTGTTCCGTTACCTCACGGAATCAACAGCAACAAAAATCTCATCCAACTCAACATATGGTCAGACATAATCACATATCCACAATTGCCCTCGCAAGGATACAATATGGACCGGGTACCAAGCTGACAGAAATCAGTCTCAGCTGAAATTCCCGCTTGTAATACCACAAAAATACACACATACACACATCTGGGACCGACATGACGCTTTTCACACAGGTCTGCTGAATAGGTGCTCACAAACATTTAACACAATATTTAAAACCTACGATAGAGCTGATTACTCTTCGTCACAAATTACATTGCTCCAATCGGCAATAGTCACACTGAATCTGATCAATAATAAATCTTAAACAATTTTAATTACCCTCCAATCTACTGTATAATTACATTAATTCAGTCCTACTTCTGAAACACAACAGATCTCCGAGAGACGTTTTTAACCGCATTGCGTAACATATGCAAACACGGCCGTTCACATAGCTACGTTAGTTAACACAATACAAAAACAAGAACCTTCCACTAACTACATTCGTGCGAGCTGCTTCCATACAAAAGTGTGTCAGACCAAAACTAAGTATACTACGTTAATCACACAAGCAATGTATTTACAAAAATATGTCCCATAAACCATAAGTTAATTTATAAAATAATAAAGAATATTATTTTGTACTCATCTCTCTTGTAGTCACCCGTCAAAGAACGTCTGCTGCCATTTCCCAACTGAATGGTTCTTTCTCATCTCAGCCATCTGGACGGAGTGTTGAGAATTCCAAACTTCCTCTGTAGTCGTCGGTGTCATCTCTGGCGCTGCTTCAAAAATTAGATTATTATACACTTGATATCTGACTACTAAATTCGCTGTTCAGGTACTACTTTCCCTGTCACAGTTCGTTGGCGAATTATCGACGATACGGCCCCTACAATATAGTACTGTGACTATCTATCACTGAATTTAACACTTTACAATAACTTCTGTGTCCAAGACACACAAAATAGAAGTCGTTCTGTCCGCAGACGAACACAGTAATAAGACGTCTACGCCCGTAGACGCACAGAATAAAAGTCTACGTCCTCAGACGAACAGAATAGAAGTCTACGTCCGTAGACGCACAGAATAGAAGTCCAAGTCTTGGCTCTTCATGCCACTTATAAAAGAACTGGCCCTAGGTCTCGATGGGGGGGGGGGGAATTTATGCAAAAATTTCTCGAAATAATTGTGGTACAGGCATGAAATAGATATCACTGAACTCGTAACATTGCACAGGTCAAGAATATGCTCATTAATCCTAGAATCGATCGTAGAGATTTTGTCTAGGCGATTTCCCGCGTGAATGCTAGCCGAGCGTACCCACGCTAGACCTGCCGCGTTAACTAGGCATTCTTCTCTCATTGGTTCTCACATTTTCTGTAATTTGGCGGTTCATAGCAGATCTTGGCGTCGTAGGAGTGTCCAGCCCGCTCATCAGCCACTCACATTACTGCATCATATTTCTTCTAGGCGCGAATATCACAATGAACATACCGGCAGCATGTCTCACTGCGCGTCGCTTCTATTTGAGGCGGCCCACCTGTCCTTCTGACACATCGCTATGCTATTTCCTTTCACAGCTAAAATATTTAGCCTATTGTCAATCCGCTTCAGGTATGTCCCCGCTGTCTCCAACCAATGCTTGAAATTTCCTCATCTCCGTCTGGCTACTTTCATGATGCTGGTGGAAATATTTATTAATTGGAGAAATAAAACATAGAATCATTTATCCAACAGAGGATAAAAGGGTTCAATATATTGGGCAAGTTTGTTAAGCCGATGTCTTGCAACGATCATGTGCGATATTTCAATCCTGGCGCAGTCAGTTGGCATTGGGTTTGATTAAACGCAAGGGAGCCGTAACAGTAAATGTACTGGCACGCTTAAGAACCCCGGCACCCCGGCTTCCCTAAAAAACAATCAAAAGGAAAATAATGGAAAAAAGAGCATTGTCAGATACGCGGTATTGCAGATTCATCAACTATTGTATATGATATTTATTTAGATCGTAAGTTAGGCTTTCGCGGCCGGTATCTACAGTACTGTTTGTAGAAAGTGAAACACCAAGAAAAAGAGATGTGACCACATTGCACTTCATACTACAGATTAGGGACATGCCAATACATTACTGATTAGAAGGATAGTCCGGCACATGCACGTTGGCGGTCGATCTTCAGTACGGCGCGGCGTCGCGCATCCACGTGCGGCACTCAGAGCCGCTAGACGTCGTGGCATGGAATCATACAGCGCTGGAATACGTTGCTGGGGAATACCGTCCCACGCGGTTTGTAGGCGCGTCCACAAAGTATCTACAGTGGCGGCAGGTGGACCTGAACGAACAAGTTGCCGACCGACCATATCCCAGACATGTTCGATGGGCGACATGTCAGGTGAATGGGCAGGCCAGGGAAGCAGAGGTATCCGTTGATCTGCGAAGAAGGCTTGCACATCCCTCGCCACATGTGGGCGGGCATTGTCCTGCTGAAATATGGCCTGTGGAACGGCCTGCAAGAGGGGCAGTGCCGCGGGCTGTAAAACTTCCCTGATGTAGCGGTCACTGTTCAGATTGCCCGCAAGACGTAAGAGGCACGATCGCCTGTTATAGGCAATTGCGCCTGGTGTTTGTCCGCTATGCCGCTCAACAATACAGTCTGCCTGATTGCGTTCTCCACGGTGGCGTCGAACGCGTATGCGGCCATCACTGCAGAACAGGAAGAAGCGGGACTCGTCCGAAAACACTACATTTCGCCACTCAGCCTGCCAGTGTCGGCGTGCACGTGCCTATTGTAGTCGGAGGCGTCGGTGGTTCCCAGTCAATGAAAGCCGACGCAGTGGCATGTGTGCTACCCAACTAGCCCTCAAAAGACGGCGCCGTACCGTCGACGCAGACATGTCCACCTCCGTTGCAATGCTCCAGCGTCGAGCCAACACCGAGGACGACGCTGTTCTGTCCGATACGGCCATGCTGAGAGGAGGGCAGTCGTCTCGCGCTGTGGTCACATTGCGTCGTCCAGTACCCTGTCGTCAGTATGTATGGCCCTCCTCTCTCCACTGGATCCACATACGCCTTACTGTTGACGCAGCGTGCCCTGTACGGGCCGCAATGTCGCGGAACGACAGACCCACTCCCGGAGCCCAAGCATTCTGCCCCGTTCAACAGCACTCACATGCTGATAGTCCATCCTGTGATGTCGGCGAGGCATCGTTGCACTTGCTTACACGTTTCCACTTCGTATGACGGCCCCATGCCAACAGAGCTGTGCGGAACACTGACCTGTCCGGTCCCACGACTGAGGGCACTGGTGGGCCAAAGTGCACGCCATCTCTCTGCGATTTCAATCACTTAGTATGGTACCGCAGGCCTACACGACCCCTGTTCTGGGAGTGTCACCGACCATTTCTTCTGGGTGTTCCACTTTCTACAAACAGTAGTGTAGTTTATCATCTAGGCTTACGGGACGGAGCCGCGTCGTATATTGGTGATTGTTTCCCGACGTTTCGGCTGTCATTGCAGCAGCCATAATCATGGGTAGGTACGGGTTGGTGTGGGTACTCAAACTGGTTGGTGTGGGTACTCAAACTGATGGTTACTGCCAGCCAGAGGTGCTTGCTTGCCCTGCATTGACGTCATGCTGCTTCCTGATTGGTCCTTGCCCCTGCCAGTCGCGCTCTAGCAGAACTTTCCAAGTGTTGCTAAGTTTGAAACCATATTCACGATTGAACTTAGTGGGATGCCTCACTACCTCTATTGCCTCTCTGATAACCTGTTTTGATATCCGGGAATTTTAGCAACAGTTTCGGCCTTATCAAATTCGATGGCGTGTCTCGTGACGTCAGCATGTTCAGCTATTGCAGATCTGTAGTTTATCTGTTTCGTGTCCCGAATGTGCTCTGAAATCCTAATGGAAACGCCTCTTTTTGTTAGCCCTATGTAAACCTCTCCACAGGACCAAGGCACTTCGTAAACTCCTGCGTCCTGTAAGACTAGATGATAAGAATGGACTATATGATATGTCATCGGACAAACATTATTAGGCTAACCCTGTTCAGACCTCTCCGTGACTCAGGCGTTAGATTTCGGCCTTTCAAACTGTATCCCCGGTTCAAATCTCGGTCGTTGCATACAGAAATTGTACTCGCCACCTCGTTGAGCAGTGCCTAGCATTCCTGGCTGTCGCCGTTGAGGCTCGGGTTTGATTTCCGGCTTTGCCAAGAAATCTATTGCAGATCACTCAGCCTCGTGAAGTAAAACTGAGGAGAGGTGGGTTCGATCCACAACTCAACCATCCTGGATATTGTTTTCAGTTACGGATTTAACACTGTTCAGACCTCTCCGTGACACAGGCGTTAGCTGTCGACTTTTCAAATTGCATCCTGGGTTCAAATCTCGGTCGTTGCATAAAGAATGTGTACTCGCAACCTCGTTGCGCAGTGTCTAGGAATCCTGGCTCTCACCGTGGAGGTCCGGGTTCGATTTCCGGCTCTGCCAAAAACAAATCTAGTCTAAGGGCTGGAATGAGGCAAGACTGAGAAGAGATAGCTTCGATTCCTACCTCAGCCATCCTGGAAGAGGTTTTCCGTGGTTCCCCACTTCTACTCCAGGCAAATGCCGGGATGGTATCCAATATAAGACTACATTGCTTCCTACCCAAATCCTACATTTACTACAAATACACACACTAGTACAAACATCATAGTGACCAAGGTCATCAGACAAATTCTACATACACCCAAATCAGGGGCGTATATAGAACAAAATTTCGGGGGGGGGGGGGGGGGGTGACTATCCTGGAAAATTGTGAGTATTCTCAGGGGATTGTCACTGCAAAATACCCAGAAATATCAACCAATACCTTAGAGCATATAACTTTGTGTAATTATTTTAGATAAGATTCTAAGTTTATACAGCCTACAATTATTACTGGTAATACAAAAAAGTTGTAAAATACAACACAACACACAAATAAAATTTTATACTTAATGAACTTTCTATGGAGTATGAATGGCAAATATCTAAATATTTGCCAATTTACTAAGCAGAAAGGTAAACAGTTTTTTACATGTTTTTCTCAAAAAACATACTGTGGAATTCACTGCTTTACCTCACAAGGCTGAGTGCACCCCGTTCCAGCCCTCAGACTAGAATTAAAATTTCTTGGCAGAGCCGGGATTCGAATTCGGATCTCCGGGGTGGCAGCGAAGAATGCTACCCACTACACCACGAGGTAGTATAATTTCAATTTTAATATTGTTTATAACTTAGACGATAAGTTAAGATTAGGGTACAACCAAATTTACAGTTATTTTATGCTCTTACCAAAGCAGCACTTTCTTAACTTTTATTGGCTTTTTTCGGGGGGGGGGGGGCTGGAGCCCACTCAGCACCCTCCTTATATACGCCCCTGACCCAAGTGCATGGGGTTACATGACTGTGATGTCTAAAAGCACCTTAATAATCAACATCAACTAATACAGCCATCCCAATAACACAGGTCATCAGACAAATTCTACACACACCCAAGTACACGGGGATACATGACCACGATGTCAAAAAGCTCCTAAAATGAATCAACAACAACTCCTCTTAGAAGCAGTGGCGTTATAGTTATTGAAATTTATTAGTAATGTTGTTGCCATAAAATAACTGATACGTGAGGCGTGGTACTTTCCAAAAACCAGACAGCAGTCATTCGATCTGAAGGACATGAGAGAGAAGCTGGTATTCAGAAAGGTGTAAGGCAAGGCTGCAACTTATCACCCATACTTTTCAATCTTTACATTGAGCACGCAATGAAGGAAATTGGAGAAAAATGTAAAGTGGGAGTCAAGATTCAAGGAGAAATAATTTCAACTCTGAGATTTGCCGATGACATAGTCATCTTGGCCGACAAGCCTGAGGATTTGAATGAGTTTTTGAATGGTATGGACTCCGTCTTGAGGCAACAATTCATGATGAAAATTAATATTTGTAGGCTAAAACAAAAATATTGGAATGCAGCCGAAATAAATCAGAAACCTCTATGGACATCAAATTGGCAGGTGAAAAGCTAAAGGAAGTGGGAGAATTCTGTTACTTAGGAAGCAAAATAACCAGTGATGGACGAAGCAAAGAGGATATAAAAAGTAGGTTAGCTCAGGCAAGGAAAGCATTTCTACAGAAAAGGAATCTGTTGACATCTAATATAGATTTAGGTATTAGGAAGTCATTTTTGAAGGCCTTTGTCTGGAGCGTGGCACTCTATGGAAGTGAAACTTGGACTATCGGTGCAGCAGAAAAGAGAAGAATTGAAGCGTTTGAAATGTGGTGTTACAGGAGAATGATGAAGATAAGATGGGTAGATAGAGTTACAAACGAAGAGGTATTGAGACTAGTGGGAGAGGAGAGATGTTTCTGGCGACTGCTAATGAAAAGAAGAGATAGGTTGGTAGGACACATACTAAGACACTCAGGAATAGCAAGCTTAGGTATGGATGGAAGGGTTGAGGACAAGTACTGTAGGGGTAGACCAAGGTTAGAATATGTTAAGCAGATTGCCTCGGATGTAGGGTGTGGTAGCCATGTAGAGATGAAACGATTAGCTCAGGACAGAGAGGTATGGAGGGCTGCATCAAACCAGTCAAAAGACTGAGGACTCAAACAACAACGGTACTTTCCAAGCCTGAGATAAACTATGAACAATTCATTCCTCAATGTGTATTTTTCTGAGTTTCTTTGCTAGCAGCGCCCCCGTAGAGACGCCTTGGGGCGGTGAGGAAACGCGTAACACTTACTATACCTCTGTAAATAGCCCACCAATTCCCCGAGTTGCGGCACAGCGGCTTTATTCAACGGGCGACAGCCAAACGACACGTTCTATTGTAAGTTATGATGGCCATATTTCTCTCGCCGCTTTTGTCCGATTGCGGACGAGACCAGATCTAGGAGCGCGAAATGAGTTCTTTTTTTTTCCTCCCTCGCACTGTATGTGCCGTGCTCCCCTTCTTGGGGCAGAGGCAATGATTTGTGGCGCTTATCTCCCCAGACGTGGCCTGAGAACCTTACAGCGCTGGGCTAAACAATCATTTACTCGCCTTATCGGGACCCAGAGGCCTAATGACCAGGTGACCCCTCACAACGGTTCATATTGCTGTCGATCACGATAAAGTACTCTCTCTATTTTGGTAATGCAACGAATTCGTATGACTATTTCAGAAGTTCCGTGACGAACTAAAGAGCCTACTTTTCTTAAAATTTTTGATTCATGCCAATGATTAATCTATATGGATCTATCTAGAATAATGACGAAATTAAGTTGGTAATATCGAAATGTCTAATTAGTTCGAAATACTGTATACCTGGCATAATGTAGCCTAATAGAGAACTACAGTTGGCAGCCCTGGTGATTGAATATATTCTTAGTTCCATCTCTTAAGGTACATAATCCAAAATTTGGTTGAAGTCCAATGGATAGCATGGACGCTACATGCAGTTAAACATTGGATCTAACAGCGCGCGTAAAATCATGTTGGCAACAATGACATACATGTAGTCTATTGGTCAGAAATAATCTGAAATAATATGATCTATTGTTCTGTCAATTTTGACTGAAATCCATTAGTTAGTATAGAAGTTACGTGCATTTTAAAATTGGACCTATCAGCAGGCTTAGAATCATGTTGGCAGCACTGGCGTAGGCCTATATTAGTTACTCCAAATTAATCTAGAATGCCAGGTACTATACGTGTGCAAAGTTTAGAGCTATTGGCTTGCATACTTTCTGATATATTGATATTAGGGTAACAAATATAGAGACTGCATTCATTAACAGTTGCCAGCCCTGGTTACTCTTAAGAATCGGCATAGTCATATCTGTTATGGTACACATAGCACACACGAAATTTGGTTGAAATCCAAATGATAGTATAGAAGTTACATGCATTTAAATTTGGACCTCCTAGCAGGCTTAGAATCATGTTGGTAGCACTGATATATATAAGTTACTCCAAATTAATATAGAATTGTAGGTACTATACGAGTGCATAGTTTAAAGCTGTCGGCTTGCATACTTTCTGATATATGGGTATTTGGATTTTAAAAAATGAGAGCATTTATTAACAGTTGGCAGCCCTGGTGGCTCTTAAGAATAGGCTCAGTCATATCTGTTTATGTACACATAGCACATACGAAATTTGGTTGAAATCCAATTGATAGTATAGAAGTTATATGCATTTAAAGTTTGGACCTATCAGCAGGCTTATAATCATAACCCTTATCATTGTGTCCAATAATAATGTTTCATATTATTAAAAACGCTGGAAATACTAAATACATGATATGCTGGATATTTGAGTAAAATTGATGTAGCAAGCAATCTGGACTTGGTAAGACGGGCTACGTGCTGGCTGGAAACTACCGACAGTTTCACAACCAATGCTATTCTTATCCTTCTGAGAAAATCAGGTATGACGCTGAGGCGTACGTGACCATCGACAGGCCACGATGATGGGTCCAAGGCAAGGAGTGACAGAGAGGACAAGTGTCGTGACGTCAAAATAAGGGCGTGATTTGTAAGGTCAGAACTCCGACGCCAACTTATCTGACCAATAAGAAAATAGGACGCCAGAACATAGCATCAGTGTGTTTTGCGCGCCAATCGGATATAAAAAGATCTAGCGATCGGTTTGCGTGCTCGGCGGCAGATTCGCGACCTGTGAGAAATTACAAGATTTTTGAGAGGTCACACATAATTATAGGCCCATTATTTAAAATATTGAGGAGCTGTTTTCTCCCACCATTGGAACTTTAGGATTTCTGTATATATACAAATGTCTGAGATGAACCGGGGCACTCCTAATTATTCTTCGACAGTCAATTTAAGACGTCCTTAAGACGGTATGGTTTTAAAATTCTAGTTGTGTGTCGACAACGAAGTTATAAATTTCATAAATTGTGAGATGGCAATTAGCCATAGAATAGGGAAAGTCTACGATTCTGCATAGGACAATATGAGGAAATAAAATACTCATAAAGCAGATAGAACAGTTTTGAAACTTTAATTTAATTGTGTTTTTAACAGCAGCAAGATGACGACCATGGAAAGAAGACAACAAGTTTCATCCTCCATTACCATCAGTGTTATGGGCTAACGGCCTAATGGTGGGAAATGACGAGGCGGAAGGCCTCTGGAAAGCGGTTTAAGTGATGAGTATGATTTATTGATTTTGGACGAGGGGAATCGCGAGAGATTGTACAGATTTTATTTGTGTGGTTTAATTTAAATTTTAGGGTTTGATTTCTTAACTGACATGCGTGTAGTAATTTTTGGCATTTCGTGACAATTATGTTGTACAGTAAAATTTTGTAACTTAAATGTTGTCCTTATGTATACGTAATTCTTATAGCGAAATGGCCGCATATGATTAACGTATCAATAAAAAAGTGTAGCCATGAATGAGAACCTAGGAACGACAATGATAAATGGACTGAATTAATGATGTGTAAAACTAAAGCTAGACGTGGGGGAAAAATTAGTGTTTTAGTTGCTTTGATAACTCGGGCTAATTCTGATTCCAGTTATTAATTCTTTATTGTCATTTGGACATGTTGTGTGTCATTTATCTGAGGGGTGTGCTGGTTCATGCTGCGACGAGATCTTCGAGAAAGTGCCACGTGTTTTTGGGTGTAAGTGATGATGAGGAAAGGTAAAGCCTGTCCTTGACTGCGACATCATTCCGGCAAATTAGTTACCCTTGGGGGTAAGTTTGACCTGGAGATGTGTTCTTAAAAATCCCTGAGAGGATGTTTTGAGATAATGTGATATTTTGTTTGTACGCGTTTAACAGGTGGCGATTAGCAAAGGTTGCTGGACGCTGGCTATGGGCCAGAATCTATATTTAGCGTGGCACTAATTACTACGTTGGGGGAAGAAATCAGCCACTTACTCAGATATGTCATAACAGACCCGGCTGTCTCCAGCTCGGTTATGACACGTAATGTTTGCTTTAAAGCCTAATGAGTTAAAGTTATTTTATTTGGTTTAATTTGGGGAGTTGCCATGTTGTCGATCCAAGGTTTCTTTTATCATGACTATGACTTATTTGTTCATTGTTTTAAAACGCCAAATTTTCTGGCGTGAAAATTAAAATTTGTATTTTGTTGTTGTTGGCTCTTATTTTCAAGGCCATTGTATTCATTATAAATATAATTTGGCGACCGGCCAAACTTGTTCATGTCATGTTATGCTTTCCTAGTGTTTGTGGTATAAGACGGTAATTCCGCAGCCCTTATATTAAATAATACACACGTGTATTTGGTTGTGGTAATCTAAGGTTAGAGCATGTCAGTAGTGTATATAAATATGTAATTGTTGTTCCCACATTTCCGTAATTCGTCCTTCGCAGTACGGAGTTCGTTCCCGAACCGACTGTTTTGGTCGGAAACGAGCGCCCGTCAAAGTGCTCATTACTTAAACTAGTCTTAAAACGCGTGTCGCTCATAAATATTAGATTCTTGTACTATTTTATTTGTTTGTTATTTTTGGATCTTGTGATCCGTTTTCCTTTTGTTACTTTGAATTAAGTGACATTGCAGTCACAACGCTTGTTTGACAGCTGTCATGCCGTGTTATCATGGTACGTCAGGCTGGTCAGTGTCAGATCTGTTCACGTGCGAGTGAACAATATAAGGGTGGTTTATTGTTAAGTGTTTTATGTTTGATTCAGTTATACAATTTTCATTTGTTAGTAGATCCTGTTGTTTTCTTGGCTTTGTAATAATTAGTTAACCTTATGAACCCTGGAAGTTATGTTGATAGCATAAATCTCTAAATCACATTCACAAGAATCCATTACGACCCCTAAATTTTGAATCTTGTCTACATGCTATTTTCCAAGGGTATACTATACGTGTGCCAATTTTGAAATAGCTCCCATTCATACCTTCCAAGATATCGAACATGGAGCTAAAATTTCAATTGCAATTTTTCAGCAGTTGGTAGCACTGACATCATTTTCAAATATGGCTGTGAGATATTCAGGTATAGATCTTCACTCCTACCAAATTTTGTTTCGATTGCTGCAGCCGGTTAGGAGTTGATAGGGGGGGGGGGGGGGACACACAAACAGACAGAAGGACAGACAGACAGACACACTTTTGCCCGATCTCATAAGTCTAGTTTTTCCTCATTTTTGCTGGTGCTCACTTACAGTGCCCAAGGTGCCGGGAACGAATCCCAGCACACTCAATCGGCATTTTGGGTATTCCAATTAGAAGTCGAGTGAAGGAACGTTTTCATGTACATGCACACTGGCAACCTTGTAGTGGAGTGGCCAATATTCTTGTTTGTCACTCCTGAGGTACGTTTCCGATTTATGAATCTGCAAAGAATTTTAATTCTGGGCTAAGGATTGAAACTGAGAAAATGTGGAACAGCTGTAATGTTTTCGCCTGCTGGGCCCGATCGAATCCCGGTGCTGTCAGTTGGCCTTTGAGATTGCTTAAATGCGAAAGAGCCGTATCAGTAGATTTACCGGCATGCCCAAGATCTCCTCGGGGCTAACTTTCAGCACCACGGCGTCTTTAAAAGCCGCAGAGATAAAAGAGACAAGACCATTATTATTATTATTATTATTATTATTATTATTATTATTATTAACAAATATACAAATATTATGGCAACTCATGGTTTCCTACCACTTATCACTCAATGTACTCGTTATGATCCAAATTTAGACTCAAGAATATGTATAGATCACATACTGTATACTATCGTAGCAGAATAGATCAATATACTTCTGCAGTCATACAATCAGATATCTCTGACCACTACATAACATATGCAGGTATTTGGCCAAAAATGATAAGACACAATTACAAGATAATGAATCGTACATTACGCTATGCCTTGAATTAAAAAATCCTAATGACATATATAACAATATAACAACCAAATTTAGGGAAATCTACCAAAAAAAGCATCTTACATAACCACACGTAAACACAGAAAAAGCAAACAATGGTTCACTTATGACCTAAAAATACAATGTAAGGAAAGAGACAGACGTTACAAAACAATGCTCAGAAACAAGGATATTACAATAAAAAATGAATACAAAGCTTTCAGAAACAAACTAAATAAGCTAATAAACAAAACAAAACATCAATATTATAAAAATAAGATAAATAGTTCCAAAAACGATAATAAAGGAATGTGGAAAGTCATTAACAATAAAACAGGTCGGAAAACACAAACTGTCAATGAAGTCATAAACAAACATTTAAGAATACATTATACTAACGAAGTGATAGTCAATAAATTCAACAGTACCTTTAGTGAAAAAATAAACAGCCTAGCTCATAACTGTAATATCAACATATGGCAATCAAATAGGAACACATTAATGAATTCCTTTACATTACTTGAAACTGATGAATATGAAATAGAGAACATAATTAAGGAATTAAAAACAGACAAATCGCCTGGTGCAGACAATATACGCTTGAAAGACATAAAGGCAACATCAAAAAAACTATACCAATCATAACACATCTCATAAACACGATATTCGAATCAGGCATAATACAAAAATATCTGAAATACACAATTATTAAACCAATATATAAGAATGGCGATCACTTAGACTTTGGCAACTACAGACCAATATGCATTTTATCAATCCTACACAAAATGCTTGGATAAGAGATTGAACAATTTCCTAAATAAATATGATATTTTAAAGGGACACCTATACGGTTTTAGGAAGGGAAAAAGTACTGAACTACTCCTGGCTGAATTTGCCAATGTAATAAATAATGCCTTAAATAAGAACAATCACATAATGGTACTTTTTCTTGACTTTTCTAAAGCATTTGACAGAATAAATCACAATAAACTACTTGCTAAATTACACGATATTGGAATAAGAGGCACGACTTACAAACTATTTGAAAGCTATCTGAAAAAACAGGGAAATGGCAGTTATGATCAATAACACTATCAGTGACGCAGCAGAAGGAACACAGGGTATTCCTCAAGACAGTATTATTCCACCTACACTATATAACCTGTTCGTAAACGACATGAATCAAGCCATTAAACACAGTAAAATATTTATTTATGCTGATGACACCACTATATATACCATACATAAAGACTCTAAAACAGCTTTTGATAGACTTCAAGAAGACTTCAATAACATCACAAGATGGTGTCATGACAATAATTTGTATACAAATACAACCAAATCTAAAATAATGCACATCAGAGTTGATCACTTCACACAAGAAACTTACAAACTAACGCACCACAGCATATCATGCATACACCAAAACATCCTGGCAGGTTGCAAATGTAACACCTTCATAAATAGTACTTCGACACAAAAATACCTAGGAATTACCCCTGATGAACACTTTAAAATGAACACACACACAGTAAACATAATATAAAACCTAAGAGTAAACCTCTACACCTTCTACAATCTCCGATTCTATGTAGACAAGAAAACTTACAAAACCATTTATAGTGCTCTGAATGAAAGTAAATTAAGATATGCTATCGCAGCTTGGGGAAATCAAAACACAACTTTAATTAATAATCTTCAAAATAGCCAAACCAGGTTCTTTAAATATTTCACTGATATCCCTTATTTTAATATTAAAGAGTCGTTTCAAATTACTGTACTGAATCTTTACTACCATGATCCAAGATTCAGGCATAAGGTCTCTCACAATATACAAACAAGAGCCATAACAAGTACTAAATATGTAAAACCTTTATGTATAAATAGCTATGGTTTCATGAGACTAAATTATATTATACAATCACTACTTAATGAACTACCGCCTGGATTGACGAACATTAACAGCAAACAACTAGCTATAAGTCGCATTAAAAATATTACCTAACTAAACATTAACTCATAACATAAATTTATTTATGTTCGACGATGTCGAAATGTAATCATTATGTGTCGGAAAACTGTATCATAATGAGGCTCATTATAACACTCTTTTTCATTATGAAACAGTTTCTCCCACCAATCAGAACTCAAGAAAGAGTTGTGTGGCCAATTAGATAAGAATACCTTCGCGCATGCGCTCAAAATCCAACATATTTCTGTGTTGTCAAGCAAAGTGAATGGTCTCTGCTTCCGGAGTGCCTTGACCACGCATGCGCTCTGTTCAGTCACCAAAGCCGCGCGCCTTGTTCACTAATAACTGAATTAACTGAATCCCACAGATATTTATGAATATTTATGTTAAAACATATAATAAAGTTATAATTATCGTCGAACATAAACAGTCGTATGCAACTCGCCTATAATGGTAATTAAGACACTCGTATGGAAATTATAAAACTCGCATACGCTCGTTTTATAAAGACACTCGTGTCTTAATTATAGCCATTATAGGCTCGTTCATAATGTACTATAATATAACTACCAAAGTGTAACTTTTTGTGTCTTTAATTATTTACATTAATATCTTTATCATTATCACCATTATCATTATCATTACAAAAAAAATTGCATGCACTCTTGTATTGAAATATAATCTGTATATATGTTGTAAATAATAATTAATATGTCTCACAGATAATCTGTACTGCCATCAGATTCGTGAGACATATCACAATAATGTAACATAAATAGTATTTAATAAATAAATTAAATTATTATTATTATTATTATTATTATTATTATTATAAGAAGAAGAAGATGTGGGTTTGATTCCCTCCTCAGCCCTCCCACAATTGGTTTTCTGTGGTTTATCACTCACATTTTTGTTTTCGTGTGGTCTCCTGAGAGGCCGAGTGCAGGTCTCTCTAGTTAACGCCCGTGGGCAACCTTTACGTCGTAATGAGGATAGAGTGAAGATGAAGACGTCACATACAGCCAGTCCCCGGGCCACGGGAATTAACCCCAGGAGATTAAAATCCCCAAGGGTCTGGCCGTGAATCGAACCCAGGACCCTTCAGGCCAAAGCTTAGCACGCTAACCAATTAGCTATGGAGTGGGACACTCACTATAATGGCTCGAATCAAAATACCCTCACGACTAATCATGATAATGCAGGTTAAATATATTAAATAGAGCCTACACGTAGGCCTACACGTACACAGACCACCTCGTGGCGCAGTGGCTAGCATTGTTGGCTGTCAGCCCCGAGGAACCGGGTTCGATCCCTGGCTCTGCCAAGAATTTAAAAGTCTTGAAATGGTCTGGTACGGGGTCTCCCAGCCTCGTGATGCAAAATGGGAACCTGCCGGATGCTATGGCATGAGGAGGAGTGGAAAGGAACTGGCCACCCTACCACACGCAAACTCCGGCGCGGATGCCTGGTTAGTGGTTCTTTGACGAAGTCAAGGGCTCTAATTCAGGCCGCCTACGTCGCCTCCAATTTGATTGTACACGTACACAGAGGTGACGACCACGATGCCCAAGCTCCTAAAATAAAACAACATGCTTCCAAATATCAATACAAGACCGGAATGTGTTCTACTGAGGCAGGATAATGAAAGCCACAGTTCCTTTTGTGGAGTGTCTTCCTGTTACAGACACCAAACGACACGCTACACAGTCTGCACCTCAGAGAGGCCCAGCCCTCATACATTTTCATTAACTTGTCAGAAATTCATATTCTTCTTCCACGCTTTTCAGAGGAAGGCAACTTGTTGGTGGTGGAAATCGATAAGGGTGTCCCGTTCAGTAATGAGAAGAGTGATGGGTTGCGCCTTCTATCTGTACGATTCTAATAATTCCATTTTACACAACATTCTCTTTCTCCTTGGGTATCTTAAGCAAAGTTAGTAAAATAGAAAACAAGTTCGAGTTTCAGAGAAAAATATTCTATGACACTTACAATTAATTGGAATAAATATATAACATTAATGCAAGCCTCCGTGGCTTAGGCGGCAGCACGCCGGCCTCTCACCGCTGGGTCCATGGTTCAAATCCCGGTCACTCCAAGTGAGATCCTTGCTGGACAAAACGGAGGCAGACAGGTTTTTCTCTGGGTACTCCGGTTTTCCCTGTCAACATTTCATTCCAGCAACACTCTCCACTATAATTTCATTTCATCTGTCATTCATTTAATCATTGCCCTAGAGGAGTGCGTCAGGCCTCGGCAGCCGGCACTGTTCATATCCTCACCGCTAGGTGGGGGCTTCATTCATTCCATTCCTGACCCGGTCGGAGACTGGAAGCAGGCTGTGGATTTTCATTTTCATATAACATTAATAATAATAATAATAATAATAATAACACCGACAGTGGTAGCTACGCTCGCTAAGGCGCAGCTCTAGGCCATAGTTCCAAGCTATCTGAGGACTCGGCAGACGTGGGTTCTAGTCCTAACGTCGGCCGTCCTTGAAATGGTTGTCCGTGGTTTCCCCATTTGCAACTCCAAACAAATGCTACGACGGTATATTCTAACAGGCCTCGGCCACTTCCTTCCACATCTTTGCCCAGTTTCATTCATCTTCATTAATTTCATCACACATTCTTTAATTTTTGGAAAAATCTTCACTCCGGAGTGAAACTCTTTATTGACTCATACTAGCACTCGTAGTGGTAGAAAAGGCAATCTGATAATCTAATCGATCGGATATGGTTGAGTTTCATTGACTCACACTAGCGCTCGTAGTGGAGAAAACAACGACCATTAATTACAAATGCACGAAAAGAGGAATATTTGCTTGTCTGAAGGGCTAGTACTCTGGATTTTTCAAAGTGGTTGGTTTAATTTAGAAACCGTATAGAACAAAAGTCATTGGGATTTTAACTATGAACATTTTCAGCTTATTTAGATTACCAGTACTGAGATAAATGAGAAAATGTGTTCAGAGGATTGTACAATCAACATTCCATTACTATCTTCTCTTACGAACTGGCTTTGATAGCACGATGTCCGTCGGCACATCACGACATGTGAAGGTGATATACAGGGTGTCTCAAAAATGTACCAACAGTTTGAATGACTATAAAATGATTATTTATGAACATAGAGACAAGTTTAAGGGCTTCAATTATAGAAGAGACGTGTAATTAAAGACTCATGTTCGCAAATGTTCAAATTGATCACCACCAGTGTCCAGACAAAGCTGATAACGCGAAGCAATGGATTCGCAAACGTTACGACAAAGTTCATTTGGAATTTCATGACATTGTCAATTTCCAATTCCGTGTTGGAATGTAGGATTTTCAGCGCAGACGCTTCATGATGCGATGGGCGCTATCTTTTAAGATGTGTTTCTCTCGAGCCGTTTGTCGTAGTGATTTCGGTGGGGATCGAGTGAGGGCTTCCTGCACCTGTCCTTCTTTTGTAGGACTGGTGAATGTCCGTGGCCGTCCAGAACGTTTCTTGTTGACGTTGTGAACGGTTTCATCTGCTTCAAATTTATCTCTGATGCGAGCAATGGTCCGGTGCTTTGGTGGCGGTTTGTCGAACTCCTGGACACTGACGGTGATCAATTTGAACATTTGCGAACATGAGTCTTTAATTACACGTCTCTTCTATAATTGAACCCCTTAAAGTTGTCTGTATGTTCATAAATAATAATTTTATAGTCATTCAAAGTGTTAGTACATTTTTTGAGACACCCTGTAGTTGTTACTGTTGATACATTTAGGGCCTTTGCCACACCGCGGTCATGTATCCCCGTGTAGTTGGGTGTGTGTGTGTGATTTGCTTGATAACCTGTGTTATTGTGATGGCTGTATTAGTGTGTGTATTTGTAATTCAGGCGAGGATTGGGAAGGAGGCGGGCGTTGCCTTACGTTAGGAACCATCCCGGCATTCACCAGAAGTTGAAGTGGGGAAACCACCATAAACCACCTCCAAGATGGCCTCTTCTCACTTTTGCCTCACGAGGCTGTGTGTACCCCGTTCCAGCCATCAGACCAGACTTAAATTTCTTGGCCGAGCTGAGAATTGAACCCAGCCCTCTGGGGAGATAGCCAAGCATTGTAGCCACTACACTACGAGGTTGTTTTGACAAAGTTCCACACACACACCCAAGTAAACGAGGCTAAATGATCATGATGTCCAACCCCTCAAATGAAACCACAACAACTGTGTAAAATCGCTAGGGAGGACGTGTAAACACGTATAGTGCGAGTACAGCCACAATGAAAAAAAAAATGAAAATCCACAGCCTGCTTCCAGTCGACCGACCGGGTCTGGGAACGAAATGAATGAAGCTCCCAACTTGTGACGAGGATATGAACTGTGCCGGCTGCCGAAGTCTGTCGCACTCCCATGAGGCAATGATTAAATGAATGACAGATGAAATGAAATGATAGCGGAGAGAGTTGCTAGAATGGAATTTGTGACAGGGAAAACCGGAGTAACCGGAGAAAGACCTGTCAACCTCCGCTCTGTCCAGCACAAATTTCACATGGAGTGACCGGGATTTGAACCACGGACCCAGCGGTGAGAGGCCAGCGTGCTGCCACCTACTGTCGACCAAAATATAATGTGCACTCGAGTTTGAAGGTTGTTTGTGAAGTAACCAATCGACCTACATAAAATCTAATATCATTTTCGTCGTTCTATTTTACGTTAGTTCATGAAGGTTTGGAATTTTTAATTTATATTAAATATTTTTTATCGCAGTTGAAACACAAAAGGTGCCCGTTTTTAAGCGTGTTTCAACCATGCGTCACATTTAAGAATTATTATCTCACAAACCCGTCATCAGATCGAATCCAAATTGTAGCACAATATACAGTGGAATGTTGTATAATTGGTTTATTAAGTTCAAAATTTTGTGTGTTCAAGAACGAACGTTGTTATCATTTTTGTAAGGTAACTTTTTCTCGGCTCGAGGTCGTTGGAAAATGTAGTTCTTGGTTGCGTTGTAATCCATCACTTCCGAGCAAGGCGCGCCATGGTGCGTGATGGAGCCCATCTTGGCAACGTTGTACAGCTTTCACCGGAGCGACTAACTGGTGAACCATGTCTTAATTCCCCGTACAAATACAAACCGATATAAAATAAGAGAATTAATTTACGTATTTCACAATCATACAGCATACCTTTTTGATGTGTAAGGATTACAACGCAACCAAGAACTACATTTTCCAACCACCCCTAGCCGAGAAAAAGTTACCGTTCAAAAAGAATAACAACTTTGTTTCTTGGACACACAAAATTTTGAAATTAATAAACCAGTTATACAACATTCCAATGTATATTGTGTTTAAATTTGGATTCGATCTGATGGCGGGTTTGTGAGATAATAATTCTTAAATGTGACGTATGGTTGAAACACGCTTAAAACGGGCACTTTTTGTGTTCCATCTGCGATACAAAATATTAAAATATAAATTAAAATTCCAAACCTACATGAACTAACGTAAAATAGAACGACGAAAATGATGATGTTATTGGATTTTATGTAGGTCCATTGGTTGCTTCACAAACAACCTTCCAACTCGAGTACACATAATATTTTGGTCGACAGTAAATCATGGAGGCTCTAGTACAGCCACAATAAAGTTACTGAAAACTGGCGCCAAATCTTCTTTAGAGCCATCTGGCAACAAGAAGGTAACGTGTAAACTACATTAGCGTGATGTTCTTACACGCCCGATCACACCTCCATGATTGCCCACGCCTTCCTTTCTTCATACCTAGGCTAAGATTGATTTCCTTCCTTGACTCGTACCCTATATGTATCCTTCTCGCCTTGCCTTTCATGCCATTTCCTTTCTCCCTCTCCCCAGACCTTTCTTTTTGATACGCTTCCCCTTATAGCTTTTTATAGTGCCATTTCTCTTCATCCCCCCAATACCGTTTTTTCCACCATCACTCTTCGTTCACCATTTGCTTCTAGCACACAGCACAGTGTCCAGGGCTTAGCAATCTGTCTTTTGTCCTCAGCAAGCACCCCATCACTTCATTCTCCCAATACCCATTGTCTATTGGTGAGTTGATATTCCTTACAGGGCAATAGCCGAGTGGTTAAAAGAACGATTCTCACCAAGCACACCGACGTAATGTAGGCTATTGTTATTGGTCACATTCATAAGAGAGCAGGGGTGTGATTGTGCAGCCTTCAAGCTGCCTGCCTCTCACCAAGACGGACCGGGTTTGATTCCTGGTTAATGATTGTGACTTTTTCGAGGTGAAAGGACATTTCCGGTGTTACGGATTCCACGTAGAAAGGAAGTCCTTTGACTTATGATCCCTCAGCTCGCTTATGAAACCTAGCTGGGTGGTCATGTTAAAATTCCATATCTGCATGGAGCCAGGGCTTTCCCCAGTTCAAGGCACAGCGTTGTCAATTCTCCACCATAGCTACTGGGAGCAAGCAGCGCGATTGTCAGAAAATTAGCGCAAGGTAGAACTGTGTATATGGCGTTATGTGCCCAAGGCAAAAGAACAGACACACTATACATTCAAGATGGCGGTTGCGCGAAATATTAGAACACTGGAGACCGGACAAGTGAGCCGGCAGCCAGGACCTGACTTTGGGCTGCACGTGGAGAACTATAAGAGCCACGTACTGTACAAATGAAAGCGTTCTTCCTTCTTTCCTTCCAGCAGCAGAGAACGTCTATGAGTAACCACCAGTGGACGATAACCAATTCGGAAGAGGATTTTGGGTTTTGTTACTTCATTTGAGGGTTTTGGACATCTTGGTCTTCAGTCCTGTTTATTACAGAATGTATTTTGAATATCTCTGATAACCTGTGGTTCTGTGATGACTTATGTGAGTAATCATTGGGATAAAATTTGGGTTCATCAAGCTCCACCGAGACTTTAAACATACTGTAACATCCCGGCATATGCTCGGAAGGAGTCTTTAGCCTACTTTCGATTTTTGTAACAAAATAAAATTAGACTTATGAGATCTACACGGTTCAAATTACCGTGTGTATGTCTAACACCCCGTATTAAATCAAACATGACGGAACCGAATTGAACCAAATTTGGTACAGCGGTAGCAAAAGCAAAGAGCACCTCAGCGTCATGTTTTATATCACCGCCATCTTAACGAAAACAAAATGACGACCGCCAAAAATACAAAGCTTAAATCAAATTACGACTTAACTAATTATCGGATCTCTACCAACTTTTAGAAAAGCATAACTTCATGTGGATAGCGTCTTGCATTCAAACTAAAAGGTCATGAAGCAAACAATTGAAAGATGGTTGCTGTGCGAATCATGCAAATATTATAACCCATAACGTATGATCCAATGAATCAAATCTGAATCGAAACATTCAGACAGGTTTATATAAGGACCTTCTGTTGCCACTGTTATGACTATATGGTAGAGAACATTATGCATAGCCGCCATCTTGAAATTATACAATATAACAATAAATAACTCTCAACTCTTAAGAGCTGCAATAACGAAAGTTAGCACAAGGTAGGACCGTGTATGTGGCCTTATATGCCCAAGACAAAAGAACACACTCTCTATACATTCAATATGGCGCCTGCGCGAAATACAAGAACATTAAAATCGACAACTCAGAATAAAATTAGGTAATTAAAACGAATCATATCAAAGGGTAAGTATCATTAGTTGCATTAGTCAAAAGATAACTACACTGAATATAGCGCACATCGGCCATATTGAAGTTTAAAAATGAATTAACAACGTTCGGTATCCTTGAGCTATGATTAAGACATTTAGTAATAAAATTGCACCTCATTAGCTGCTTCGCATGCCCAAAGCAAAAGAACAGGGACTCTAAATTAAAGATGGTGGTTTGGCGTACTATTTAAGTTTACAGAATAGTAGCTTAGGATGTAATTGCACAATTAAAGCGAACATTGGTAGAAGGAATGCCTCCGTGACTTAGGCGGCAGCACGCCAGCCTCTCACCGCTGGGTCCGTGGTTCAAATCCCGTTTACTCCATGTTAAATTTGTGCTGGACAAAGCGGAGGTAGACAGGTTTTTCTCTGGGTACTCCGGCTTTCCCGGTCACAACTTAATTCCAGCAACACTCTCCCCTATCATTTCATTTCATCTGTCATTCATTTAATCATTGCCCCAGGGCCCTTATTAGGCATTCCCTTTGGTCAAGCATACGTATTAGTCATGATGATATCGCGGTAAAAGATACAGGGCGCCCGAGAATGTTCTCCGCAGAGGTTATGTGCAACTGTGAGTGGTTGCGTCATCGGTTTAGTTGGTACCTTGACAGGGTGAATCCCACACGTGTGGGCTGTAGCCTGTCGAAATCGTCAGTGTGTATTGGAAGCGTATGTGTCATCAGCACTTCCAGCATCTGTTATGAATGGCTATGGTGAGTACAAAGTATACTGTTTGCTTGTTATTAGGGAACACAGCGATGACAGAATGAATTCTGCACATAAGTCAAGCAGCATTGCGTCAGATAAGCGTCACAGGAGCTCATGTCACCACGGACAGTTGTTAAACGATGACAGAGGCTACTTGATCTGAGTCATATCTTACTCGCGAAACTGTACCTGTCAACGAAGCAGGCTGACGTGTGACACAAGTAAACAAAGAATAGTTCCCATCTCGACCGCCGGCAATCATTTCGTGAAAGGCTAATATGATGCAAGCGGCAGCCGTGCTGCCAACGTAACTTCTGTAGCTAGCTCTCGCAGACGCATGTCGGCGCTGCGGAGAACATTCCTGGACTCACTGTATAAGCAATGTAAAAAAAATCAAAATAGGAATAAACAAATATTGAATCAAAATACCTGACTCCATTTATAACTATTCCCAAGGGCAACCAGCACAGTCCATATCCTCGCCGCTAGATGGGGGCTTCATTCATTCCATTCCTTGACCCGGTCGGTCGACTGGAAGCAGGCTGTGGATTTTTCATTGGTAGAAGAACGTGCAAGATGAACGATTTCATACATTCAAGATGGTGGATGGGCGTATTTTTCTAATGTCCCAATCAATTTCTCTGGATGCAAAAGTAGAATAACAACCATGCTTGGTTTAGGAATCTTATGTAGGATACAACACTTAACGTTCATCACAAGCACATTTATTTCTACTCCCCGGTAAGGAGTATGAGTGTATCGCGCTCCAGTCCTTAGACCTGAAAATATTTCTTGGCAGAGCCGGGAATCGAACCCGAGCCTCCGCGTAACAGCCATGAGTGCTAACAACTACGCAACGAGGCGGACGAAACCGTATGCACATAAACACACACATACAAGGACAAAAGTAGATCTCATAATACCATACATCATATTACAGGGGTGGCCAATAACATTAACTTTGGGAGCTACAAATTAATGAAACTCTATCAAAGTGAGCCACATTTTTTTAAATATAATAATTTACAAAATAAAGAAACGTTTTTATTTATTAAAAATTGAAGAAATCTTTATATAATTTACTTTGTGTTCGACGATGTCGAAATGTAAATATTATATGTCAGAAAACTGTATCATAATGAGGGTCATTATAACACTATTTTTCTCCCACTAATCAGATCTCAAGAAACAGTTGCTTGACCAATTAGGTAAGGATAGCATCGCACCTGCGCTCAATTCATCGGCCTCCTATTTTAAATTTCACTGCATGGCTCGTGACTTATTGGGGGTACTTGAGGAGGCCATGGTCAAATACAAGGTACAGTATTCCCTGCGTCCCATGCGCTCTATTCAGTACATAAAACTGGCGAAATCTCGTCAGATATTTATGAATATTTATGTTCGAGCATAAAATAGTTATAATTATCGTCGAATATAAACAGTCGTATGCAACTTGCCTATAATGGTAATTAAGACACTCGTATGGAAAATATAATACTCGTGTCTAAATTATTGCCGTTATAGGCTCGTTGCATAATGTATAAGGTGCGTTCAAAAAGTAACGAGCCGGAGGCATAATTACAGAAACCAGTACCTGTATGTTAGAAGTATTGGCCCTGGCTGTTGAGGCACTTATCCCAATGTGACACGAGGCGGTGAATGGCTGTCTCATAAAATTCCCTGGGCTGCAATGTGAACCAGTTCCGCACGTACAGCTGGACGTCGGCGTCCGAGGTGAATCGTTGGCCCCGCAGAGCCCTTTTCAGGGGACCAAACATGGCGTCATCACAGGGAGAGAGGTCCGGACTGTATGGAGGGTAGCCGAGAACCTCCCATTTGAATTTCTGCAGGAGTGCCGCGACTGTGTTGGCCGTATGAGGTCGTGCATTGTCGTGGAGCGACCACGGCGGCTATGGCGTTCACTGTCACTCGGCGGTCCTGGGTAATGAGTGTATCAACCAGCTGGACGTTGTCATCGGTAATGCAGGGGGGTGCCCCAGACTGGGCATCATCGGCTAGCGACACCCGTCCTTCCCTGAGGTGCTTGTGCCACGCCTTGACCCTTGCAAGGGACATGCAGTGTTCGCCGTACACTTGTGTCATTCGGCGATGAATGTCCGTTGCCCCTACTCCTTCCGCTGTCAGAAACCGAACAACACCTCTTTGCTCTTCGGTTGACGCCTCCAAGTCACTGTTTGCAATGTGACTGGCAGCGTTGGACGATTGATGCATGCTGCTGCTCGCTTTGTATCGTCACGTGACGTGCACGCGTGCCCTCTAGTGACGGGCTGTGACCTTCCACGCTCTGGTCGGAACCACACCTCGTTACACACGCCACGATTAGCCGGTGTCGTCACCGGTTTGCGCATTCCAGCCTCCGGCTCGTTACTTTTTGAACGCACCTTATACTATTACACAACGTTATTTTTCAATTACACAACAAGATAAAGGATTTTACTTTCGAGAAGTGCTCTTTCGAGTGTTCATTTTTGCTGTTGTTGGAAATCTGACTGATAATTGGTAAGCAGAGTTCCCACGAGTTTACTTCAAGGTTCATCAGTTAGTACAGTTCGATATTTAGATTTAGTGTACTGTAATGAATTTGAGCGTTGAGTACATTGGTTCACACGCATACAGTAAGTAGTTCAAAATATTGAGATAAACACCCTCTTTTTTTTAGTACTGTATTTCTTTCCTGGAACTTTCTTCCAAAACGCCAGTCCATTTATACAGGGTGTAACAAAAATGTACGGCACAAAATGCAAGACACATTCCTCACACGTAGACGAAGAAATTATGTTATATGAACATGGGTCCGGAAACGCATTGTTTCCATTTTACACCCCATTGTCTCCAACTTATTAACCATGGGAAACACAAGAACAGAACGTACCAGCATAGGGGCCTACCACATGCAACTCTTGCAAAGGAGATGTTCAATATGCCCGCCGTGCGCATTGATGCATGCATCAACCCGCCGTCGCACAGAGTGTCGAATTCCAATTCTAGGTGGAAAAAATTAATAACTTCGTTAATAATGTTGGGATTCTATTAAAAGTTGGCAATATACAGTTTTCGAGGTCGCTGAATTCATTTCTTCGGGGGTAAATATATAGGGGTAAGGTGAGGTGTAAAAAATGACCGAAAGCAACACAAGAATCATCCATTTTTGGTATTAAAAATCACGATTTGGATGTGCATATGATAGTTTATGACAGTGGTAAACATACTATTTAAAACTGGATAAAATATGAATAACAATGAGACTTTCAGTCAAGTATTCTTGTTACACCTTATTTTAGGGAATAGACGAAGTCACTGCATGTAAAATCATCCAGATTAAAAACGTATATTAAATTGTTATTAAACATAGAACAACGAAATATGCACAAAAAATAACATTTATTTCCTAAAAATAAAAAAAAATATTCGTCAAAATCATACAAACAATTTCTTTATAACAAAATGTCATTTTACAGTCCTGTTAATGACGTAGTTTTAGTAAACACACTTCACACTGGGTAGATTATTGACTGGGGAATAACCTAACCACCAAGGGAAGATGATTGAGAAAAGGAGGTGGGTTTCGGACTGGAGAAAAAAGGATGGAGAAATAGGAGGAGAGTCCCACAAAAGTTATAAATTTAACTTTAAATGCACTCAAAGGCGGTTGCCACTGCAAATCCGCTCTCTGATACCTAAAGTGGTAAGGACCTGGTCGAAGCTAACGGGAAACGCAGCTAGGACTTGGGCGGTTTGCAAGAGAATGGCTTTAGCGTATTCCCTCTCAAGCATGCATATGCCTACTATGGGGAAGGGTGATGGTCTGGCAAGACAGAGAGTAACAGACTCATTGTATGTCTGTTCAAAGGAATTCCTTTTGGAAAAAGTAATTCGAAGAATGCCAATAATTTGAATTGATTTCGATATTTCCAGTTTTCGAAGTTGTAGAGTTCCTAAAAAGCGACCAAGTGCTTCCAAGAAGGATAGGAATAAACCAATTATACTTTTGGGAATAATTTTGATAAGTGCACCAATGGTTGCATTTGGAAATGGCTAAGCTTTTACCCAGCAAGGAGCCGACTAAAAGTTTAGGCAAGGAGAAACACTTACATTTTGAAAAACCAACCATAAGAATTGGAGAGAATCTCCACAAGCAGGAAACTGGCGTAGCGAGCTATGCTTGCCTTACTGGCCAGTTAGAATTAGCTATTAAAGCTAAGAGAGACTTTACCGAGTTGGCAACTAAGAGTTCTTGCTCAAATGCAACAAGTGGTGAAAACCCTATCACAAGATTTATTTGCATTGACGAGGGCATGAACCTAGGAAGAGTCAGGGAAGACAGGATCTTGCCTAACTGTAGTATTAGAGAAATGATGAGTCAAAAAAAAAAGGAACTTGAATTTATTTTAACAATGCAAAAGAGCGTAATGAATTTAACAAATAAGTAGTAGTTTTTTGCCAAATATATAATTTAAACTTTATAACAACTGGGGTCACAGACCTCCGAAAAAACATCTAAAGTTTGCGCCAGGCAATTAACAATTCTATTGGTTTCAAACCTTTATATGTTTTAAAATCCTCGCAAGATTTCAAAATAGAGAGGATAAAGTACAAAAGTTAAGAACAATTTAAGTGATTAAAGTTAGACAGTAAATAGAGTACAAGGTGTGTACTTCTAGAAATTTCTGAGAAAATATTCTAGAAAGAGTAACAACTTTGAAAATAACAATAACAAAAACAGGAAGAATAAAATAGAAGTTCCTAACTTCTTATATTTAAGCGGAATTACCTATATTTTTTTTGGTTATACAAATTGGGCAGGTCACTTAATGTGAAACCTGAAGAGAAAGTCGAAAGGAAGGTTCTAGACCTCCTGTGTTTAAGTAGGAATCACGAGCCAAATGGGGCAAGATTCCCTTTCGTGAAACCTAGAAATAACTCACTCATGAGTTGAAAGAATTGTATTCCCTAATTAGAAGGGAGAAACAAGATAATTAGAAACGTGTACAAGACACGTAGTTATACAGAAATTAATTAATGATATGTAATCAAAAGTGGGAGGGCACGTCTCTAGCGTGACACCTCATTGAGAAAGACCTAAAGTAACAAATTTTATTATGGTTTGTTAGTAAGGGGTTTAGGAAAGATCAACTGGGATGGAAGGTAAATGTTCATGGCCGTATTTATAATAATCGGACGAGCGCGACGCGGAAGAAATACTTAAAAAACACTGTTTCTCACTATAGTCTGTTTAAATGGATGAAGAGTTCACTGTAGCAGCACGAAAGTTTATGGCAAAGAAAGTTCTTGCAATGATGGAAAATAACTAGTTGCACTAGGTAGGCGAAAGTCTATTGCTTGAGAAGGTTATAGATTATCATTAAATACGCCAGAGAAAATTCCAACGGAGGAAGGAACATTTGCTATTGAGCAGTAATTTATAAGGAAGATTCCTCATTTTTAAATAGTATTCCCACAAGTGAGTGGAAAATACATGACGGCACGACTTGTAGCTAGAGTGCAAATTCTGGAAGGTTCCAGAACGATCCTAATAGAAGAATAGGGCCAAAGTTATTCCAGCGGTGGAACGAGCTTAATAGTTTATAGACAGTGGGTATTCCATAATATCCCACGTTGTGAGAAGATTTCTCATAAGAAATGCTGCTTTCTATTAAGATTTGCTTAGACAGACAAAAGCTTAACATGGAAAATCCCGCGAAGGATGATTATTGCCCCAAACATAGTAATCTCACACTGCCTATAAAATGATCGTTAAAAGCATGTAGATATTAAAACCAATGAAGATGAGGTTAAAAACCTGAAGTCTGTACTTATCTTTGCTGCATGGCGAAGGTGAAGTTCCCTTTGATGGATAAACTTAAAGTTCCAACATGGCGTGGAATGAAGAGAGTGCCTCTTGGTTTGAGGAGGCTAGCTCTAGTTGAGCCTTGACTGACTAAGTCGAGGGCCGACGTGCAAGTGAGACCCACTCAGCAAAGCGCAGAGGGACCATGAAAGGGAAAAGAGTGGGGGTAGGAGACAAAAGGAATACATATCAGAATAGACAACCTTGAAAAAATAAATGTATTTCTTGATGAATGGTCTTCAAAGAGTTGATAGCAGACGATAGTAGCGCAGCATGGTGGGTGAAAAAGTAGACGAACTTCTCTTGATCACGGAGATGATAGCTGGCGATGGCGACGAGCTCTGGTGGCCAGATTGATAAGGAAGTCCTCTTGCACCGGGAAGAATTGAGGAACTTCAAAGATTCGCTGCTAGATGACGCTAGGTGAGTCATGGAAGATATATATCTAGAACAGACTCACGAATAACATAAGAGACATGACCACCAAAGAGAAACTGGAAGATCACTGTTGGTGTTTGAGAAAAAGGAAGGAATGAACTATCAAAGAGTATTAAAAATATACTATATCTTACCGTGTATTCCATGAATACACCACACACACGAAAACAATATTATTTCTCTAGAAAAGAATGGACATAAAGACAACATATATTGAATATTAGGCCTATTTCTCCTATTGCAAATAAAAATAAAACTTTCATTCGTCAAGTAATGTTCTCATTAACCTCATTCCCCTTGATAATAACTAAATGTCTAATGTTCATTCGTCACTTGATTCTTCTGTTGAGTCCAGAGCATCGTAGTCATTGCTATACTGGTCTTGTTTCTTAGCTCCAGCCCGTGAGTGTCAGTAAGAGTTGTTGGATCAAATTTATTCGTAACATATTGAAATATGACGTCTGTACGCCCCTATTTACGACACGACCATCACGCGTTGAAAAATTCTTCTCGCGGTAATGCCCACATAGTCCCTGAAAATAAGAAAATAAACCTTCATGCACATTCGTGCACAACCAAACCACTACAGATCCTGAATCTACATTAAATTTCCTATCGAATGACGTTTAAAGTAAAGTGGCAGTATGAGACACTCATAAAGTAAATAATTTATTTAGTGCAGAAAGCTTGTATTACGCATAAAAGTGCGAACACTATTCCATGAGCCGCAGAAGACAATACCTCGTTGAACTCACTAGAATCACAACGTTTGGTTCACTCCGACACCTCCTATCAAATGACTGATAACTGCCAGGAAGACGTTTCAGCACCTATAATCTCCCTCCTACGCACCAGAGAGCGGAATGGAAGGCTGAAGGTCACCATCTGGTTTGTTCACTATCGAATGAGCCAGTTTTCGCTTTCATTTGCAACAGTGATTTTTTCCCACCTAGATATGGGATTCGACACACTGTGCGTCGTAGTGAATCTCGGATGCGCTGATGTATGCCTGGGGTATTGCGTATGGTTTCGCAGCATTCCATAATACAGGCACGGAGACACTGAACACCTTGTACTAGCGTTCGATACACAAGAGCTTTAAATGCCCACAGAAATGAAAGTCTGGTGGGTTTAGGTCAGGAGAGCGTGGAGGCCAGGCAATCGGTCCATCTCTACCTATCCATCTGTCACCGAATCTGCTATTTAGAAGCCGACGGACATTAACACTAAAATGAGGAGGTGTCCCATCGTGCCTAGAGTGCATGTTTTGTCACACAGCTGTAAACAAGCAATGCTGTAAGACACATGGCAACAGGGCCATGTAATACAAAACACTGGTGGTGCAGCAACGAAAATGACAACGTAACCAGACGTAACCAAGAGTGCATGCTCCCCATGATTCAAACGTTCTGTTCTTGTGTGTTTCCCATGATTAATGAGTTGGAGAAAATGAGTTGTAGCATGGAAACAAAGCGTTTCCAGACCCATGTTCATATAATATAATTTCTTCGTCTACGTATGAGGAATGTGTCCTGCATTTCGTGCCGTACATTTTTGTTACACCCTATATACATGGTCTTTCATATAAAGTAAGAACGGCAAGTGGCAGTTTTGTTATTCACTGCTGCGGTGGTCTTGGCCGAGCTTGTGGTGCGCCACGGCCCCCTGATTTAAGCTTGTGTACAATCCTGTATGAAATATTACCTTATACAAGATGCTGGAAGTGTCGTCCTTCCTGGGTTATACAGGCATTGTATCTGGTAACCTTGTTCTGGCTGCCGCGAGTGAGTTCTGCCACTGTAATGTTTCTGATTTTTTAATTTTATGCTTTTTATTGTGCACTGAGTTAGTAGTGTGAAACTTATTTACAATTACGTGAATCTGTGCTAGTGAAGGTGGCACTTCATCAGGAAATTGCTGAACAAATGCATCACGTACCCGCCGAGCCGACTCGTACTTAAAATAAGTTTTACACACAAAATTACGATGTTGTAATGATTGATAACTGTCTCATGTTAACATCTGAGGCTCAGACTGGCGACTGAACACCTGCACGTTTATTGCAAGGTCGAGTACAGTATATATTATGCGCGCACTTTTAATACTACAGCAGGGGGCCGTGGCACGCCACAAGCTCGGCCAAGGCCACTGCAGCAGCGGATAACAAAACCGCCGCTCACCGTTCTCACTTTATATGAAAGACCCTGTACTTTATATGTTTTTTAAACTTATAAAAATCTGAATTATATTTTCAAGGAGTTGCACGAGATTGTCTCAAGAGCCGCATTTGGCTCGCGAGCCTCGTTCTGGCTACCCCTGTCATATTATGATGATTGATGAAAGTACAGTAGTCTACTAATCGTTGCGCCAGATGTCCGATGTTGCTGTCACCTTGACCTTGAAGGCAAGGCGGGTAGAACATTGCTCTCGGCTATTGGCAAGGTAAATTACATCCAAACCTATCTACTCAATTGGAAGCTAATTACCATCTCACTCAAATTACTTCCGCGTCTAATACGATACGTGATTGCGTCACAGGAAGACGTGAAACATTGCCACCCCATTGTCTCTCTCCAGTTTCATCATCACAGTCAGGTCGTGGTGTTACGATCAATAATATACTGTAATATTCGACAGTATTCACATGCTGCGTTTTATGACCCTGCTGCCTCCTAAAAATCTCATTTCTAACGGCAACTAGTTACCGACCATGGTGGCCAAGATTGCTAACGCACTATAGTGTCTCACTGGCATCGGGAGAGCGTGGGATCGAATCGCAGCTCGGCAGTCCTGAAAATGGTTTACGTGGTTTCCCATTTTCACCACCAGGCAAATGCCAAGACGGTTCCTTTCGACAGGTCCAAGGCCATCTTCCTTCCAAAATCCCTTCCCTGGCCCTTTCTTAATTAGGCGTTCTCACCTGCTGTGACCAAGGTTGCAGGATCGAAGCCTGGTGCACATGACAAATAACAGGAAATAATGGGCGACGGCCAGATAAGAAGAAATACACCCTAGGCCTCGGATACCCTGATAACGTAGGAGTCAAAAGAGAACAAGAGTTGATCAAGGGAGATCGACAGAAAAGATGACCGGAAGGAGCTGGGCACAAGTAAGTGGAAGCAATATCTGATTCAGCTGGGGTCCTGTGGTCGCCAACTCAAGTCTCACTAGTTATGAGCCCCATGGAGTGGTGGAAGGTAGGGTTTTCCACTTCTTTTGAGACATTGGCACTAAAGTCTGTTCGCCGAGTCGAGACAGTGCAAGTAAACACATTTGTACACGTGATTGCAGGGCTGCCCGCAAGGGGTGCATAGAGCTGTGCCTGTTGAACGTACGCCAACTTCAGTGCTGTGTATAGCCTCCATGTGAAGCGGGCTGACTTATCGGTTACATGCTACAGCGCGGTTTATTTATTGCTCGTTTATGTATTTAATTAATAAATTAATTAGTTCTTGACTGCTTATTACAGGCAACAGTATACAGTGCAACACAGCACTAAGTGCAGCAAGTCTTGTCTTTTCTAGGGCTTGCCTGCCTGTATGTGATTTTAGCCTCTCAGCCGTAATAGGGGCCTTTAGTGCTTTGTCAAGGGGGAACTTTGGACATGAAACTTAATAGGTTATATGTTGGGTTGGTACATTGGAATCTAGCTGACCAGAATATGGCCTGAGGTTTTAGGGTAAGGGGAAGGAGTAGGAATTTGGGAAGTGGGGAAGGTTAGGAGACGTGGAATGCAGCAGCATAAAAATCAGAGTGAGCCATAGGGCTCATAGTTATTTTAATTGGTGCAGAAGACAAGAAGAAAGAACAAAGGCAGCTAACAACATGCCAGAGGCATAGTGCAGAGGGCCCGCTGACCACTGGGCGCCACCCCGAGTGAGGCGGCCGTGGCCGACCGCTCAGGCAGGTACACAGCAGAGTGCGGGGCTAGGAGGGGGCAATGACTGAGTACCTGGCGAGTGAGAGAGCTAATTAGGGGTAATTAGCTGTTGGAGGATATTACGGCATGAGTAATCATCTCGGAGACTCTTGGCTACCCCTGTCCGGCAGGGTGTCCGGACAGTTCCCCACACTGACACTTCCACACAGCCCTTGGACGTGGCTACCTGTTTAATGACTCAGAAATAATCTCGACTGACATTTCCACACACATCTCCCCCTCCCTCCACCAAGGCTACTATGTTGAAATTTGGCCTACAGTTTAGCACTTTTAATATCTCTGGAATCCCATATTACATTCTTTAACTATTGAACTACTGTATAAGGTTTGAGGCAAAAATGTTTCATACTCTTCAGCTATTATGAGTTCAAATACAAGTACTAGTACATTTTAGTAGTAGGGGACCACTGAGTGAATTTAGTAAACTCATTTAAACAACACGTACGTAAATAATGTAGTTTCTTCTAGTTAAAATTTATTTATTTGTTTTTCCAAACTCTAGCATGGAAATTTTGAATTTTAACCATACTTTAAATTTTTTTTCTATTTATGACACAATTTTTATTTGTAAATCAAAAAATACTTTATTCCGAGATTTCATTAAAATCGTTAGGCCAGTTTTCGTTTTCTTATATACATACATTGCTTGTTTTAGAGTATAGGATAGATGCTTTGTTTTCAGGTTATGACTTCGTTACCGAAATGCCTAGGACAAAGTCTATGATGAGGTCACTTGATCGACACTGAAGCAGTGCCCAGGGAAACACAAAGGAGCCGGAACACAGATAAAATATAGTTTTTGATATCAATACGTTGACTATGATTGATGGTTCGTCTTTCCTTTTGGCTGACGACGGAAATGAAGAAAGATTTATTGTTTTTTGCGGGAGCAAAGGAAAAGAGAGCTTGAAATGTTTTAGCCATTTTTTTATGGATGGTACTTTCAAGAGCTCTAGCAAGCAGTTTTGTCAAATACATACCATTCATGCCAATTTTTGGAGTAGCAATGATGAGACAAATATATTTCCTATCGCATTCGCACTTCTACCAAACAAGAAGAAGCAAACGTATACGAGACTGTTCAGACTCCTCCTCCAGGCTGTTCCGGAGTGGAGACCAGAAGACATAAATGAGGATTTTGAAGCTGCTGTAATTTCTTCTCTGAAAGACGTATTTCTAACAACAAAAATACCTGGCTGTAATTTTTACATGACAAAATGCTTACGGAGAAAAGTACAGGATCTCGGATTGTCGGTGGACTACCGAGAGAATAACGAAATCGGCCTTCATGTCCGTATGTGCGCAGCACTTGCGTTTTTTAAGCCTAAAGATGTGCTCGATGGATGGGTGGAAATACACTCTCAAGATGTGTGTGGAAATGTCAGTCGAGTTAATTTCTGAATCATTAAACAGGTAGCTGCGTCCAAGGGCTGTGGGGAAGTGTCAGTATTTTGGGAAGTGTGTGGAATTGTCAGTGTAGGGAACTATCATGTAATCTCCGGCAGAGCCTATGACGGCGTTTAAAAAAAAAAGCCTTTTTAGTGCGCGTCGGGCGAGGCATTAGAGCCACGTACATTATGTTAGCGTAGTTTCCAGGTAGCAGTTTGCGCAGCGGAAAGAGTACAGAACGGTAATCCGAAGGTCGTACGGTTGAGTGCTTATGCGGAAACTATTTTATTTTGGTTTTTCTTTTTAATTTGTACGTTACTTATACTGCAAATAAACCGAAATAATACTTTATATTCTTTTAATATTTGCATTAAAGTCATGAAACGGGAAGACAAAGGGAAATTTGGGATGGCAAATAAATTTCCAGGAACGGATTGCAATTAAGGCGTACATGAGAGCATCGCATATAACATTATGGTTTTACAGTTGATGATTTACACATGCTGGGGTAATATTGAGCCCAAAAACAGTGGAGGCAATAATTTTCTCTGGATCTTACGCACGCTATAAACGCCGCAATTATAGAACTGCATGGTTGTTTTAAATTTGCTATACGATAAACATACCCTACGTCAGCGTTTCCTAAACTGTGGTACCCGTACCACTGGTGGAATATTAGATAGGTTACGAAATATATAAAAATATAAAATATAAAATTTAATAATATAAAAGCATTGATATGTTGCCGGAGGACTTGAAGACCAAAGATAAAGAGCAGTTTTATGAATTGAATTGTGATTCAGAACTAAGGCAAACTTTTTCAAAAATGGCTCTTGTGAACTTTTAGATTGAGAGGTGTGCAGACTATGCACATAGCTGACAAAGCAGTTCGAATTTTACTGCCATTCACTATTTCGTACTTGTGTGAGACTGCATTTTCTTCACTTGTTTATCTCAAGAGTAAATACCGGAATAGGCTCCTTGCAGCGGAAAACAATCTTCGTTTGAGACTCAGCAATCTTAAACCAGACATTACTAAGTTAGCTTCTAATCTTCAAGCTCACCCTTCACATTGAAGTTCTTAGTTGAACTTTGGTTTTTATGTTTGATTATTCAGATCTTTATTATTATTATTATTATTATTTGTAGTGTTATTTCTCAATGTTTGAATTGAATACTTATTGTAATACATAATAGAACAACTGGACACACTTTTGATGTGTAACATCTTTCCACTCGGTTGCTGGATATTTTTGTGGGAGTGATTTTGAAAAATGGGACTGAAGTGGATCGGAACGATCGAGGTGGCACCAGCTGGCACACTTCCGTTCGATGGAACGGAAGTGTGCTCGAACGGAAGTGTGCTAGCTGGCAGTGGTGGATCGAATGGAAGTGTAAGACGCACTGCCAACTCGATCGACCGATCCAGCTGGCAGGGGTAAGAGAAACTATGAGCGCGCGGTGTCGGAAATTGATACCATGACGTACTCTCGGCCATGTGGAATGTATATGACATACTGAACGGTAAACGCTCATGCGAACTCTGGTGTCAAGTGATTAAAACAAAGCACATGGTACATGTTCGAAGTCTTCGTATCAGTATTTAAATGGTAAAATGCCTTAATATCAAACATTGTAAGTAGTCGGTATTTCCGGTATTATGTTTCTGCACAATGGCTATTCAAATATTTACCCACATAACGGTAATTCAGTCATCAATATAATATAATCGTTGTGGTTATACGAAAATTGAGCAAGCCTTCATGAACTATTGCTGAATACATTCTCTTTACTCACAAGAGGGCCTATTCATAAGGCATTTTAAACTCAATTTCACGCAGGAACATTATCGAAACAAGCAAAATATAAATGAAACTTAATTCCATAATGCAGTATTATTGGAACGTGGAAATAAGTCACCATCTTGTGCACAATATTTGCGTAGTCGAAATAGCCGTGGGGTTAGCGCCTATGACTGTAAATCTAGAGATTCGGGTTCGAATCCCGGACGGTGTAGATATTTTTGCTACCAGAGTATCATTTTAAACGATATTTATCATATCAATATGACTCATTTTAACAAAATCCATATGAAATTACGTGTTGGCCTGTGAATCAAGAGGTCCTGTTTATAAGGAATTTAAGGTTATGAGCGGTGTCGCGTCTATTAATCTAGTTGATCCATATCGTATTCTTTATTTAGGCTAGTGCTGGTGGAAGCTACAAATCATCTAATAAAATGATTTCCGTATTATAAACTACAATATCTGTAAAACACTGAAAATCCACAGGCTGCTTCCAGTCTTCGACCGGGTCAGGAATGGAATGGAATGGAATTAATGAAGCCCCCATTTAGCGGCGAGGATATGAACTGTACCGGCTGCCGAGGCCTGACGCACTCCTCTGGGGGCAATGATTAAATGAATGACAGATGAGATGACATGATAGTGGAGAGTGTTGCTGGAATGAAATTTTGACAGGGAAAACCGGAGTACCCGGAGATAAACCTGTCTGCCTCCGTTTTGTCCAGCACAGATCTCACATGGAGTGACCGGGATTTGAACCACGGACCCAGCGGTGAGAGGCCGGCGTGCTGCCGCCTAAGCCACGGAGGCTTCATTCATTCCATTCCTGACCCGGTCGAAGACTGGAAGCAGGCTGTGGATTTTCATTTTCATCTATAAAACACTCCCTTTTAAAATAGACTAATATTTGGGCCAATAATAGTATAATATATCGGTGTGTCAACAATTTCAGGTGAGGTTTCTTCTATGTCAGATGTTACACATCATATGCGACTACTGTAAGGCTCGTAATTATTTTTCTAAACGCTTGACCACCTGGAGCTCCCACATCCTCCCTGTTTGAATCGATCTCGGATGTATTGGTCATGCATACGTTCACCGGGTCGTCTCCACACACGCACAGATCTATCCTCATTGACACAGGCGAGTGTTCACAGCCGATATACACGCACACAAGAACGATGATGATGATGATGATGATGATGATGATAATTGTTGTTTTAATGAGCCTAACATCTAGGTTATTGGCCCCTAATGGTTTGGGTGATCGTGAAGATGATAATGAAATGTAAACTATAACTAAAACTAACCACTAACTTACATATTAGAAGAAGAAATGGAAAACGAAAGGAGAATAAGGGAAATAAAGGACAAGAGGAAAAGAAATACCCTCGAAGAAAGCGGATTGAGGGACTTGGAAGGAAGGAGAGCCATGAAAGACAGATAGGAAAGTGAAAGTGGAGAGGGTCTGCCCACAGGTAATGGACAAAAGGGGGAAACCGGACCCAGCTCAGGAATCCCTCGGGGTTGCCAACTCCCGAACTCATCAGCCGTGAGCCCCTGAGGGTGTAGCGATTTCCAGGGTGCACCAGAAGTGGTGGGGCTACATACACCCTGCCTTCTTGAGTGCCTTGAGCAAAAGGCAGGAGAGAACATGAAAAGAAAATGAAGGCTGACCCCTCGCAGAAGGAGGGCATCAGAAAAGATGAGACTAGGGCCAAGTAAGGCGGGAAAGGAAGAGACTCCCTAGGCCTCGGATACCCTAATACCGTCGGGGTCGGAAGAGAACAAGAGTTGACCAAGTGAGGTCGACAGGAAAGAAGACGGAGAGGAGCCCGGCACAAGTAAGTGGAAGCAATGCCAGACTCAGCTGGGGCCCCGTGGTCGCCAACCCACGTCCCACTAGATGTGAGCCCCTGGGGGGACGCAAGAACGAATAATGGATTTGAGAACACTAAGACTCTTGGCCAGCAATATGTGTGTATTTTCATAATAATAATAAAATTGTTTTACGTCCCTTTTATCAACTGCGGCTTTTAGATACGCCGGAATTTCGTCTACTGACACAGCTCCCTCGCATTTGCGCACCCTCAAATGCCAACTGACTGCGCCAGGATTTGATCCTGCAACCTTGGGCACAGCAGACCGCCGTGTATTTTCAGATAGGACAAATCCATTATTGAACGGAGTAGAGTATTTCACCTTAATTACTCCCATAGAAGAAATATTCAAGAAGATTTTGTACTTTTTGGCCCAGAAATTCGAAATAATTTTATGTGAAAGGCATAAATATCACTGCAATTATAATCTTGGAGAAGACTGACTATTTTAATAACCAATGATCAAAATTAAATTAGTAACATTGAAGAATCATACAAATAACATTAAATTAAATAGTCTGAAGAAACATTGTCGATTATGCAAAGTACAGTACACTGATCGTCGTATGTACGGTACACAAATACAGTAATTAGCTGGCCAACTACAGTAAACAATGGTTAATATTTCATTGTTTGAACAAACGAGTTGTTATTATCTAATTAAGGGCTTTGCGATATCGTGGTCATGTAGCCCTCTGTACATGGGTGTGTGTGAAATTCGTCTGATAACCTGTATTATTGTGATTAGTGTGTGCATTTGTAATTGATGTAGGACTGGGTAGGAGGAGGTTGTGGCTTTAAGTTAGGAACCATCCGGACATTTGCCTTGAGTAGATAGAAGTGGAGAACAATGGGAGACTTACTTCGAGGATGACTGAGGTAGTAATCGAACCCTCATCTTCTCAGTTTTGCCTCACGAGACTGAGTGTACCCCGTTTCAGCTCTCAGACCAGAATTACAATTCCTTGGCCAAGCCGGGAATTAAACCCGGACCTCCGGAACGACAGCCAAGAACACGCTAGCCACTACACCACAAGGTGCTCTCAGAAACATTCACCCCTACCCCCACATACATGGGGCTAATTACCAAGATTGAACCACACCTCTAAAAAGTGAGAGAGCAAATAATAGAATGAACAGGCGGTAAGTTAGTATCCCAGTTCCTCCATCCTAAAATGAAACCACAGAAAACAAGCTCATGTTTCTCCAGACTTGAGTACACTACTGTGCTTTGGTTTCTGTTCTGATATCATTTCCAGTTAATGTTGTACATTCGCAATGCAAACAGTCGTATCATACAATGTTTATCCAACGTTAGTAAAATATTGCTCTAAATAATTCGCAATCAAGAGGAAATGAGAAGCGAATTTTAGTTTATTAAAAACTGTACTATTTATGTTACAGTAGTAATAATGCTCTTCGCTACTTTGTTTATTTATTATTCCATAGCTCTCTGAGCCCGTCAGTGACGAGTTCATGCCGTAGAAAAACAAATATAGTTTACTCAGCTCAACTCAACATTTCATCCTCATCTGAACTGCTTATAGCTGTTGTGTTTATAACCATTTAGGGGCTTTGTGGCCTCGTGGTCTTGTAACCAGGGTCGTATATAAGGGGGGAGATGAGGGGGCTCCGGCCCCCCCACCCGAGAAAAGCCAATAAAAATTAAGTGCTTTGGTAAAAGCATAAAATAATTGTAAATTTGGTTGTACCCTAATCTTAACTTATTGGCTAAGTTATAAACAATATTAAGATTGGAATTAGACTACCTCGTGGTGTAGTGGCTAGCATTCTAGCCGAATTCGATTCCCGGCTCTGCCAATAAATTTTCATTCTGGTCTGCCTTATGAGGCAAAACTGAGAATTCCACAGTATGGTCCTTTTGAGAAATATCAATTTGTAAAAACAACTGTTTACCGTTCTGCTTAATAAATTGACAAATATTTATGGTAAGCCAGATATGGTAGTGGAAGTAAAGAGTAGTAGACTGCGTTGGTTGGGACATGTAGAAAGAATGACAGAGAACAGGGTAGGTCTTCAATGGGAAGCCAGGATGACGGCGTGTGAGGGGAAGACCTATGACCAGATGGCTGGACAACGTGGAGGAGGATCTGAGAAGGATGGGAGTCAGAAGATGGAGAACCAAAGCAGTCAACAGGGAAGAATGGGTGGAGATCGTCCGGGAGGCCAGGGCCCTACAAGGGCTGTAGCGCCAAGGAGTAAAGTGAAAATCCACAGCTTGCTTCCAGTCTCCGACCGGAATGAATGAGGATATGAACTGTGCCGAGGCCTGACGCACTCCTCTGTGGCAATGATTAAATGAATGACAGATGAAATGAAATGATAGAGGAGAGTGTTGCTGGAATGAAATTTTGACAGGGAAAACCGGAATACCCGGAGAAAAACCTGTCTGCCCCCGTTTTGTCCAGCACAGATCTCACATGGAGTGGCCGGGATTTGAACCACGGACCCAGCGGTGAGAAGCCGGCGTGCTGCCGCCTAAGCCACGGAGGCTTGCCGAGGAGTAAAGTAAGTAAAGTAAATATTTAGATATTTGCCATTCATACTCCATAGGCTATAATAGGAAATTCATTGAGTATACAATTTTATCCGTGTGTTGTGTTGTGTTGTCTTTTAAACCTTTGTTGGATTTATTTACTTAGCGTACGCCTTTTAGTGCCGGGAGTGGATATTTTGGGGGAGTGATTTCGAAAAAAGGGACGGAAGTGCGATTGATGGAAAAGTCTAACAAGAAACAATGAGCGCGGTGACGGATATTAGTACCACGACGTACTATCGCATATGGTTTACTCCAATGTTTGGAGGCCACATTACAGCTATTCCAACAATAAATTATCTTCAAGTTGTCGTTCTTTGATGTGAAAATATTCATTATATCATATTTGTTGAAAACATTTATGTTTTATTAAGGGTCTGTTTTTCAATTCTGGATAAATGTGATGGGCATCCACTCCCCGAGTAACGTGTTTTTCAATGCAAAGTTATGCGATCTCTGGTGTCAACTGATTGAAACACAACCCACAAGTTCAACGTCTTCGTATCAGTATTTAAATGATAATATGCTTTAATACGAAACATTGTACTGTAACTAGTCGGCAATGCCGGTATTATGTTTCTGCACAATGACTATTCAGATATTAACCCACATTGCGCGGGAACTGGGCTAGCCTATCATGGCGGTAAGTGAAAATAAGTAACCGTCTTGACTCTAAATATCTGTGGTTGTAATAGCTACGATGATAGCGTCTCGGTCTGCGAATCATGAGGTATCAGGTTCGAACCCCAATCCCGGCAATTATTTTTGCTACCAGATTATCGATTTAAACGATATTTATCATAACATAATGCGTCATTTTAACAGAATCTATTTGAAATTACGATTTATCTAACTTTTATTACAATATTTTGCACCAAGCAGGAGTTGGGAACTTTGATTGTATTCAACAATATTTCTAGTAGGTAGGCCTAGTATATACACACATCAAAAAAAGTTTTTCATCACCTCGGTTCCAAGAGTTCCGGAACCTTTAAATACAAAGGGAATAGAGATCAACACAAACAACATTTCAGCTCGTTTTATTGCTCATGAGACCCACACATTGCATGTTGTACCATCATACAGCTAGACTTTCAGCATTTGTGGTCCAGATTGCAGTACACACCACTACCTCTAATACCCAGTAGCACGTCCTCTTGCATTGATGCATGCCTGTATTCGTCGTGGCATACTATCCACAAGTTCATCAAGACACTGTTGGTCCAAATTGTCCCACTCCTCAACGACAATTCGGCGTAAATCTCTCAGAGTGGTTGGTGGGTCAAGACGTCCATAAACAGCCCTTTTCAACATATCCCAGGCATATTCGATAGGGTTCATGTCTGGCGAACATGCTGGCCACTGTAGTCGAGCGATGTCGTTATCTTGAAGGAACGCATTCACAAGATGTGCACGATGAGGTCGAGAATTGTCGTCCATGAAGACAAATGCCTCTCCAATATTCTGCCGATATGGGTGCACTATGGGTCGGAGGATGTCATTCAGGTATCGTAAAGCCGTTTCGGAGCCTTCCATGACCACCAGTGGCGTACGTCGGCCCCACATAATGCCACCCCAAAACATCAGGGAACCACCACCTTGCTGCACTCGCTGGACAGTGTGTCTAAGACGTTCAGCCTGACCAGGGTGCCTCCAAACACGTCTCCGACGATTGTCTGGTTGAAGGCATATGCGACACTCATCGGTGAAGAGAACGTGATGCCAATTCTGTGGGGTCCATTCAGCATGTTGTTGGGCCCATCTGTACCGCGCTGCATGGTGTCGGGGTTGCAAAGCTGGACCTCGCCATGGACGTCGGGAGTGAAGTTGCGCATCATGCAGCCTATTGCGCACAGTTTGAGTTGAAACACGACGTCCTGTGGCTGAACGAAACGCATTATTCAACATGGTGGCATTGCTGCCAGGGTTCCTCCGAGCGGCAATCCGTAAGTAGCGATCATCCACTACAGTAGTAGCCCTTGGGCGGCCTGAGCGAGGCCTGTCATCGACAGTTCCTGTATCTCTGTACCTCCTCCATGTCCGAACAACATCGCTTTGGTTCACTCTGAGACGCCTGGAAACTTCCCTTGTTGAGAGCCCTTCTTGACACAAAGTAACAATGCGGACGCGATCGAACTGCGGTATTGACCTTCTAGGCATGGTAGAACTACAGACAACATGAGCAGCGTACCTTCGTCCTGGTGGAATGACTGGAACTGATCGGCTGTCGTACCCCCTCCGTCTAATAGGCCCTGCTCATGCATGGTTGTTTACATCTTTGAGCAGTTTTAGTGACATCTATGAACAGTCAAAGGGACTGTATCTTTGATACAATATACACAGTCAACGTCTATATGCCGGAGATCTGGGAACAGAGGTGATGCAAAACCTTTTTTGATGTGTGTAGATAGGCTAGAGACTATGGTTTCATTCCTCCTCTTAATTTACAGTATAATATGTGATGTTAGTTGAAACAAGTGTGACAGTAGCATATCTCCAATTCAATATATACATTCATCATAGTACCAGTATGAAGACGGAGCGTAAATTAACATTTTAAGAATGTCCAAGCTGTGTAGTATACGAGTAGGATAACATATCAGATGACTTTACATATATTTAATCTCGATTTCATAGTAGGATAACATGTCAGATGTTACACATCATATGCGATTACTGTAAGGCTCGTCAATTTTTATTTAAATGTTGTTCCTTATCACTCCTGTACTGCAGACTGTACTTCGTGAGAATATTAGAAAGTATCTTCTTAATTGTATTTCAAGTTAACAAAATCTATGATACATCTTTATTATTAACACTTTGATCATAACTTTTTCGTGAGATCTCTAGTAAATACCTGCCAAATTCTGTCAGTGCCACTGATAAACAGGGGAGAATTATGGATACCACATTAAAACATTGTTTCCAAAATTCATTTATATGTTTTCTTTTGCATAACCTTAACGTCAATATCACGCGTATTTGATAAAATCACTTAACACAAAGAATACGATGCGCCTGCCATCTAGGTTTATATTTTGCAGCTATCTGAACCTTTGGCGCTGATTCTGGGGGAGATTTGCCACTTTGCAATGGCGTGAAGGGGAAAGTCTCGACCCCACTATAAAGCTCAGGGTGTAATAGTAATAATAATAATGACAATAATAATATTAACAGTAATTAGCGTCGAATATCGGCGTGCAAGTTTCATTAAATTTTAATTTCCATTCAAGATTCGAACAACTGGTTTTTATTTTTGAATTGCCACTAATTGTAGGCTACGTATATAAACTTAGAATTTTACAATTAACTCTTTTTTAAAATAATTACACAAAGTTATTTTGCGGTGACAATCCCCTGAGAATACACACAATTTTTCAGGATAGTCAGCCTCCCGCCCCCCCCAAACAACAATTGTAAAAACGCCCTTGCTTGTAACCACGTGTACTTGGGTGTGTGTCATTGTGACAGCTGTGCGAATGTCAGCTGTAACTCTTCAGTTGGTAGCTCTGAGGCCATCTTTCAGTGTTGCCACATTCACAAATTGGTATTGTAACATTGAGTCAGTCAACACAAAATATTTCTAATTACTGGAATATGTGAAAAAATAACCTGACATAAATTACATTTGAAGACCCCACGGAAAGAACGAGGTAAGTCCAGTTTTTACGAAATAGAGTTTATGGCGCATTCTGGTGGCCAGCCATCGTCACTACAGATCAGTTGAAATTGATTTCAAATAAAGCGGAATATCACCGAGATACAGAGGTTTTTATTTTTAGTGAAAACGGAAAGAACGTCCCATATCCTCTCACTTTCTTCATTGTTAAACTTTAGTTTTTATTTGTTTTACATGTACTTCCTTTATAAGAAATACATTTGGCAAAAAAAAAACTTTACGAGCCTTACAGTAGTCGCATATGATGTGTAACATCTGACATAGAAGAAACCTCACGTGAAATTGTTGATACTCCGGTATTTTATAAATATTTACAAATATTAATCTATTGTAAAAGGGAGTGTTTTACAGATATTGTAGTTTATAATACGGAACTCATTAGCCTACTTTCGATTTTTGCAAAAAATGAAAGTAGACTTATGAGATCTGTGTGTGTGTGAGTGTGTGTACTCTGAATGTCTGTCCCCCCTATCAATTCGAACATGGTGAACGCGAATTGAACAAAATTTGGTACAAAGGTAGAACTAGCAAAGGACACCTCAGTGTCATGTTTTATATCGCCGCCATCTTGACGGAAACGTAATGGTGGCCACACAAATGTTCAAAGCTTACATCAAATTACGACTAACTTAATCATCCGATCTCTACCAAATTTTGCAACAACATACCTTTATGGGGGGAGGATGCTTTGACCAAACTAATAGGTCATCAGCCTAATAGTTTGCGGATGGCGGCAATCTTTGTGTGAAACTCGATTCCCGCTATTAATTCGAACACGGTGAAACCGAATGGAACGGCATTTGGTAGAGAGGTAGTACAAGCAAAGGGCACCTCAGTGTCATGTTTTATATCGCCGCCATCTTGACGGAAACGTAATGGCGGCCACACAAATGTTCAAAGCTTAAATCAAATTACGACTAACCTAATCATCTGATCTCTACCAAATTTTGCAATAACATACCTTTATGGAGGAAGCATCCTTTGACCAAATTAATAGGCCATTAGCCTAACAGTTTGCGTATGGCGGCCATCTTTGTGTCAAAATCGATTCCCCCTATTAATTCATTCACCGTGAAACCGAATGGAACGAAATTTGGTACAGAGGTAGCACTAGCAAAGGGCACTTCAGTGTCATGTTCTATATCGCCGCCATCGTGACAGAAACGTAATGGCGGCCACACAAATGTTCAAAGCTTAAATCAAATTACGACTAACATAATCATCCGATCTCTACCAAATTTTGCAACAACATACCTTTATAGAGGGAGCATCCTTTGACCAATCTAATAGGTCATTAGCCAAATAGTTTGCGGATGGCGGCCATCTTTTGTGTCAAAATCGAGTCCCCCTATTAATTCGAACACGGTGAAACCAAATGGAACGAAATTTGGTACAGAGGTAGCACGAGCAAATGGCACCTCAGTGCATGTTTTATATCGCCGCCATCTTGACAGAAACGTAATGGCGGCCACACAAATGTTCAAAGCTTAAATCAAAGTACGACTAACATAATCATCCGATCTCTAACAAATTTTGCAACAACATACCTTTATGGAGGGAGCATCCTTTGACCAATCTAATAGGTCATTAGCCAAATAGTTTGTGGATGGCGGCCATCTTTTGTGTCAAAATGGATTCCCCCTATTAATTCGAACACGGTGAAACCGAATGGAACGAAATTTGATAAAGAGTTAGCACTAGCGAAGGGCACCTCAGTGTCATGTTTTATATCGCCGCCATTTTGACGGAAACGTAATGGCGGCCACGCAAATGTTCAAAGCCTAAATCAAATTACGATTAACCTAATCATCTGATCTCTACCAAATTTTGCAACAACATACCTTTATGGAGGGAGCATCCTTTGACCAAACTAATAAGTCATTAGCCTAATATTTTGCGGATGGCGGCCATCTTTGTGTGAAAATCGATTCCCCCTATCAATCCGAACACGGTGAAACCGAATGGAACGAAATTTGGTACAGAGGTAGCACTAGCAAAGGGCACCTCAGTGTCATGTTTTATATCACCGCTATCTTGACGGAAACGTAATCGCGGCCACCCAAATGTTAAAAGCTAAAATGTAATTACGACCAACCTAATAATCTAGTCTCTACCAAATTTTGCAACAACATATCTTTATGTGGGATGCATATTCTGACCAAACTGCAAGATCATCAGCCCAATAGTTTGCAGATGGTGGCCAAGTATGTGTGCAAATCGATTCCCCCTATCAATTCAAACACGGTGAAACCGAATTGAACGAAATTTGGTACAGAGGTAGCACTAGAAAGGGCACCTCAGTGTCATGTTTTATATCGCCGCCATCTTGACGGAAACGGAATGACGGCCACCCAAATGTTAAAAGCTTAAATCAAATTACGACCATCCTAATAATTTGATCTCTACCAGATTTTGCAACAACATGCCTTTTTGTGGAAAGCATCTGATGACTGACTGCAAGGTCATCAGCCCAATAGTTTGCAAATAGCGGCCATATATGTGTGCAAATCCATTCCCCATATCAATTCAAACACGGTGAAACCGAATTGAATGACTTTTTTTTTACAGAGGTAGCACTAGCAAAGGGCACCTCATATTCATGTTTAATATCCCTATAGCACGTTGTATTTCAACAAGATACTACAACCAACATTCAATTATACTCCTTGAAAAGGACAACGAGTTATAACAATACCCATGCATTTAGGAGAAAGTAGGCTATATGTTCTTTACTGAACATCTTGTTTTATTAGATGATTTGTGGCTTCCACCAGCACTAGCCTAAATAAAGAATACGATACGGATCAACTAGATTAATAGACGCGACACCGCTCATAACCTTAAATTCCTTATAAATAGGCCAACTTGTGAGTAAATGCTATGTGCACAGCAGTAGATCATGAAAGGCTTGCCCAGTTCCCGGACCTCTTGATTCACAGACCAACACGTAAATTATATGGATTCTGTTAAAATGAGTCATATTGATACGATTAGCAGCAGAATATCAAGAAGACAGAGCGAGAACAATCAAGAAGGCAGTGCGAGAGAAGAAATATGAAGTAGGCAGTGAAGAAAAAGAAAGAGAGCCTTCGAATTGTTATGAATTATTAGTGTGTAAATAGAAAAGATTTTTGTGTGTTGATGAATGTCCAGGAGGGATACGATCCAGCTGGCAGTGCGGCACTTCCGTCCGATCCACTTCCGTCCCATTTATCGAAATCACTCCCGCAACAATATCCAGCAACCGAGTGGAAAGATGTTACACATAAAAAAAAACTATATTGCTTACCCTCAATTGGGGCGTTTTAAGTATTACATTTCAGTGTTGAAAGTTTGCATTCGCTCTCCTAAAAAAATTACAGAATGCGACTTAATCCGTTTTTCACGTGGAGTCTTCATAGCCCTGCATATAGCACACATTTGGACGAAATCTATGATGAGAAGTGAGTGAACACACTTTTCTGGTTGTTGTACCCGAGTGGGAATTGAGCCTACCCCGTTCCATCGTCTCTACTCACGTGCTGCGCATTTCCCATTACTAATGCAACATCTTTAAAATGCAATTGTTTTTCAATGTTGTTGATTAAGTCCTCTTGGGTCTTCTGGTAATTTTTATTTATTTAGCGTATGGCTTTCAGTGCCGGGAGTGTCCGAGGATTTGAATGAGTTTTTGAATGGTATGGACTCCGTCTTGAAAGAATTCATGATGAAAATTAATAAATGTAAAACAAAAATACAGGAATGCAGCCGAAATAAATGAGAAACCTCTATGGACAAGAAATTTGCAGGTGAAAAGCTGAACGAAGTAGGAGACTTCTGTTCCTTAGGAAGCAAAATAACCAGTGATGGACGAAGCAAAGATGATTTAAAAAGTAGGTTGGCTCAGGCAAGGAAAGCATTTCTAAAAAAAAGGAATCTGTTGACATCGAATATAGATTTAGGTATTAGGAAGTCATTTTTAAAAGCCTTTGTATGGAGCGTGGCGCTCTATGGAAGTGAAACTTGGACTATTGGTGCAGCAGAAAAAGGAGAATTGAAGCATTTGAAATGTGGTGTTACAGGAGAATGATGAAGATCAGATGGATAGATAGGGTTACAAACGAAGAGGTATTAAGACGAGTGGGAGAGGAGAGATGTTTCTGACGACTGCTAATGAAGAGAAGAGATAGGTTAGTAGGACTCATACTAAGACACCCAGGAATAGCAAGCTTAGTTATGGAAGGAAGGGTCGAGGACAAGAACTGTAGGGGTAGACCAAGGTTAGAATATGTTAAACAGATTGCCTCGGTTGTAGGTTGTGGTAGCTATGTAGAGATGAAACGATTAGCTCAGGACAGGGAGACATGGAGTTCTGCATCAAACCAGTCATAGGACTGAAGACTCAAACAACAGCAGTGTCCGAGGACATGTTCGGCTCGCCAGAGGCTGTAGCTGCTTCAAGCGGACACCCATGGGGTGAGCTACAAGTTCCTTTCAATTTCAAGTAGTTCCAAATACCGCTACCAGATGTCACTGACACCTAGTAGTGAACGTTGGAACTTTAATGGTGCGTTTCAAAGAAATCTAACCTTGAAATGTAGCTTCACACAAATTTAGTTAGTGGAAGGATCTTTCACATGCAATAAATCTAGGACATGGGACCGCCAGCTTTACTTCCCCTCCGAAGGAAGGCATACTGAAGGATTTTAACGCTCTTAAAAAATCCGACGACTTCGGCCGGGTTTGAACCCACTATCTTGGGCACAGCAGTTCAGCATGCTACCAACTACGCCACCGTAGCCACTTCTGGTAGTAAAAAAGTGACAGTCAGTCTGAAAGACTAGACTTTGTATCATTTTAAATGCTACAAATGCTGAAAAATGCTAGAAAGGCTGGAGGCTTCTCGCTTCGCTCGAAGCCAAAGACTCTTGACATGTTAGAGAATTATCTGCATAATACTTATCTTGCTTATCTTGTTTCAAATTGCTCGCGAACGGCCAGTGCAAACCAAGGGCAAAGCAAGGTCAAGCGCGCGGGATGCCGTCACGCTCACCACAGTGCGCGGAGACGTGCCCCTTCCATCCAGTCTAAAAACACTTATAGTGGGCGATGTATTGAAGATACGCTCTCGCGGACTTTTTTTTGTAAAACTTTTCATGCTGACCAATTCTTACGCTCATAGTATATTGATATTTTTAACGGTTTGCCCAGCGTAAGCTTAAGAAGCGCACGGACGCCAAGTTTGATTTCGACTTTTTCACTGAAATCGTTACTGCTTGGTTTCCTTTGATCAGACATAAATTATTTTCTACAGAATCTTTCCTCGAGATATCCTTTACAGAATGGTGAAAACCGCATCAAAATCCATCCAGTGGTTCTCGAGATTACCCGTGACATCCAAGAATCGGGGATTTTTGTCGTATACTAACGAAGTAGAGATTGTCGGGGAACACATGCACCAAGCGGTACTATGACGTCACACACCTCAGTGCATCTGGGTACATTTCGTCCCGTCACCGTAACGTAACGCCAGTCCCCAGCGTAACGACGAAGTCGACAAGATCATTTAAAATGATAAAAATATTAAACGAAAAACTGCTGGAAATACTAATCATTTTTTATCTCTGGGCTGCATGACATATTTTTGTGAATCTATTTGTTGACGAAAATACATAAAACGCTGTACAGGAATGACACACACTTGTTGTTCTTATTCGACTGGCTGCGTGGCTCAGCGGTAACGTTCTCGCTTGTTGGGCCTGAGATTACAGGTTCGTATCCTAGCGCAGTCAGCTGGCATTTCAGGGTGCACAAATGCGAGGGACCCGTGTCAATAGATTTACTGGCACGTTAATAAAGATCCCTTTCGGAGCAAAATTGCGGCACCCCGGCGTCTCTAAAATCCAGAGTAGTTAAAAGGGACGTAAAACCAATAACATTATTATGTTCTTATTCATTTGAGCACCTTGATCATATGAGTCGTCCAGTTGCAAAACTCGTTTAATCCACTTGTGAATAAGGATCATTTTAATGAGAAACGTTTCTCTGCACTTTGCCTCGCGTACCTTTTGTGTTCGTTGTTTTCAACGTTTTGCTTTTTGCTTTGTGTTTTTGGTTTTCGGTTATGTGTTTGCTTTTGCTTTTGAATTTTACTTTTTTCTTTTTGTTCCTGGATTTGGTTTTGTGTTTGTTTTCTGCTTTTGCTTTTTTTGAATTTTGCTTTTTGCTTTGTGTTTCTTGATTTGGTTTTCTGCTTTTGCTTTGGTTTTTGAATTTTTCTTTTTGTTTCGTGTTTTTTGTTCTTGGTTTAATGTATGTTTTCTGGAAAATCTAAATAAAACAAAATAAAACAAAATAAACCAAAACAAAAAATAAAACAAAACAAAAAATAAATAAAACAATTTAAAACAAAATAAAACGAAATATCCGTAGCGTAGCGGTCAGCATGGTTAGCTGCCGCCCCAGAGGTCCTGGGTTCGATTCCCGGCTCTGCCACGAATTTGAAAAGTGGTATGAGGACTGGAACGGGGTCTACTCCGCCTCGGGTGGTCCAAATGAGTAGAGGGGGCTCGATTCTCACCTCAGCCATCCTCGATGTGGTTTTCCGTGGTTTCCCACTTTGTCTTCGGGCAAATGCCGGGATGGTAATGCCCCCGTAAATTGAATTATCCAGAGACCACGATGGTAGTATTTGGGAGAGCGTGAGTAAAGTTGCAGCCGTCATAGCTATTACGTGTTGTTAATGTCGTAGGCACGGCTGGCTCATAGCTCAGGCAAGCAGGGAGGCTTCGCTGAGATCCATGATGCCGTATAAGAATTTTCGAGAAGGCTCTGGAAGCATGACGCATATAGAAGCTATGGAAGGGATGGAGGATACGCCCCTTGTCAGGGTATTTAAACGACGGGAACGGAGAGCCAAGGCTCTTTCTTATAAATCAGTTGACGAGTGAAGTGTGTTGATGGGTTAACGTAGTCCCATCAAGTTCGTCAAGTCCGAGGGTGGAGGTTGTCCGCTCGTGAAACAGCACAGTTTGGGTAAGCTGCAGTGCATTATATAACTCAAATCTAGGCGAAGTTAAAACGCAAGTATAAGGGACATTATCTCATGAACATACACTATTAGGCTTCAGCGTTTATTATAATCAAGCAGTGTAAGACTATATGGAGCCTGTATTAAAAGCAGAACATTCCAGCTTTTATAATTTGGGAAATAAAAGCGATAGAAGACGAAATACAAAAGTGTTTTTCACAGATCCCAGAATCACTTTTCATGCTACACACTTTGAACATTCAGAGGGCAGGCGTACTGCAAGTGTGAAACAGAACATTATTCAGTTGGTGCTACAGACAACTGACATTACAATGGCAGTTAATACTCAGTTATTATGTTTAATAGACAGTAATATGAAAGGAGTGATGGGGTATTAAACTAACTATGCACCTGGGACATATATCGATAGCGTGAAGATCCAACATGGAATTACGATAGTCAGTATTCTTGGAATACTAGCATGGAGTGGGTAACCAGCATTTACACTCATGCATATCTATCAAACGCTGATATAACATCCATACGGCAGTGGAAATTTATTAATTATCCATTAACATGAATATTTCTGCCTCGCATATACAATGGATTGTCATGGTTAATTTCGACGAAGAACTTTGGGGATTTTCAAGAGTGGCTAGGGTATCCCAGCACAAACAGAAGAAGTTGTCAGAAGGAAGTTCCTTGTTAACACGGATGGGTGCATTCCGGAGATAGAATCCTTCTATTATCCGAGGTCGGTGTTCTGATGTTCGAGGACTGTCCAGATATGTACTCTGGTTTTAAAGGAACATCTATAGTATTCTGTGAATACTCTTCGAGTACGTCTGAACATCATATAAGGTAGTCGTGATATTTATTTGTTATAATGTGAGCTGTATAATGATATTTGAGCAACGATCTTTCCCATATTTTATATTTTATTATGTTCTTGTTTTCTGTACACTTTTCAGGTGTTTTATATTTTCTTTAGTGTCTTGAGATCTTAGTCTTTCATATTTATATTTAAATTCTTGTAAGGATCAGTTTTACTGACACTTAAACATTCTTTTGAGAATGTGGATTAATTTTGCAGTCACGGTTTGACTTTAAAAATAAATAGTTTCCATTTCAAGTCAGAATTCAGACATCGTGTCATCATTTCAAAGTAATGTCTCCGTTAACTTACTTTGAACATTTTTATGTCCAACTTCAAGAGAGAAGAAACCATCGAGCATTAATTAGAGCGTTAAAATATATGTAACTTTACGACGATCTTTGAATTACTAGTCGTTCTTCAGAATGTGTTGTTGAAACAAAGACAATATCATTTGATAATGAAAAATATTTCAGCGAAGACAACTTTATGTAACTTGAGTTTTGAATGAGCTTTATTCAGTTAACAGTTGAAAAGAACTCTTTTGGTAGAAGATTTTCATATCTTAGGCTGGGATATCGATGCCTGCATATTCCAGTCTAGATTGACTTCTATCCGACTTGATTTAAATAACCTGCAATTATCTAAATCTCTTGAATGTAATATTTTATTGTACTGCGATTATATTATGATATTTTTTTTGATAGACAAGTGAGGAGAGTCAGTTTGTATTTTTTATTAATCATATTTGTGACTGGCCGATTTTTATTTCATATCGTTTTGTTAAAGATACTCATGGTGGTTAAATTTATGCAACAGTTTGAATAAGTTTTGATAATGTCGAGTTTTCGAGAGGAACGATGTGATGTATAAATTATAGCTCAGTGGACGTGTGAAAGTCACTGATTGATAGTGCCCTTGTTGAAGGATGTTTTCCCACGAGATTGTCTATAACAAATTAATCATTGGTGATTTTGTTTGAACAGTGGAAGTTTTTCCACATATGATGTAATATATATGTTGTTGTTAAGCCATAGTGTGCTTGGAGTGAGGTTTTTCTCGCAGGTTTAGTGATGTTATTCCCCATCCAGAGTGTATTCATGTAAATTTACTGTTTTGTTTAACAGAGAGTGTGAGTTGAATAACTTTTCGAATTCAGATAAAGATTAGTGTCACAGATATTCCCTATTAAAAATTTATTAAACACGATTGTGTAACTACATGCAAATAACCTTAATTGGTCGGTTGTATTTGAACTAATTTGGTAACTATAACCCGACTTGACGAGTGAGTAATGTATAAAATATTATAAAAGAAATAGAATTTCTATATTCTAATATAAATTCGATTGTCGATTGACGACATTCTCAAAGACTCTAAATTTATTTAGGGATCATTTAAATAAACACTTCAGTGTAGTGTTTAGCGTTTTGTCCATATTAGGCAATGCTGTATATAATCATATAACTATGTAAAATAAATCTGTAATTAATATAATAACATAATAATGTTTATTAGGGTCATATAATAATTTGTTAAAATTAAATTTTGTGAATGAATGACGAGTAAATGATGAAAGTTTTGTAAGAGTGAATCGAGAACTGCATTGGTTCGAAACAATGTAAGGTGTGTCTGGATGAGTGTATAAAATATTTCATGGTATTCTGTAGATTAGGTTCAGAGTTATCGTCTTTTGTTTTGTGGCAATGATCTAGCGTATTCGAGACTGCTTCTCGCATGTCGCTAGTGACCGGCCACATTTAACAGTGGGGGAGGCAAAGTTTGTGTGTCTCATTCATAGTCCAGATGTTCAGATAAGGACTTGTGTATTGAGGTCAACGACTCCGTGGCCTTGCGTATATGTGTCATTGGAATGAGGAAGTTACCTCAAGATGCACAGCGATACAGCTGAGTGCTACTAAACGCTTCCAATATTTTGTTAATTTAAAATGATGGTTTGACTAGCTTACAGCAGTCCGATTAAGCTCATAACTTTTGAGTAATTGTTTTTCAGTCCAGTGGTGGCTGAGGAGAATTTGTGAGGGTTTCACAAAGACTCTAATTTTTTTAGTGTATAAATTTATTTATATTTATGTGAAATAAAATTTTACCGTTCAGTTTTCATAGTCTTTGACGTGTGGGTTCATTTTAAATATCATGTATGCGAGATATTGTGCGGACACACTTTTGAGAGATAGAGTGCCACCCATAAACCCCGAGAACGGTAAGCAAGGTAATTGTTTTTCCCCGTGTTGTTTGGTGTGTTCCACAATATTTTTTGTAAACTGCTGTGGTCTGATTCCGATTGTGTTTGTCAGAACCATATCAAATGATGCAGTAGATGATATTGAGGTTGGCAATCCGATTGAGGGGACGGATTTCTGACAAACGGCTTTCCGGATTATCGGGTACATTACCTGCTGTAAGGCCACGGCCGCCTCCTTCCCTCTTCCTAGCCTATCCATCCCAATCTTCCAACCCTTCCCATCCCTCATGTGGCCCCTGTTCGCTTTGCAGGTGAGGCCGCCTGGGCGAAGTGCTGATCACACCTCCCCAGTTGTATCCCTCACGACCAGATGTTCCAAGCTCCAGGACACTGCCCATAGAGGCGGTAGTGGTGAGTTCCCTCGCTGAGTCCGTAGGAACCACCAACCTAGAGGGTAAATCGACTAAATATAAAAAATAAAAAACGAAATAAAATAAAACAAAACAAAATAAAATAAAATTAAACAAAACGAAATAAGACAAAATAAAATAAAATAATTTAATAATAGTACATTATGCAACGAGCCTATAATCACAATAATTAAGACACGAGTATGTTTATAAAACGAGAGTAGCGAGTTTTACACTTTCCATACGAGTGTCTTAATTACCATTATAGGCGAGTTGCATACGATTGTTTATGTTCGACGATAATTATTATAACTATTTTATGTTCGAACATAAATATTCATAAATATCTGTCGAGATTTCGCCAGTTTTATGTACTGAACAGAGCGCATGGGACGCAGACAATGCATTGTATTTGACCATGGCCTCCTCGATTGCCCCCACTATGACACTAGGCCAGGCAGTAAAATTTAAATTAGAAGGCCTTGGAACTTAGCGCAGATGCGTTGCTATCCTCACCTAATTGGTCAAACAACTGTTTCTTGAGCTGTGATTGGTGGGAGAAACTGTTTCATAATGAAAAATAGTGTTATAATGACCATCATTATGATACAGTTTTCTGACATATAATAGTCAGGGTCGAACATAATAGTACATTATGCAACGAGCCTATAATGGCAATAATTAAGACACGAGTATGTTTATAAAACGAGCGTAAACGAGTTTTATAATTTCCATACGAGTGTCTTAATTACCATTATAGGCGAGTTGCATACGACTGTTTATGTTCGACGATAATTATAACTTTATTATATGTTTTAACATAAATATTCATAAATATCTGTGGGATTCAGTTAATTCAGTTATTAGTGAATAAGGCGCGCTAGCTTTGGTGACTGAACAGAGCGCATGCGCGGTCAAGGCACTCCAAAAGCAGAGACCATTCACTTTGCTTGACAACACAGAAATATGTTGGATTTTGAGCGCATGCGCGAAGGTATCCACACCTAATTGGTCACACAACTGTTTCTTGAGCTCTGATTGGTGGGAGAAAGTGTTTCATAATGAAAAATAGTGTTATAATGAGCCTCATTATGATACAGTTTTCCAACACATAATGCTTACATTTCGACATCGTCGAACATAAATAATTTTACGACATTATCCTTATAAGTTACATAAGTGGATTAAACTAGTTTTGCAACTGGACGACTCTTATCAAATTTCACCAATTGCCAGCTTAGTCTCTGTCAAGTAGAAGTTGCAGCGTGCACTGATGTGCGTTAACATAGGCCTAGGGTTAATTTTAGAGCCACGTAACCTGTAGCATGGCCTACTTATAAGCTATGACAAGCGGCAAATGTCAGTATAACACGAATCTGCGCGAGGAGCGAGGAGCCCGGTGTTAAACCTCCGTCATCCTCCAGGCTCATCTCGGTTTCATATTCAAATAACACGTCTGCAGCAGACGTGTGGCAAGTGACGTTGTCAGGCGGGTACACCGCAAACCCTGCTCCTCCTCTCAATAGTCTAAAGTGGTAGTACTAGAGTGTCTGCCTGACTGCTTGCCTGCCACCACTTCCAAGGAATTTGTTTACCGGTACTTCTATATGATGCGCAAGCAACAGCGATATAGTTAGAACCCTGCGCGGATAAACAAAACATTATCGGCATCCGACACGCATCCGCATGACTGTTATCCGCATCCGCCCCGCATCCCCTCGACTGTTATTCGCATCCGTAGGACTGTTATACACATCCTCTTCGCATCCGTACGACAGTTACCCGCATCCGCCTCGCATACGCATGACTTATCCACATTCGCCTCGCATCCGCATGACTGTTATCCACATTCGCCTCGCATCCGCATGACTTATCCACATTCGCCTCGCATCCGCATGACTGTTATCCACATTCGCCTCGCATCCGTACCACTGTTATCCGCATCCACCCCCGCAACCCCATGACTGTTATCCGGATCCGCCTCGCATCCGCATGACTGTTATCCGCTTCCTCCCCACATATGCATGGCTGATATCCACATCCGCCCCGCACCCGCATGGCTGTTATCCACATTCGCCTCGCATCCGTACGACTGTTATCCGCATCCACCCCCGCATCCGCATGGCTGTTATTCGCATCCGCACGACTGTTACCCGCATCCGCCTCGCAACCGCACGACTGTTATCCGCGTCCGTACGACTGTTAACCGCATCCGCCCCGTATCCGCATGACTGTTATCCGCAACCGCCTTACATCCGCATACGCACGACTGTCATCCACATCCGCCCCGCACCCGCATGACTGTTATCCGCATCCACCACGCATCCGCACGTCTGTTATCCGCATCCGCCACGCATCCCCACGACTGTTATCCGCATCCGCACGACTGTTATCCGCATCCGCCCCGCATCCGCATGACTGTTATTCGCATCCTCCTCGCATCCGTACAACTGTCATTCGCATCCGCCCCGCACCCGCATGACTTTTATCTGCATCCGCACGATTGTTATCCGCATCCGCCCCGCATCCGCATGACTTTTATCCGCATCCACCTCGCATCCGTACGACTTTTATCCGAATCCGCTAACATTACTATAATTTATTAATTTATTAGTTAAAGCATAAAGTATTGAACCAACACGTTTGGACATTTAAGGCGAAATTCGTTCCGCAAGGCTTTGTGTGAATCGCAAGACAATGTTGACTGAGTTTTGTCCCTCTGAGTAACGGCAAGTCAAACTTTCAGATATACCCACGCAGGCAAGCACAGCTTCGTTTCTCCTGGGGTGCCAAGCCTTCATTTTTTTCTTTTTCTTTATTTTTCAGAGGGGAAGTCACAGTGCGTGTTTATTCTGTGCTGATTTTTTTAATCTATCGTTGATTCTGTAAATTAATTGCCTTTTGATTTTTAGAATCAGCGAGTTACGTGTGTTTCTGTAGTAGTTAAAAACGACGGAACTATCAATTGGCAAGAGGAATGCAGCTCTCGGCTAAAGCAGCGTTGAGCGGTGGTCGCGCCAAGACCGTTGACAGCGAACGAGTGCCTGACCGCAGAGTAACACATGGCACGCTTCCCTACTTTACAGGAGCGGAGGGCCTGAAACAAACCTGTTTTCTGGGGTTAGGAGGCCATTCCGACCCCAGGTTCCCCATCTCAAGTTGATCCTATACCCATCCCCTACACGCCCTTTAAGGTTACTCAAGTACATAAATGACACCTTATATACCATGTAGCCTATACACACAGATACCAGGTGAATCAACTGCCCTTAAAAATATAGTTTCATGCAACCCAACAAACGCGAGCTGTCAGGAAGGTCGAAATTCCTTTGCTCACATCCCGTAGACTATAAGTACATGTGTATGTCCTAAAGCATAGGCTACATTGTAAATACAAAATTTGAATGAAATCCACATTGAACCTATCAGCATGCGTAGAATCATGTTGACAACAATGTTATTGTAGGTCACTAAGAATTTATCTACATTTATTTTATACTAGCAACCCTCCCCGGTTTCGTCTGGGATCAGTTATGAATGCATTACGTGATACTGTACCCATCTGACGGGTACAATACGTGCTTTTTCTTTCGATGTCAATGAACTACGACCTATATCCGTTTTTTGTCTCGGCATGATGAGTTAAAATCACTGACTGGACTATTAATTATATTATCATGGGGATGCACGCGCAACGAATTCTTGTCAGACGTAATTTAAGAATGGCGAGGTGCATGAAACACAAATCCCCCTTCCGTCCAATCTTAACTTGACTAGGTATTTTTTGCAACGAAAAATTCACAGGCGAAATGAAGAAAAGCCGAATTGCACTTCTAGGGAAACTCCAAACACAACCACTCTTCTCTGAAGTCTTAACTCAACACGACTCGAGAGTTTGCTGCTGGCTGTAACTAGGGTTATAGGCTCGCCCACCAGCTAGGCTGTAACTGGGGTGATAAGCTCGTCCCTAGTTAGCTCGTAAACTGTCGCCTCAGTAATTGAATGAAGACTGTTGGATGAACTGAAAACGTAAAAACACTTATAGTGGGCGATGTATTGAAGATAGACATATGCTCTCACGGACTTTTTTGTAGAACTTTTCATGCTGAACAATTCTTACGCTCTAAGTACGGTATATGGATATCTTTAACGGTTTGCCCAGCGTAAGCTTAAAAAGCGCACGGACGTCAGATTTTTCTTTCTTCGACATTTTCAATGAAATCGTTACAGCTTGGCTTCCTTTGATCATAAATAAATTATTTTCTGCGGAAACCTTCCTCGAGATATCCTTTACAGAATGGTGAAAACCGCACCAAACTGCATCGAGTGGTTCTCGAGATTACTCGTGACATCCAACTATCGGGGACTTTGTTTTATACTAAGTAGAGATGTGCGCAAAGTTTAGTACTACTGACCTGCATACTTTCTAATATACTGAGACTCGAGTTGAACAATATAGAGAGCATTTATCAAGAGATAGCCTCTTCTGAATATATGCCTAGTTCCATCTCTTAAGGTATGCAGTGCACATACAACATTTGGTAGAAGAGGAACGTATAACCTGACAACCCTGCCTGTGTGCCTCCAGTTAGCAACAGTCATCTGCCGTCGTTATCTGCTGCCGTACCGGGTGAGTTAGCCGTGGTCGTTATGGCATGGCTGATGGCAGTCGCTCACATCCGGGAGGTGAGGGGGTTCGAATCCCCCCGCCGGTCTTCTGTGGTTTCACATCTTCCTTCCAGGCAAATGCCGGGGTTGGTCCCTAACTATAGGCCACAGCCAATACCTTCAAACTCCTCGTCCTTACAGCCAAACTTTCCTCCCCAGAAAACACTCCACACGCGACGGTACTTGTAGCTCACCCAATGGGTGTCCGCATAGAAGCAGCTACAAACTGGCGAGTCGAACATGTCCTCGGACACTCCCGGCACTAAAAGCCATACGCTTAAAAAAATCTGCTGCCGTCAGGGAATAATGTAGTCGAACGTTCATGACAGAACCAAAGATGATTTACCATCCACTAAAAAATTAATACTGTTCAGAGCTGCTTGTAACGTAAATATGAATACCTTTTAGAGAATATAACGAAAATTATCCCTTGAAATGGAGGATTTAAAGTAGAGTGCTCATAGCGAATATATGGAGTGGGATAACGTTCGTTACATGTTCCAAAAGGTCCCGAAGAGGTATTATTAATTAAGCCATAAGCTGCTTTGAATAATACAAATTTTCAAGTAGAAGGCAAATTACTTTGTAACAAAAATATATGTTGGAGATGAGAAAAATTGTGCGCTCAATATGAAAGTACGAGGGATGTTCAGAAACTAAGGTTACAAATCCTGCAGTGAAATGTGTACATTTTATTTCATACTAGCAACCCGTCTCACCTTCGCCCGGGAACAGTTATGAATTCTTGTCAGACGTAATTAAAAATGGCGACGTTCATGAAACACAAATCCCCCTTCCGTCCAATCTAAAATCACTTATAGTGGGCGAAGTATTGAAGATGCTCTCGCGGACTTTTTATCATTTCAAATGATCTTGTCGACTTGCTTAGGTCACGGTTACGGCGTGTATGACGTCATCATGTTGTTCAGTGCATATGCACCGAGTCTGAGTTTACTCCTGGGGTCTGGCGTTATGCGAACGGAGACGGCGAGTGCGTGACGTCATGCAGCCCCCGCGCGGGAAGCCTAAGTTGAAGGGTAATGGAGTCTGTTGAGTCTGAGTTTACTCCTGGGGTCTGGCGTTATGCGATCGGAGACGGAGAGTGCGTGACGTCATGCAGCCCCCGCGCGGGAAGCCTAAGTTGAAGGGTAATGGAGTCTGTTGAGTCTGAGTTTACTCCTGGGGTATGGCGTTATGCGATACAGAGACGGCGAGTGCGTGACGTCATGCAGAAGAGTGCAAAGAGTCCTGAGCCTTTCTAACATGTGTAGCATTTGCAGCATGCGTCATTTGAAATGAAATAAAGTCTAGTCTCTCAAACTAACTATCTTTTTGTCGAGCTTTTCATGCTGAACAATTCTTACGCTCATAGTACTCGTATATCGATATCTTTAACGGGTTGCCCAGCGTAAGCTTTGAAAGCGCACGGACTCCTGGTGTGTTTTCGACTTTTTCACTGAAATCGTTATTGCTTGGCGTCCTTTGATCTTAAATAAATTATTTTCTACAGAAATCTTCCTTGAGATATCCTTTAGAGAATGGTGAAAGACTGCATCAAAATCCATTCAGTGGTTCTCGAGATTACCCGTGACATCCAAGAATCGGGGACTCTGTTTTATACTAACGAGAAGTACCCCAGCTCGAACGGCTAAAACCGACTGTCAGTGCGCTTAACATACGAAGATATGTCTGTTCTACTACCCATCATGGGCATTTATCTGTAAAACCCCGCATTAGTGTACAATCAATGTTTGGAAGTTACGGCGTCCAAAGATTGCAGAAACACAATTCGCAGCAGAAACTACCGTGCAACAGGCAATTCGGACCAATATATTAGGGAAAATTCATTCCTAGCGATTGGTTAGACCTTTAGCATATAGCCTATGTACTCATGCAGAAACACAAGTCGCAGCAGAAACTATCGTGACACAGGAAATTCGGACTATCATATTAATAAGAAACAGATGTGGTGCAGTATCATCTGGCGAAAGGTTGAACACTTGCTAACAACAAGAAATCTTAACACATGCAGTAACGTGTTGACATAGTCATCTTTCCCACAATAGAAGATACTGTGTTGTCCTTCATTCGACGTCGAAGAGTAAATGTGGAGTTTCAATGAAGTGATTAAAACACAGCGGAATGGAACAGTACGCACACTTAACAAGGGCAACATGTACACATACTCCATTATGTACAATGTTCCCGCATTGCAATAGTGCCAACTCGAATGCCACGGTGATCACATTATCACATACTCAGATGGCGCTGGCGACCGAACACGTACTTTTACAGATGAATGGCATTCATAGCTATTGACACAGGTACAACTGTATACTTTAAACCCATTTTCAGTCGTTTTCCGCCGTTTGAGCTGGAGTACTTCCCTCGTAAGAAGAGACAACCAATACAGCCAACTGATAGTACATACAATAGGTTATATTTCGACATAGTCACTTGTCGCTTCGTGGGATGAGTTTGAATATTCCCTCATGATAGAAATCCTGTGCTTGCGTGTTCAGCCACGTTGTCGCGAAATGTCTCACCTCCTCGTCTGAAGGGAATCGTTGACCTCCTGAGTGCTCCTTCAAGTGAGGAAACAGGTGAAAGTCGCGTGGAGCGAGATCCTGGCTGTGGGGAGGATGGTCGATGATGTCCCAGCGAAACCACTTCAATAGCGTGGGTTCTACTGAGCTGTATGAGTTCGCGCGTTGTCATGAAGGAAGATTATGCCCTCGGTCAGAAGTCCAGGTCACGGCCTTGTGACCTTAGTTTCTGATCACCCCCCGTATGTTCAGAGGAGATTACGGGAATGAGCATAAAATCAAGTAGTTCCGTGAATAATTAAATAGAATATTTTCTCATATCCTACTGATCTTTTCCAGTTTAAATTTATCCCGCCAATTTAATAGAATTTTCAATGTGATTGACTAAATAGTCTTTGGTACATGACCTACTGTACATTGTGATAAGTGTAGGGCAAAAATTTCAAACTATAAACTCAATTTCCTCACGTTGTAGCAATATTACAGAATGAACATAAAATAGTACATTATGAACGAGCCTATAATGGCAATAATTATGAGAGGAGTATGTTTATAAAACGAGCGAAGCGAGATTTATAATTTCCATACGAGTGTCTTAATTACCATTATAGGCGAGTTACATACGACTGTTTATGTTCGACGATAATTATAACTATTTTATGTTCGAACATTAATATTCATAAATACCTGTCGAGATTTCGCCAGTTTTATGTCCTTAACAGAGCGCATGGGACGCAGAGAATACCATGGCCTCCTGTAATACCCCACTATGACACTAGAAGCCACGCTGTGAAATTTAAAAGAAAAGGCCGTGGAAGTCACCGCAGGTGCGATGCTATCCTTACATAACTGGTCACACAACTGTTTCTTGAGCTCTAATTGGTGGGAGAAACTGTTTCATAATGAAAAATAGTGCTATAATGACCCTCATTATGATACAGATTTCTGACATATAATATTTACAATTCGACAACGTCGAACATAAATAATATTTATGGTAGCAAAATTGTTTTACTATGGTACTATTTCTTGCTTCGTCATGAACGAAAGTCTTCATCGCAACTCAAGATAAATCATATCAACACACCTAAAGCCTGGAAATCAGGTGTCCAAAGTCACACGATTAGGAGTATATGATAACCTGTGTAACTGTGTTGTCTATATTAGTGTGTGTGTGCGTGTAGATGGGGCTAGAATTGAATAGGGGTCGACCGTGACTTTCAGCAAAATGTCTTATTTTCATTCACATACAGCCAAAGTGGCAATCCACGGAAAAAAATATTTTTAGGATTGCTGGGATTCAAACTCACCTCTCTTCCCGATTATCCTTACAAGACTGAGTGCACTTTGTTCCAATCCTCATACCAGGATTAGACTCTTCCACGAAGGAGAGAGGAATCCAATCCAAGACGTCTTGACGATGAATTACTTGATTTTGAATCTTAAAATAACCCATGGCACAACAGCCCATGAAGTGCGACCGCTGCCCGTCCAATTGGCCACCAGATACTAGGGTGACATGTGGTCAGCGCATCGGGTCCCCTCGGCCGTTAACCTTTGTTTTCGGGACCGGGGCGCTATCTCACTATCAGACAGCTACTCAATTGTCCTCACGAGGCTCAGTGCACCCCGTTCCAGCCCTGCCGTCAGTTTCTAAAATCCCTGATGGAGCCGGGAATCAAACCTGGGGCCTCCGGGTGAGAATCAGGCGCGCTACCCCAACACCACGGGGCCAGGTGATTTTGCATCTGCATCACATTAACATACAACCACCTTGTGATGTAGCAGCTAGCGTTCTTGGCTGTCACCCTGGAGGTCCGGGTTCGATTTACGGCTCTGCCAAGAAATGTTATCATTTTAAATGATCTTGTCGACTTCGTCGTTACGCTGGGGTCTGGCGTTACGTTACGGCGACGGGACGAAATGCACCCAGATGCACTGAGGTGTGTGATGTCATAGTACTGCTTGGTGCATGTGTTCCCCCACAATCTCTTCTTCGTTAGTATAAGACGAAAACCCCCGATTCTTGGATGCCACTGGTAATCTCGAGAACCACTGGATGGATTTTGATGCGGTTTTCACCATTCTGTAAAGGATATCTCGAGGGAAGATTCTGTAGAAAATAATTTATGTATGATCAAAGGAAGCCAAGCAGTAACGATTTCAGTGAAAAAGTCGAAAACAAACTTGGCGTCCGTGCGCTTCTTAAGCTTACGCTGGGCAAACCGTTAAACATATTAATGTACTATGAGCGTAAGAATTGGTCAGCATGAAAAGTTCTACAAAAAAGTCCGGGAGAGCATATCTCTATCTTCAATACATCGCCCACTATAAGTGTTTTTAGACTGGATGGAAGGGGCACGTCCCCGCGCGCTCTGGTGAGCGTGATGGCATCTCGCGCGCTTGACTTGCTCTGCCCTTGGGTTGCACTTGCCGTTCGCGAGTAATTTGAAACAAGATAAGCAAGATAAGTATTATGCAGATAATTTTCTAACATGTCAAGTGTCTTTGGCTTCGAGCGAGCGTAGCATTTAAAATGATACAAAGACTGACTGTCACTTTTTAGGTGGATTTTCTGGAGCATATAAATGCATATTTGGATCATTTTCATAGTTATTGTCATATTTCATCAATATTAATGTTTCAAGGTTATATTGTAGTAATATTTCAGGGGTAGGTGGTGGTATCCGCTGGCCGCTGCAAGGTTTCTGTGCCTTAGCGGCGCTAAAAAATGTAAAAACTTCTCAATTGCTGCAGACTATTAGAAAATAATTCACTGTAACTAAACTTCAAGCCACTGGCCCCGTGGTGTTGGGGTAGCGCGCCTGCCTCTCACCCGGAGGCCCCGGGTTCGATTCCCGGCTCTGTCAGGGATTTTAGAAACTCAAGTGAGGGCTGGAACGGGGTGCACTCAGCCTCGTGAGGATAAATGAGTAGCTGCCGGACAGCGAGGCAGCGCCCTGATCACGAAAACGAAGAATAACGAGGGGACCCGATGCGCTGATCACGTGTCACCCCAATATCTGCAGGCCAAATGGCTGGGCAGCGGTCGCTTGGTAGGCCTAGGCCTTTCATGGGCTGTCGTGCCACGGCCTGGTCATGTTGAAACACCGGATCCAAAGAGAACTTCGCAGGTAAGCAGCATTGGGCGTGCTCGGAACTAGGATGGAATGCCGGTTCTGGGGAATCACGTGCTGTTGGCGGGAGAGGGTAAGGAGAAGCGGAACAGACCTGGCCACCGTATCGCACGTAAAATCCGGCTCAGGATAGATGAGAAGCTTATTTCCAAAAGTTACCAAAATCCAAAAATATCGAAATTGAGATTATGATGGAAAACGTACGTTGGTAGGAAGCTTCATCATATGAAAGAAAAATAAATTGACAAAACGACCTAAATCCATAACAAACAGGGCATTAAAAATCTCGTTTGATGACAAAAGTACCAAATCCTGTGGCCTGAATGTGCCAAATACGTACCGTATCCATGCAGCCAATGAGAGGCCATTTCTGGATCACGTCAACAGCAAATTATCCATTATCCAGTTCACAAGTTATTAACTATATTCATGTTCTTTAGACACAAACTGCAATCATAATTCCATAAGTTCAACACTGGTACTTTGCATAATTTTCATTGTTTTGTTCAATTTTATTTAATATTATTTAAATAATCTATGCCTTCATTGTAAATACCTTAAATCTAATTATTGCATAACTAAATACAGTCAGTTTTCTCGAAGATTCTGATGACTGGAGTGATATTTATGTCTTTCCCTTGAAAGTATTTAGAGTTTCAGTGCCCAAAAATACCAAATCCATAATTATCTTTGAATATTTCCTAAACTGCAAAAGCTTAAACAGAAATACTTGCATTCATTCTATCTGAACATAAATAAAATTGCTCAAATGAATTTTGAGTTGAAATTTTACACTCTGAGCGTTTTTCCTCCCTCCTGTAAAATATTACTTTTTGGATTTGGTACCTTTTGGAAATAAGCTTCTCAGATAGCGTCTTCGGAGGCACGGACCTGCCTTCGGGCAGAATTTAAAAAAACTAAACTTGGTAGTATTTTTAACTTAGGGCATTTTTTCTCTCTTTTACAGGAAGTACGATTTGTGTCGCAGTTTTTAAAGTGAAAACAAATGAAGAGTATGTTGCTTTCCGCGAGTCTCTTGAAACATTCTGCGATAAAAAATGAGGTTAAGATTTTTATCGTAGGCCTATTCATGAAATCAGTGTTGATTTAAACAAGTTTGTAGATTTGAATGTAGAATTAATAATAAAAATAACATTACATTAAATATATTAGGTCATTTTGACATTTTCTGGATCATATTTCAATACTTTAAGGGCATATTTTCCTGCATATTTCTCGTTTCTTTAGGTTCTAAACATCCGAACTTTAACACACACCCAACACAGGGCTATATGACAACAATGTGGCAGTCCCTAAAATAAGCAACAGCAACATTAAGGGAACCCGGACCCGCCTATACTTGCAATGTTAAATGTAGGGAACATTATCTCCTAAACTATTAATACTAGAAGAACGAAATTTTGACAGTGGTTTATTATACATATTTAATACCATGTATCATAGGGATATTAATATATGGGTATTTTCTGGGAAGATATTAACTAATTAATTTTTGATTTTTCAAAATATTTTTTGGCTTAATATCATCGCCATAAAATCTGTCATAGATCGTGTATGACAAAAAGGCTATGATAGAAGGTGTAGATTGATATTGTTTACAATGCTTGAAAATTTGAAGTCTCTATCTTTAATAGTTTAGGATAAAATGTTCCTTATATGGCATACAAATGGAATTGTGAAAAACGAGGTTCAAAGTTGAACTAACTTTCTAATGAAGTCCAGCACCATAAGAGGGGTTATCAGTGTCACTAGACATCTCCTCATCTAGCCTTCTCTTTACAGCTTTCATTCTTTGCCTAGCTTTCCTCTCAGACTCCTTTTCTTTTCTTTTCTTTTCTTTCAGCATTCCGTTTTCTCTCATTGTCTATTGACATCATCGCATTGACCATGTACTTTCCTGCCGTCTGTCCCATCTTCTGCAGCACATCACACTTTGTAATGTTTCCATTGTTGTAGGTGGCAATGGCATCATATACTCCAAAGTGAAGAGTATAAATTTCCACAAACACATTTTTTGGGATTCTGGTCCGAATTACATTATTCAGACTCTCATTTTGATTTTGAGTGCGACAATGTAGACATTTTTTCATACGTTCAGTTTGAGATAAATCTGTGAAAATTGGCTTAATTGTCTTCATGACAGCTTCTGGTAGACTATGAAGATGCTTGTATACATGTTCAGATCCCTGATATTTGTTATTCTTGCACCAGGAATTGAGACCTTGAGGGCATAAGCCATGTAGTAGTTTCTCGTCAGTCGATAGGGTGTGGAAGTACAATGCCCTAATTATAGCTTTCAACAATGTGTGATATTGTCATAGTGCCACTACTTCTGTACCTTCCTGTAGGCTTTTTCTTCTTATAAACTCTGTTACTAAATCGAGGTATGTTTTGAAAGTTACAGTTTCACTAAAGAAATGCAGTACAAATCTTGAGCTAGGCCTAACCACCAAATTACTCAATGCCAACAATAGTAGGCTATCCAAGGAATACAAAACGCAAACAAAACAACTGCCTATCGGAAAATGTAGCCAACACAAGAAATATGTCCTACATGCATAGGCCTACTATCTCCTTGGAAAGACCGAGAGATTTGAGTATGTTTTCAGTGAGTACGTATCCATGGAAATTAAATGTGGTGACGCGCACTACAGCACATTATTGAAAAATTATGTTTTAATATTTGGAGTTGAGATACAGGGGAGATTAATATGTCATTTTAAAGGGGAAAATCTGTAGTATTTTATTTTCTAATAATCTGAAAAACGAAAATTTCATCATTTTTAGAGTCCGGGAAGGACTGCATATTTCTCGTTTCTTTAGGTTCTAAACATCCGAACTTTAACACACACCCAACACAGGGCTATATGACAACAATGTGGCAGTCCCTAAAATAAGCAACAGCAACATTAACATAAGAATTCATGGAGTATTCACACAAAATAAAGTCTACGGAGCATAGGCTATAACTGCGTAATCCCTAACCACCAAAATGAAGCACCAGTACAGCAAGGAACTTCCATTTTCGACTGTAGACTATGAAGTCCTCCGACAAGTAACGGAAGGAGAGGCGCTGACGCCAATTTTCTCAGCTTGTTACGTTGTTCTTATTGAGTTTGCTACTCCATTGTGTGCTAACAAGATAAAAAATCTAATTTTGTGCGGAAATGATTCCTGGGAGCATTCTTTCCCCACTGGGAGGCGGATGTATATTATTACAGCTTGAACCTCAAGCCAGATGTGAGCAACCAGCTCGTTGACAAGTCACACTAGAAGTCGTACGTGACTTGACGTACATAGCGATATAAAACCAACGAACTTCACGATTGGGCCTGGAGGACTACTAGTATCCAAGGATGAATGCTGTCCATTTCATAGCCTGAGGATTATGGGGACAACCTGGTCAATGTGACGACACCCTCAGTGACTTTTCATATCTGGCATCTACTCAACCTCTTTCTAGCCCTCAAGTGGGATTTCAAATATCTGGTGGAGCCGGAAATAGAACCCGGGACCTCGTAGGTAAGAGGAAATGGAGTAACCCCTCCCTCCCTCCCCCCCCCCCCGTGGTAAGCCCGGTAGTAATATAGTTGTAATAATATATCTTTGGGGGCAGATTACCAAGATGTCTCACTCCTTAAAACAACACCCCCCCCCCTCATCCAATATATTAGTTCAAAACTTTTCAGTCGGCCAAGTGCCCAATTAGATTAGGCGAGAAATTACACTCTGTTTCAACGGTAAAATCTATGAGCAGCCGATAGGTGTGGCAATGGGATCGCCAATATACTGTATTATGTGCACTAGAGTTTGGAGCTTGTTTATGAAATAACCAATAGGCTTACAGAAAAGCCAATAATACCATCAGTTTCCTCGTTCTATTTAACGTTAAATCATGTGGGTTTGAAATTTTTAATGTATATTTTAATATTTTGTACGCAGGTGGAACGCAAATGATGACTGTTCTTTTAAACGAATTTTGATATGAAGACCTAAAAGTGACTTATTTGCTTTCCCCTGGTCGAGGCTGTCGCACAAAATGTTAAGACACATGAAACAAATTCAGGATTTTACCAATGATGAGTCAATCTTGGCCCATGATATTGTGTGATGTCGAATTGTCATTTTCTGCCTTTAAACGTATTCTCAGACGCAGCAGAAAGACCCTTCCAGTTGAAAAGAAGGAAACGTATTAGATAGATGATTCGCTATTATCATAAGCAATGGTTTTTAAAATTATATTGTTTAAAAGATAGAACGCAATTAGTCAAGAGGTATGCTCCGTATTTTATCAAACGAAATTTAATTAGAGTGAATTAGGCCTAGATGAGCTAAAATACGGTATTATGCTGGGCCCTGACATTACTACAATGGGACAGCAGTATTGTTAAAAAGGAAGGAGGAAAAATTTCCTGTTAACCTCCATGGAAATCTCTGTATTTAGTTTAAATACTTCATACTTTTTTTGCACATTGTTATTTTCCCCAAACCTTTTAACCATTCTGTGCAAACATACAGTATATTTTACAGAAACGTAAAAATCTAGCTCCAGATTGTCAATCATATTAAATGATATCGCTTACTGACTTATTTACCTCAGGTTATTCCTTCATTCATTCATTCAGCTGTTTTCTATTGATTAGAATATATACTACCCTACCAGCGAATTGTTACCGGTGGCGTAAATTGGAACTAATGCGCTCCGCCCAGCTACACACCTGCGATAGACGTGCAGTTGTCTGCGAAACCTCGTCGCATGTCATTTGTGTGCATGATTCGTGCTGCGTCGTGCGCTGTGCGGTGTGTTCTCATTGTATGACTGTACATGCGTTCCCCATCTTGCCCCACAACCACTCGCGGCAGCCATAACGAGGTGAGCTGACGTAATGTATACACAACAGCCGCGCTCCACGTCTAGCGGTAACAATCCGATGGTAGGGTAGTAACTGACTACGTACGGCTCTTGTTTACGTGCATCACCAACCACACAGGTAAAACTAAGCTGCGGAATGTGCACAGTTGCTATGATATGAGGATGTTGGGAATCTTGCCACATCCAGCCTGCTCCTAATCACAGTCAGTCTCCGCACTCGGTGGATAGCGCTTCAAGCAGTGGTTTGGAATTCCAAAATGCCAAGCAGCAGATAAAAGTGCAGCCAGCGTGCTTCAGTCCATTATGCAAGCCACTGGAAGCCATTTCCAACCATCAAACCAAAATTAAATATCTTAGTAGAGCCTCGAATCAATCCCAGGACTTTCGGGGCTGGGCCTCAATACGTAGTCTATCACTAGATTATAAAATAGATAGAATTCCACTTATCGTTTCTGCATTTGGTTTCTTCTATCATTATCAAATTTACCATGTATTTCTCGAAGCCCCACTGCATGCTTCGATTGTCATTTTACTGCGATCGTTTTGGATTGGCACTAATGCCACTAGAATATTCCTCTTTGGTGGACGGCTTAGCATTTGATATAGCCGACTGCTCTTCTATGCTGCTGATTGAAGATTTAGAGTCACAGTTTTAATTATCCCATTGAAAGAGTGATAATCATATCGGCTTTGAGGATCCGTGCGCTAAAGTTTGAGCTTTGAAAGGGCGGCAGCAGCAAGCGATCACCGATAACTAAGGGGTAGATGTTGCTAGAATTCCATCATTTATTTTATCATTTTAAATGATCTTGTTGACTTCGTCGTTACGCTGGGGTCTGGCGTTACGTTACGGTGACGGGACGAAATGTATCCAGATGCACTGAGGTGTGTGACGTCATAGTACTGCTTGGTCCATGTGTTCCCACACAATCTCTACTTTGTTAGTATAAGACAAAAATCCCCAATTCTTGGATGTCAAGGGTAATCTCGAGAACCACTGGATGGATTTTGATGCGGTTTTCACCATTCTGTAAAGGATATCTCGAGGAAAGATTCTGTAGAAAATAATTTGTGTATGATCAAAGGAAGCCAAGCAGAAACGATTTCAGTGAAAAAGTCGAAAACAAACTTGGCGTCCGTGCGCTTCTTAAGCTTACGCTGGGCAAACCGTTAAAAATATCAATATACTATGAGCGTAAGAATTGGTCAGCATGAAAAGTTCTACAAAAAATAGGCCGCGAGAGCATAACTCTATCTTCAATACATCGCCCACTGTAAGTGTTTTTTAGACTGGATGGAAAGGGCACGTCCCGGCAGGCTCTGGTGAGCGTGACGGCATCCCACGCGCTTGACCTTGCTTTGCCCTTGGTTTGCACTTGCCGTTCGCGAGTAATTTGAAACATGATAAGCAAGATAAGTATTATGCAGATAATTTTCTAACATGCCAAGAGTCTTTGGCTTCGAGCGAGAAACCTCCAGCCTCTCTAGCATTTTTCAGCATTTGTAGCATTTAAAATGATACAAAGTCTAGTCTTTCAGACTGACTGTCGCTCTTTCTTCACAGTGAAAGGATGCTCGCTGGAAAAGAAATCCTACGTTGTGGTGACAGGAAATGGTATATTTTATTTGCACATTTTACAAATTTTGAATGAAACGTGATTATTTCATCCTTTTCGGCAGATTTAGGGCATTATTTACTAACCTGATAATTTTTGTATGAGTTTAAATTTTATTCCACGTACAGCTGTATAAACACTAATGAGCAAGTCCTCCTCGTGGCGTAGCGACAAGCATTCTTGGCTATCAGCGCGGAGTTTCGAGTTCGCTTCTCGGTTTTGCTAAGAAATCTAATTCTGATCCGAGGACTGGAACGGGGTACATTTAGCCTCATGGAGCAAAACAGAGAAGAGGTGGTTTCGATTTCCACCACAACCATACTGGAAGTGGTTTTCCGCGGTTTCCGATTTCTACTCCAGGCAAATGCCAGTCAGAATGGTTCCAAACTTATTGGCCACGGGCGCCTTATTCTCAATGCTCACCTGAATTACAAATATACACACTATTGTAGAGCGTCAATAATCCGAACGTGAAACATTTGAAACGTCAAACATCCGAACGCTACTCTCATATCGTGCGGGCATACCACCTTGGTAAAAGATGAATGTGGGAAACTAAAACGTTAGAGACTGGTGCCCGTAAACCGGGCTCCTTTTACTCCATTTTGAGAGGAAAACTTGATAAGAATAATGATTTAGCGATTGAATAAATATTACAACTGGCAATGATATTCGCTTACCATTGTCAGCGTATTCGCTGTGCATAGATTTATTTAGTGGATGAAATAATAATAATTGTTTAATTTATTGGTTATTTAACCATTTAAATTAAAAGGAGCAGTGCTAATTTAAAATGAGAATAGCAGAATTTTTCAGCTTATGTTCGGGTATCAGGAAGTGCATTTAGGCCATTGTTGGCCTGGCACGGACCTGCCGATGATGTAGGTGTTATTATTGTCGTTACGCTTGCCATGGTTTAGCTGTATGTGAGATTTGCTTTGTGTGTAATGGTTTTAATTTATGCAGCAGCTTCGAATTTAAGGTGAAAAGTAGAAGACCTTGAGTAGGTTGAAAAATTACTAGTGCTTTAGGAGAGATGAAAATACAGGGTCATCGAAAAATAATGCCAACATTAAAAAAAAAAATGATAGCACCGAAACCATTTATGTTAAACGTGTAATTCTTTCACTGAACGCCAGCCGGTTAAAGTAAGTTTTGTTTTGGAGGGGGTGTGACCTTGCTATGCGCACACTCCTGTAGATGCGCAGTAGCCAAGGTCGGCCGGGGGCGCGCGCGCCAATGACTGCACCGCCCGACAAACTGCACCTGATTACAAAGCTGGCATTCGATGGTTTAATCAGTTTAAGGAAACAGGGACTGTAGAGAAAAAATCTAGTCCAGGCCGACCACCAACATCAGCATTGAACGCAAGCTTTCCCAATGGCTGGATTGGTACGTGCAATCATTTCAGGAGTAACTGTCAAGATGGCGGCAGAAATTCGCTCCCGCAGGTGCTCCAAATCCCGAATTATTTCTGCATACACAATGTTTTTAATGTACCCCCAGAAAAAAAATCCAAAGGGGTGAGGTCAGGACTCCCCTTCCCCCCGTGCAAGCCAGTCTATTTTTAACCCTGTCAGTTTAGTTGCTTCACTTGTTCAGTAGTGTTGTTGTAGTTGCATGTTGTGGTTCATAGTGCGTAGTTCGTAGTGAAACTCATACAATCCCAAATTAGCAAGTTAAAAAAAAAATAGTGATTTCGTCCAGTTGTGTTTATGTTTTATCATTTCAAATGATCTTGTCGACTTCGTCGTTATGCTATGGGTCTAACGTTACGCGGGACGGAGACGTTTGCGTTACGGAGACGGAGTCTGTGACGTCATGCTGCCGCGCGGGAAGCCTAAGTTAATGGGTAAAGGACGGCGAGTGCGTGACGTCATGCAGCCACGCGGGAAGCCTAAGTTATTGGTTAATGGAGTCTGTTGAAAGAGTCCTGGGGCGTCGAGCGACCTGGGGCGTCGAGCGAAGCGAAACGAATACAGAGTGACTCCTAAAGAGGTGTACAAGATGCCAGATAAGAATACAGGGTGACTACTAAAGAGATATAAAAGACGCCAGAAAAGAATACAAGGTGACTCTTAAAAAGGTGTACAAGATGGCAGAGAAGAATACAGGGTGTCTCCTAAAGTGGTGCACAAGATGTCTGACAAGAATACAGGGTGACTCCTAAAGAGGTGTACAAGATGTCACACAAGAATACAGGGTGACTTCTAAAGAGATATACAAGATGCCAGATAAGAATACAGGGTGCCTCATAAAGAGGTGTGCAGGATGCAGAGCAAAATACAGTACAAGATGCCAGATAAGAATACAGGGTGACTCCTAAAGAGATATACAAGATGCCAGATAAGAATACAAGTTGACTCTTAAAGAGGTGTACAAGATGGCAGAGAAGAATACAGGGTGATACCTAAAGAGGTGCACAAGATGTCAGACTCAAATACAGGGTGACCCTTAAAGAGGTGCCCGTGCGAGAAGCCTAAGTTAATGGGTAATGGAGTCTGTTGAAAGAGTCCTGGGGCTTCGAGCGAAGCGAGAAGCCCTCCTGAGTCTTTCTAACATGTGTAGCATTTGTAGCATGCGTCATTTGAAATGATATAACGTCTAGTCTTTCAGACTGACTGTAATTTTTCTGTGTATGCATACGTAAATTTGTAAATATGTAGTGAATTGCTTTTGTAAAATGAGTGAATTTTTCTGGATTTAAAGATATTGATGAGGGTCCACCAATGAGTTAGCGCTGACAATGTTAAATGCTCATCGTCTTATTGCGATTAGTCTCATTGTGAGAAAATCATTGTGATAAAATTCGTTATCAAGCTTGGATGGTAGATGATGTTAATTCTAGGTCATCAACCTGCTGTACCTGGGAGCGTGTTGGATTTGTCTATATTTCTGTGGTGACTAGTAGAATGCGTAATTGTGATGATGATGATGATGATGATGATAATTGTTGTTTTAAGGGGCCTAACATCTAGGTTATCGGCCCCTAATGGTTTGGGTGATACTGAAAAATGAGATGAGAATGAAAACTATAACTAATACTAACTACAAACTTACATACTAGAAGAAGTAATGGTAAACAAATTAAGGATAAGGCAAATAAAGGACAGGAAGAAAAGTAATGCCCCCGACCCTCGAAGAATGAGGATTGAGGTACTTGGAAGGAAGGAGAGCCATGAAAGGCAGATAGGAAAGGGAAAGAGGAGAAGGTCCGCCCCAAAGTCAGTGGAAAAAGGGGAAATAATGGACCCAGCTCAGGAATCCCCTGGGATCGCCAACTCCAAAACTCACCAGCCGTGAGCCCCTGAAGGTGTAGCAATATCCAGGGTGCACCAGAAGTGGTGGGGCTACATTCACCCTGCCTCCTTGATGGCCTTGAGCAGAAGGCAGGAGATAACATTAAAAGAAAAAGAAGGCTGACTCCTCGCAGAAGGAGGGTATCAGGAAAGATGAGACAAGGGCCAATTAAGGCGGGAAAGGAAGAGACTCCCTAGGCCTCGGATACCCTAATACCGTCGGGGTCGGAAGAGAACAAGAGTTGACCAAGAGAGGTCGACAGGAAAGAAGACGGAGAGGAGCCCGGCACAAGTAAGTGGAAGCAATGCCGGAGACAGCTGGGGTACCGTGGTCGCCAACCCACGTCCCACTAGATGTGAGCCCCTGGGGGGAATTTGTAATTGTATTTCGTATGGTATGAGATTAGGGTACTGTATTTGCTCCACCATTTATCTACATAATTTTAGGAAAACACCTGTGGATTACCACACTCAGAATGGCCACTATCAGAACCAGGATTCGAACTGCCAATCTTCATAGTTGTTACATTCTGTCGCAATCATGGTGCAACTAAGAGACAGTGTGGTATTAGCCAGGGCCGGCGAGAATGAGCTAGTAAGGGCTCCGCCACTTCTCTTCGATACGTGCTGCCAGCCGGTTCAGCCGTGGCCCACGAAAGATACTGGCCCCAGTGCGAGCAGCCATCTTGTCTGTGACGTAGGCGAAGTAGTGACTCCGGTTGAGAAGACTTGTTTGTGAATTTCTTGTGAATAGCAGTGAGAATAGTTAGTGTTTTATAAAGTGTAATGTCCAACTTTACATCCAACTTGTGTTGTGGTGCATCATGTAGCTGCAATAATCACGTAGCCTACAGGGTAAGTGTTAACACTTTATTTCTCATTAATGATACAGGTTAATCAAACGCACGTGTGGTGCAGGTTATGTACGAACTTACGTTAGCCTAATATTGTGGATGTTAAGGACTATTAGAATGCATGCTAAGTTAATTATCTGAGTTAAAGTTAGATATTTAATGAATGTGTCTCTTTACAGGAAATCAAAATGCCGAGATGCTGTAGCCTAATGTGGCTGGCTGTAAGAACAATTACAGATCTCAGCATGAAAATGTTTCTAAATTTCCTCTCCCAAAGGACGAAAAATTAAGAAATATATGGCCTAGAAAAATTCCCACTGACTTCTCTAAAGTGAGCAAGCCTATAATTTGTATAAAACATTTTCCTGATAGCTCTGTTATCAGGACAGAGCAAGTTGATGGGGAAATAAAGACATTTGCTAGGAGTTATCCGAAGTTGAAACCTGATGCAGTATCTTCAATATTTTCGAATTTGCCAGGATAGCTATCCACTCCTGGGCCTTCTTCTAGAAGACTGTGTGATGCAGAGGTAGAAAATCTCGGATAAAGCCATAAAGCGAGCTTGGAAGACTTCAGACACTACGAAGAAGAGAATTCTGTGCACAGTCTATCGGATATATCTGAACACTTCTCCAACAGGAATAAATTTAAGCAGGAATGGACACATATCAAGACAGAAGACAAGTTGGTGAAGTGCTTGAAGAATTTGAGTGATGCAGTGCCCATAATTAGGCCTACAGGTTCTGTGTGTATTCTAAATAACCTCAGCATTGAGCTGGCTGTCAATGGGTTGCAGATTCCCAAACATTAAGTTCACAAAACTTTCTTTGCATTACTCATAAAAATTCATTTGATGAACTAGCCTACTTCAGTTCATTGAAAATTCTGAGTGCGATGAAAATGGAAGAAAGTTGTCAGCAGTGAATGCTCCTGTGAACATCCTACAGAGAAGTTTTTCGAGTGATGATTGCACACCATTATAGTCTTTAATAGAGCAAATTAATTTTTTAGATGTTAGGCAAACAATCGTAGGTACAGTGGAGACACGTTACTCTTGGCAGCTTCCATATAATATGTTCACTTGTCATCAGTGTACTAAAAGTTACATCGGAGTGGTCATATTTATCTGCCTCGTCCATCAAATCTTCAAAAGTTGCTTGGTAAGTTTGATTTGAGTACTTTTGACATTATTGGGAGTATTGAGTAGCCTATCTCAGTCTAAAGAAGAATAATTTCTTGAAAGATCATGAATGTCCATAAATTACTTTTACCGTGGTTCATTTTAATGGAAAAGTTGAACTGTACTCTTCTAAAGCCATGGCGAGACAAAGCCATTGGTCGCTACTTGGTTAGGCGATTATCTGGACCAAAAGTATTGTTAGTAGTACAAGCAAGGAGGTCTGGGGTTAGGTTTGTGTTTGTACGCAAAGAATACTCTGTATTGCCGGTACCAATAATGAGCGCTGGCAGCTGTCAAAGCTAACACGTGAGGAAATGCTGCGTTGCCACTGAGGCAGATCATGACTCATAATATTCCAAGAAGCTTCCAGGAAGACACAAATACTGGGATCTGTGGTGTGTCAGCCGTATTTGTGTGAAGGGTCAATTAAACATTGCGATGCACGCGAGTTTAGGAGAATTTTAGTTGCCTAATCGCTCTAGCTGCTACTAACTTAATTATGGGTCTATTCCTTTCATAGCCCCCCCTCTTCGTCACTTGTGTCTGAATTGGATCTGGAATTGCTTTCCAGGGAAACGATGAACCAATCTACCCCATCATCGAGTATACATTCACATTTCGTAGCCTCATCCAGTTCTCGTTGCACTATTAACACAAAACGCTTCCAGTTTTATGAAGTCACTTCCCTAATAGCCTAAACGGTAAGCTTCTCAACCTCACGGAGTGTGAAACTCTTATTATGCCGTGCTAGATAACCCTTCACTTGACCCCATATCATTTCTATAGGATTGAAGTGGCAATGATATGGGGCAGCGTGATGATCTCATGGCCATGCTTTCTCGCCAGTTCATCCACGTGGTAGCCTACATGGGTTAGGCTTGCGCTGCTGTATAAGGTTGAGAAGGATATTAATTCTGAATGAAAGTGGAACGCGGCTAATACACTTGTAGCAGACATGAATGTACTTTTACATACCTTGTGTCCTTGTTTCATTTTTTGGGCGATATTACGTATTGAAATTAGGAACCCTAATTAAAACTTACTACTGAACCTCATATATGTGCTAAAGTACGTAAATTTGTGTTTTTATTTTTTGCTATTTTAAAAACAGCTGCCATGCTTCGATAGCACTTGATCTCGTTTAACCGTCATCAAGGCTTACTCTAGCAGCACGCACCGAGGCACGCATGTGAGATACAAAATCACTGTTGATAAAAAGAAGTGGGATGCAAAATCACTGTTGATAAAAAAAGAATCATCGGGACACGTTAGGCAGTAACCATTGCCAAAACTCATTGATCTGGGCGCGTTAGGCTGTAACCATTGTCAAAAACCATTGGATTGGACAAAGTGAAGGTAAGAATTGTCGGGTGTAGGTGCAGCCTTGGCCGCGCGCTGCTAGCGGGGCATGGTTGACACAAAACCATTGATCTGGGCGCATTAGGCTGTAACCTTTGTCAAAACCACAGTTGTGCGGAAAAAAATACACATACTTATTACAGGAGAGCGATATACTGCATAGTTATTACAGAGCAGATAACAAAAAACACTCATTTCAACCGTACAGAGATGCGAAATATTGCACACACTAGCATAATTAGAGTCGTGAACTAAGTGCTGCGAACGAATGATGTCCACTAGAGACTGAATTGGGCACTTTTTTGTTTCACATAGTACCGTAAGGGCGAGGTTGGCAGTACTGTTATGGTACTTTTTTGAAGATTGATTTGAACAATGCCGCTCACTGCTGTAATTTTCGCTATATTTGGAATGGCTGAGTGGGTCACAGACGGCGGAGGAGGAAACATCTATTAAAACATTGCTTCCTGATTTATTTCTCATCCTTTTATAAGGTATTTTGGCTAATTCATGTATTATATAGAAAGTTATCGCTCGTTCTATGTTCATTCAGCACTACCGAGAAGGATTCCTTTTGTCCGAGAGCTGTCGCATGGTAGGCTACACGATGGCGGTCGAGCCATTCCCACATTCGCGGCTTCGTACTTGAAGTTGTTGGAGCTTATTCTCTCTGTACTATGTGGTACGAAGCATTGTCCATTACAATAACACTGTGTTCAGGGATGTTGGGTAACAATTGTTCATGGAACCATTTTAAAAACTAGTTGTAGTCCATGTCTTCATGGTAATCGCCAGTTCTTTTCGACCTAAAGAGCAAAAGTGTATTATTAACAAAGCCGTGTGATTGCCCGGCATGTAGAATAATAAATCGACCCCCTCTGCCTGACGGCCCTTCCTTGTCCCCTGAACTGTTGTCACTCCATCCCTTAGACACTGTGTGACCAGCATTGACCCACATTTCACCTAACCACACAATATCCATAACATTTTTGCCCTATTAACTTAAGTTTTGAATTTTCCACTGGCCTATTTTAATCCAATTTTCACCAAATTTTGTAGGTTCTTTAAAGTGAGCATAATTAAGGGAATTCTAAACTTTGGAGCTATTTGGTTCAGTCATTTAGAAATTATAACATTTTATGTAATAAATATGCAAATTTTGAAAATGTCGCATGTACATCAAATTTAAAGTTATCAATCTAAAACTTCTATGGAATGATCATCAATGGTCTACAAATAAAACTTGGTATTACTTTTAAAATCAGTGCAAATGGTTTATTATTAAAATGTTTTTTTTTTCTTAGAATGACCTGTTGTTCTGTTAAAATGTCATTTTTTTTTCAAATTTAAACCTAAATATTTCTGAAAGTTATTAATATTTTTCAAAATGGATTTCACACATTATTAAGACCACAAAGTTGTATGTGCAAACCAAGTTTGAAGGTAATGGGATCAAAACGCAGGCAACTGGAACATTTAAAATGCTGAAAAATATAGTATTGAGAAAAAGCTAACTTTATTAAAAAATACAGTATTTTAGTGGAATTTCCTGCATCAAGACTTCCCTGAGTTTACAAATCACTTTTCCCACACTTCAGAGGTAACTTATTACTAAACCCATCTTTCTCCCTGATGTTGACACGAAGATTTACTGCCACATTCACCACACAGGTCTGTAAACAAATTTTGGAGGGCACCCATATATGAATGAGAATGTGCTTGTCATTAACACTAGGTCTAACAGTATTCTCCTCACTAAAATAGGCCTATTCCAGTTTTCCGACACTGGCATAAGAAGTAGTTGCAGCTGTTGAACTTGCATTACTTAACTTCACATGTAATATCACCCCACTGTTTGTCAACATTCAAAATAGCACTATTCCATTTCTTTGTTTCACGGACTTTCGGTTTACGCCATCGACTAGATACAGAATACATCTAATAAACTGCACACAAATCTCTAAAATTTCATTAGCTTACACAAGTTCCACCACTCACAGTAAACCAATAAAAATATAATTCTTGCGAATAAACTTCACTAAAGCCACTGACCATCAAAATAAACAAAGACGCATGGTTCCACCATGTATCCAAAATGGCCTATACTTTACTACAAACCAACATACTTCTGTTCGATGTTAAATATGTGCATGTGTATAGTAATGATATTCTTTTAGTGAATGCCATACAGCTAAAAATTATATGGGATAAGAAAATAACATGTACGGTAAGAAAAGTTTCACACTTGACAAACATTGCCTAGGCTCCCGTGCTAGGCTACTCATAACTGATAAATTTACCAACAGATGGCACCATAAGCTTGTATTCAGATGATTGGCATGATGATCTTGGCCAAGAATATGAAATTACAACAAAATTGATGGGTTTTTGGTTCTAGGAAGTAGGCGTTGCCCATTTCAAGACCTAAGCACGTGTTCTTTAAAAGCCCCCGTAAGGTATTTAAAAATGGCCGTACATAAAAAACAAATGTATATTTAAGTGCCCCAAGTGATAAGGTAACTTCTAGGGCATGAAACCAGGTTTTGGTTTTTTGTTTGTAATTTTTGGCCTACAACTCAGTAGGGTCTCCCCATTTCATGTAGGAACTGACACCTCAAAGCCACAATATCTGGCCTCTCCATGATCACCTTCCCCCCATTCATTTTCTTATATTTAAATCCCAGATCGTGCAACACTTTCAGTGAAGAAAGGGTTCCTTGAAATAATTGTGCCTCTCTGAGCAAAAACAAGAAGTTTGCGACATGTTGGAATTTCTTTCCTAAAATAATAGCTATAAATATGCCGTCTAACAGCATCTTGTTGAAAGCCACCTAAATTAGTGACCACCCCTTCTCTATGCCTCTTCTTCCCTGGAGTTGATAGTTTAGACGGGCCAGCATCATCAGACAGGAACTTCCCTTCCGTCACTCGGTATGCAGTGATTTCACTCACACCAAGAGTCTTGGCAGTTCTTTTCCTCACCTGAACAAATGGAATCAGAGGTTCCTCCCGTAAGCGCATACTTTCCTCTTCTTCCTCCATAAAATTCCTCACCGCACATACCATCTTCTTTACTTGGCTATGGAGAGTCACACCACGGCCTGAAGTTGTTCTGTCGCAGAGAATGGATCCCGGGCCTTCCGCGAGCATGTACCGATGCCATTTTTACACTACGAAAATAGACACGATGATGCAAATAAAAGAAATAAACTCAAAATCTGTATATACACATGCTTCCAACAAAAACAGAACGATAACGCTTACTGTAGCCTATGAAAGAATAAGCAAATGCACTTCAATATATACACGGGATATTACTAATGGCAGTGACGAGTTAGTTCACAGTAGAACACTGCGTCAAACCATGTGCTCACTGCTGTGTCGGCATTCATTGCAATACTGCTCGCTGTTGCTATGGACACCGTTACCCCTCTTGTCTCCACTCCTCACCTCACCATTCAAGCGGATGGCAGCTTGCACCGTTCATCTTTTGTAAATCAGAGTATAACACATAGAATTTAACATGTATGCAGCGTTTAAACCCTAAGTGTTGTCCACGTTGTCATGGATGATGCCATTTTGTGTCTAGGGGAATTTTGTAAGTGTAAATTCCATTCCATGTCCACATTAAAGCTATTGACACAAGTTGGCAGGCTTGTTTTGTTGAGATAAATTAGAGATGAAAATAGTACAAGAGTTAATACAAGACTATCGTTGCCAAGGCTGCAAGATACCAATGTAATTGATAGTGATTTTGTACTGCATAAGGAAACAATAGCAAGGCAGCTGGAAGCAAGTTAGACATGTCCAGTCCTCAAATTGTGTTCATGCATCTTTGTAACGATGAATTTGTAACCCACTAAGCTCCAGTGAGATTGACAAATGGTGTCAGAAAAATTTCAAATCTTGAAGAGATCATGAATCATCAGCAGGGTAAAATGGCTGTAGGCCCTATGTGCAGTGTAGGATTTTTTGAGAATATTAATAGCTGGAGGATATTAGATCCTAATAATCGCCAGTAATATATCCAAGATCAGCAAGATATCACCTTTATAGCCTACTTGGTGAAACCTGCAAACTTCATTTTCTACATTCTAAGATTCTTCCAGACAATGTGTTAATGTGCTTGAGATGCTTATATTTATAACCAATGTCCTAAATAAAATAATGTCCGTAATACATTTTGTGTGTGCTTATTATAATTAAGTGTAAACATTACTGTGTCATTGGATGAAGATTACTTGCAATTTGCTAGTGTTCTTGAAGATACGGGCATAGTTTTGTACTCCAGGTCCCTACCAATCACCACATCCAGAATTCTCTGTTAAAGCTCTAGATTTACCATTTCAAACCGATTTACCCAGTGTGTAGTACTGTTAACTGCTTATTTTCCATGTGGCTTGCAAGGATGCCCATGTTCTTTTTCAGGGGGAATGGATGTGGTGAGGAGTATACGATATTTTCTGTGAGGAAGGGGAAGGGGGGGGGGGGGGGCTGGGTATGTTATAAAATTCTTCATCCCCAGACCACCAGGGTGAAACAAAAAATAAGAAAAAATAATTAAAAGTCGAGGAATGCTTTCATTTGAATAATTTGAAGGGTCTCGTTTGCCATTTGGTGGAGATCTTGGACATCTTATTGGGAGGGAGATACCATGTCCGTGTAGCCAGCATAGATCCAAATTACAATGGCAAGTATGGTCTTTCTTTAATTTTAATAAATGGAACAGTTCCACCTACATGGAGTAGGGGTAAGTAAAGTGGCTTCTTGTCCAGGTGACCTGCTTTGCGAAGGAGTATTTGAAACCTGATATAGGATTTATTCTTCAAAGCTTCGCACAAAGGCTCTTGATAGAATGATTTGAATCCCACTCCTTGCATCCTGGAAGTGTCTTCCCAACTCAACTGTAAATAAAAGCTAACTGAAAACCACTACCACATCCTTTTCTATTACAAGTACAGTACACACATAAGTGCATGGGGCTGATATCCACGACATTTCAATCCACTGAATTAACTCGCAATGAATAAGTTTCCAAGGTCCTTCATTTGTAGTAATATACTTCGTTATAAAAATCTTGAGCCCATAAAACCATAAATTTGACCTACGCCTAACTGGGAACGGGAGAGAACCGTTAAACATGTCCAACATGAAGGTAGTTGCCACAAGAAGTAAACCTGCCACTGTAGGGGATTGGTGTCAGATAAAAGGCTCTCTGCTAAAGGAGGTAAGTATAATCTCAGCAATTCATATATGTATCTGAAGTAGTCCTATGCATTAAATTTTTGTTGTTGAAAAAGATTGTCTTATGGTAGGCCTACTCAAAAAAGCAAAATGCTAAAAACCACGAGTGTAGGCTCAAATTTCTTATATTCGTTTTTATTATTTTGGGGCATGAATGACCCTTCCCTTGCAATAAATGAAGCACTGGATACTTTCTCCTAATGCAATGCTTGGTTGCTTCTTTTTTTTTATTCCAGCTGCTTTTAAAGTTAAACTTACATGTAAACTGGTATATATGGAAACAACTTATTGATGAACGAGGATAAGAGGATAATATGTACAGTTTTGTATATCTGCATAAACTGGAACATCCATTCAACGTTTGTATTACACTGCTTAATATTCTACTGCTCTAAGGTTTTGAGCTAGTGATAGGGGTGGATTTCTTCCACAGCTTTTAACTTTATTTTTGAGTATCCTTAAATTCACACTAACAAATTACTCGGCTGTTGGTAGGCTTCTATAGATGAGAATACCTTGGTGCAATCAATGCGGCGAGGCAAGCGAGCGACACCACTCCTCTGACGTCACAGATCCGCGCCATGGCCTGTCTTTCTCGTCGGCCACGGGTTCAGCACTGTGACGTCACAGGGTTGTAACTCGCGCCAACACTGCCACACAACTACCACTGCTTTGCATTAGCCGGCAGCATGTATTCAGTACTTAATGACCCCCATGATAACATTCTACCCCTAGTGACACCCTCTTTGATATTATACACTTTCAACAGTCAATAAATAATGCTTTAATTAAAGGCTAATGCACCTAGACAAGGTAAAATGTTCGAAATCACAACAAATCAGTTGCAGATATGCTTACTTCTTGGATCCTACCCATTTGATAGATTTTTTCATGTGTTTTCTCTCACTAAATTTATTTCTATTAACTTCTCTAATTTTATTAAATGTTCTAAGTCTTGCATACACGTTAATGGCTTCTTTACATACACTCGGGAATAGCGAATGCAGCCTATTTTTTAAAACTTTCACTATTCCCGGTTGCCGATTAAACCCGAATAGAGGACCATGTATTTCTAAAAACACCTTTTCAAATTCTTTTACTAAACTAAACGACTGGTCACTTGGTTCAGTAAGGCAGCAGTATGATAGAGTTCGTATCCAAGATGGCTGCGCCCCCCCCCCCCCCCTTCCGGATTTCGAGCGAATTTTGTAATTCTTCCAAGGCTAGGGTCAATATCCCAAACACGGAAAAGCAACGTAGCCAGCGATGTACTTAACTCCTTCGTCCTCAGCCCATGTAATTTCGCCCTCGACATCTTTATCTTCTGTAATAAAACCATACCAATACACAAATAGGTTTTTATACATAAAACTACATCATAAATAATGACATTGCTTTAAAAATACTTTAATATCACTATTTAAAATATTAAAAACCAATTCAATATAATTTTCATGAAACTATGAATGTACGAATTATGTAAAATGTGTTAAAACCTGTTTTGTGACGTCACATTCTCTGGAATTGCCAATATCCTCAGTACAAATAGCCTGCTTTATTTTAGGACTTAACTGTGCCAACCTTACTATAGTTGAAGCTCTAACGGCTCTGTTTCTGCTCCTGTCTGCCCTAAGTACAGAGGTTTGGCTTAGTGTACTATCATTGGGCAGATTTTGAGAAGGGTCTGCAGATTTATTTAGTACTCGTTTCAATGGAAGTCCTAAAAGGCGGTTTTACATATCATCTTGATAATCAGGAGGCAAGAAAAGCTTACTACAAATACGTGCATTTTTACGTTAATACTGTCTTTCCTGTGGCACTTGGTAACCTATTGCTTTGAAATAACACCATCAGTTGGGAATCGGTGGTAAATGACGCCTACCTAGTGATGTAAAATGTCTAGGCATTTGTAAGTTAGGGCAAATGTCCAGGATAAATGCCCGGGCAAATGCCCAAAACCCATAAATGCCCAGGCATTTTGGGCATTTACCTCTATTAGAAACATATTCATAATGCAACGCTTATATAAATCTTGTTTTAGCCATATATGTATCTACATATATGAATTCTATATATTTATCCACAAAAGCAGGAGTTGAGGCCAAAATAGGTTGCGGAAGTTGTTGTAGGAATTCACTGAAAGAACTTGATTTTGGTTCTGAGGCTGAGCTTGTGCTTGGTACTGCAGATTTGTTGTTGAAATCATCCACTTCAATTAGTAAAGGTTCATAAGGGGATTTTCTTTCGAAAAGGTTTTTCAACCACTATAATTGTACCTAACTGAAGCCCTTTTTTTAAGATCCTGAGGGCACTTAAAACACTTCTTTATGTGCTTTTCCATGTTGTTACAATGTGACTGTTAATAGTCCTTATTACAATATTTACAAGATATTCCTTTCCCTTTCAAATTAAAAAAGTTCCAAATTGGTCCTTTTTCCTAAGCATTTTGTAATGATTTAATCTAGCTCTTAAAAATATAAGTAGCCTAAGAAAGAAGTAAGGTTATCTCAGACTCAACCACTCAACAGACAGCTCTACTTCACAACTAACTAGGCTGGGCTGCTGGTGGTAGAATGCCTCGCCAATCTCAAGGTCACAACCACCCTACCCCCATTCCAAGATCATAGCACAATGGCTGCCCAGGGTCTAGCCCATCCACCCTCCTCCCAAAGCCACTATTCACACCATAATCAAACTCCTACCTAATTTTCCTAAATATAAATGAGTAGGCCTGCAGGCCTAACTCAGTAATACAATGTTTTATTCAAACCAGATATACACAATTCCCATTTAGATGTTATTGACAACATTGACACAGGATAATTAAATTATTATTAGCAATATTTAGGCATTACTAGTTTATCCATGAAATGTACCTTTAATTAATGGTTTTTATTATGTTTTAGATGCTCTAGTAACAATTACAAGTAGTAAAAAGTAAAAAAAAAGAAGTTTTCTTAAATGCCCAGATTTTGGGCGCTTAAAACTGCTTTGGGCAAATGCCCGGGCAAATGTCCATTTATAGATGTCCTGCCCACTGGGCATTTGCCCGGCCCACATCACTACGCCTACCTCACAGTCCTTGGTATTGCGGTAGGTATTTCCATAATTAAATATAGCACAGCTCATGTTTCTTTGCGATTCTAAAATACTAAATCGTTTACGTATATAATTAAAGCTTGAAAATCTGCTTAAACACTGACGATGGACAACGCTCATGAAAAACACACACAATGAACTTCTCTGTGACACCGAATCAAACAAACAACAGGTGATTCCTTGGGAAAAGCCAAGCGGGCAAGCTCGGCTTACAACCCTATGACGTCACACGGCCAACGGCCCCCTCCCGTCATGGTGACTTCCAGTGAGCGGCGGGTGGGTTGAGCGGCGATTCTCAGGTAGACGAGGGTCAGATGTGATTAGCCAGTTTACAACCCTTCCGTTGAGCGGCGGATTCTTTGGTCACCCTCTTTCTCTACCTTCATAGGCTACTTAATGTAATTGCAACAAAATGTGGCTGAGATAGACGTAATTGATGCGCGAACTAATTAATGAAGGTAATGTATTAAAAGATACAAATGAAATTCGTTGTCCGGCAGTAAGCCTAAGTATGTTCGCTAAGTAAGAATGGCTATGGCTTTACTGGATGTTTTCAAATATCTTACAAATATGTGTTAGATATTTTTAAGTTACTAGTTCAAAAACGGGAATGACGTGATTGCAACTACGCTGTATCGACGTTGCGCTCTCCTTCTATTAATACAATGGCTATAACATAACGAACATTATATTAACTTTATCATCAAACTATTTTAAAACAAGAAGGTAGAGAAAGAGGGTGACCAAAGAATCCGCCGCTCAACGGAAGGGTTGTAAACTGGCTAATTACTTCTGACCCTAGTCTACCTGAGAATCGCCGCTCAACCCACCCGCCGCTCACCGGAGGCAACCCCCGTCATCGGCAGCAGCGGCTTCGGCCAAACTTCAAAAGTGTGGCTGAGCCCTTACTAGCTTTCGCCGGCCCTGGTATTACCTACGAGCAGAATATTTCTGCCCTTAATTCAACAATGACGACAAATTTTGAGGTTAATTGAATTTAACATTACTCTTGTTGAGGTACCTCTCGCTCTGAAAGGGCTCCATTAGAGTGACCTGCGGCTATCATCGCAATCCATCACACGTTAAACCAGTTAGGCGCTATTATCTGATAAGTAGTGCCGAAAGGCGAACCAATAAATGATAGCAGCTTGAATCCCGCGACTCCCCTTAGATGAATGTACAAGGGGTGAACTGTCATGGACGATGGATAGGACAATAAATATTGGAGATCCATACCACCTGAACACCCCTAGGGGCTCACAATCATGGGACCCCAGCTGAGTCCGGCATTGCGTCTTCATCTTTCCTTGGTCAATTCTTGTTCTCTTCCAGCCCCAACCGTATAAGCGTATCCCAGGTTCAGTGCCATTTCTTCCAGGTGCCATTTCTTCCAGCAACAAATTTCCTTGAAAATCGAGCCATTTCGTCCAGCTCGGTTTTACAAATTATTACACAACTTAATGAGTGCCATCTCGTCCAGACGAAATGTTGACAAGGGTTGAGGCAGTGCGGGTAGTCGGAGGTCAATGACCCCTGTGCTTACGTGCACAACCACAGGTTGTGGGATGCATTTTGAACCTGACGTACATTTTGTGCTTATTATTCAATCTATTCCTTTTGTGAGTATTTTCGTTCTAAATTCCGTTTTGTAAGTATTACCGCTCTCCATTTTGTGAGTAGTTTCAATCTGAGTTCCTTTTTTGTAAGTATTTTCCTTCTCACTTAATTTTCGTTCTGGTTTACACTTCATTGTCATTTTCGCTATCACCCAGACCGTTACGGGCCGATAACCTAGATGTTAGGCCCCTTAAAACAACAATTATCATCATCATCATCATCATTATAATTATCACCTGATTTGTGAAAATATGTGTTTCTATTCTCACTATGTTGTTTACATTATAAGCATTTCATTGTAAAATATAGTTGACTGGTGGCAAACGAGCGGAGCGAGTAACGTCCATTATTACAAACATCAAAAAATTACTTATTTCTAACAAGAAACGCAATGAAATGAAACAGTTATTGTAGACCTGTCAAACTGTCAATCATAGGTGTTTGGACGAAATAGCACTAGTGGGCCGGTAGAGAGTCAACCCAACTGCCTCTGTTCGTGGAATTTTGACGAAGTGGCACTTGGACGAAATGGCACCTGGACGAAATGGCACTTGGACGAAATGGCACCTGGACGAAATGGCACGACACCTACCCCAGGACTAGGGAGTCTTTCATTTTCCTGCCTTAATTGGTTCTTGGCGTCATCTTTTCTGATGCTCTCATTTTTCACGGGTTGGACCTCTTGTTTTGATTACACGGTACCTCCTGTCTTTTCATTCATTCATTCATTCATTTATTTGCAATGGGGGGGGGGGGGGGGGGTGTCCCCCGGTGGCAAATTGGATACACATAACAAATAAATAATTATACATAACAATTCAATAACAATTATACAACAATTAAACTGGAGTATTTACACAAATAGTCAGTCTTTTCTTAAACACACCTATATGTTTGGGAAAAGGCTCTAAGACTGCGGCAGGTAGAGAGTTCCAGTTATCAATGGCACGGTTTACAAAAGAATATTTACCATAATTTGTTCGCTGTGGTCGGCCCTTAACTTTGAAAGGATGATCGCTCCTACCCATGTAAGTGGGCTTTCCCAATCGTTTGCTAAGCTCACCCCATGCTGGTTGATTTGTATACGTTTTGTACATAGCGCAGAGTCAAGATTTCATCCTCCTAGCGTCCAGTGATTCCCACCCAAGTTTCTTTAACATACGGCTCACACTGCTCCTGGGATTAAAGTCACTGAGCACAAATCTAGCGGCCTTTCTTTGTACCATTTCCAACTCATTGATGAGCCCTACTTGATATGGATGTAATAGGCCCTCAAGGAGACAGGGTGTTTGTAATCCCACCACACATGATTCTGCCTAGTTAGTGCTACACCCTCAAGGGAACAGAGCTGGTGACTTCGAGAGTTGGCGACCTCGAATAATTCTCGAGCTGGGTCCATTCTTCCCCCTTTTCCATTGACTTTGCCTGAGCCAACCTAGTTTTCATATCCTCTTTGCTTCGTCCATCACTGGTTATTTTGCTTCCTAAGTAACAGAAGTCTCCTACTTCCTTTAACTTCTCATCTGGCAATTTGACGTCCATAAGGGTTTCTGAGTTACTTCAGCTGCATTCAACTATTTTTGTTTTACAGTTATTGATTTTCATCATGAATTCTTTCCTGAAGACGGAGTACATAGGCTACCATTTAAAAACACATTCAAATTCTTTGTGAATCGTCTAAGATAATAATGTAATCTGCACATCTCAGAGTTGAAATTATTTTTCCTTGAATCTTTACTCTTACTTTAAAGTTTTCTCTAATTTTTGCTCATTGCTTGTCAATGTATAGGCTAAAAACCATGGGTGATAAGTTGCAGCCTTGCCTTACCCCTTTCTCTATTAGTGTATGCGGCCCCATGGTGTTGGGGTAGTGCGCCTGCCTCTCACCCGGAGGCCCCGGGTTCGATTCCCGGCTCCGTCAGGGATTTAAGAAACTGACGTGAGGGCTGGAACGGGGTGCACTCAGCCTCGTGAGGACAGTTGAGTAGATGTCTGACAGTGAGGCAGCGCCCCGATCACGAAAACCAAGATTAACGGCCGAGGGGACCCGATGCACTGATCACGTGTCACCCCAATATCTGCAGAACAAATGACTGGGCAGCGGTCGCTTGGTAGACCTGGGACCTTCATGGGCTGTAGTTCCAGGGGTTATGTATTTATAATTCAGGTGAGGATTGGGAAGGAAGCGTCCATGGCCTTATGTTAGGAACCATCCCGACATTTGCCTAGAGTGAATATGAAAACACGCGGGGAAAAGCCCCACTCAGGATAACCGCTGTCAGCGCCGGGGTTCGAATCTCCAATCCCCTTATCCTCGCAGCCGATGGCACAAATGTATAGCCTACTACTGAAATTCTTGGCTATCTCTACGGAGACCAAGGATCTACTCCCGTCTCTGCCAATAAATTTAACTCTGGTCTGAGGGCTGGAACGTGGTACCCTCAGCCTCGTATGGCAAATATGACAAGGAGAGGATTTGATTTACTACCTCAGCCATTCTGGTAGTAGTTTTCCGTGGTTTCCCCTCTTCTACTCCAGGCAAATGCTGGGATGGTACCTAACGTAAGGCCATGGCCGCTTTCTACCTAAATCCTACGTCAATTACAAATACAGCTACTAGTACAGTCACCACAGTGACACAGGTTATTATTGTTGTTTTTTGAGTCTTCAGTCTTTTGACTGGTTTGATTCAGCCCTCCATACCTCCCTGTCCTGAGCTAATTGTTTCATCTCTACATAGCTACCACACCCTACATCCGAGGCAATCTGTTTAACATATTCTAACCTTGGTCTACCCCTACAGTTCTTGTCCTCGACCCTTCCTTCCATAACTAAGCTTGCTATTCCTGGGTGTCTTATTATGTGTCCTACCAACCTATCTCTTCTCTCCATTAGCAGTCGCCAGAAAGAGCTCTCCTCTCCCACTCGTCTTATCACCTCTTCGTTTGTAACCCTATCTACCCATCCGATCTTCATCATTCTACTGTAACACCACATTTCAAACGCTTAAATTTTCCTCTATTCTGCATCGCCAATAGTCCAAGATTCACTTTCATAGAGTGCCACGCTGCAGACAAAGGCTCTCAAAAATGACTCCCTAATGCCTAAATGTATATTCGATGTCAACAGATTCCTTTTTTGTAGAAATGCTTTCCTTGCCTGAGCCAACCTACTTTATTATATCCTCTTTGCTTCGTCCATCACTGGGTATTTTGCTTCCTAAGTAACAGAAGTCTCCTACTTCCTTTAGCTTTTCACCTGCCAATTTTATGTCCATAGAGGTTTTTGATATATTTCGGCTGCATTCCAATATTTTTGTTTTACATTTATTAATTTTCATCATAAATTATTTCCCCAAGACGGAGTCCATACCATTCAAAACTCATTCAAATCCTCTGGCGTGTCTGACAAAATGACGATGTCATCAGCAAATCTCAGAGTTGAATCTGCAGGCCAAATGGCTGGGCAGCGGTCGCTTGGTAAGCCTTCAAGGGCTGTAGTGTCAGGAGTTATTGTTATTATTAGTCTATTAATCATGAATTGAACCAAGCCTGCTTTGGTAAGAAGTAAACAGATATTGCGCCATCACGCTCCAAAATATATTGTAACTGGGAGATCAATATTTTGAAAATGGTGTTGAAGGTGTGATATATTTAGGCAGTAATGACAATAAATAAATTGAAGCGCTAATGAGGGAATGTGTTGCGAGCTATTTCTCGTGAGGATTTTAGAGCAGGGATTTGTTCATTTTATCCGTGACCAACACGGTCACAGATATGGTCGAGTTTTATATAGTGGGAGAGGAAGAGTATTCCGCCGAGACCGCAGCTATAGTGGAATAACAGAACAACAGGACGTATCCCGGACAGGATGTTCCGGTCCGGATTGAGTGCCTGGCCCGCTCGGGACTCCAAGATACTCTATGTTATTTCATTAGGGAAGGTTGTTCAATTCAAACAAACACTCCTATTCACAGAGCAAAGCTCCACTGGCACAATCGGAATATCACTATAATAATAATAATAATAATAATAATAATAATAATAATAAGATTGGAAAGAGAGTTGGTACTCGGCTAAATCATCTGCTATACATGGATGACCTTAAACTCTATGCCGAAACAGAGTCGCATCTGGAAAACTTATTGAGAATAGTTGAAGCATTCTCACGAGACATACAAATGGGATTTGATTTGGACAAGTGTCGGACACTAAAGGTGGTGAGAGGAAAAGTGCAGAAGTCCGGGTATGAGCTGGAAGATGGACAGCATATTAAGGCTATGTTGGCACAAGACACCTACAAATACTTAGGAGTAAAACAAGCTAAGCATTTTTACCATGTGTCAATAAAGAAAGATCTGTCCTGTGAATTTGTCAAAAGATTAAAACAAATCATAAAAACGCACTTGAACAGCAAAAACCTAGTGAAAGCTGTTAACACGTATGTTGTACCTGTGCTGAGCTACTCCTTTGGCATAATCAAATGGTGTAAAACGGACATCGAAGGACTTGAGCGAAAAATGTGAACGATGCTCACAAAAGGAAGGAAACACCACCCTCGATCTTCAATAGAGCGATTGACTATACCCAGGAGCCTAGGTGGACGTGGGTTCGTTGACATTGATAATCAGATGAAACGAGGTCATCTGTACTTCACAGAGCCATCAGTGAGGCGGACAGATCAACGCCACTGGTCTTGTGTCAGCAAGAGATTCAACACCTCCTGCATACTGACCTTCATAAATTGGAAGCATGGAATGCATAACCTTTGCACGGAAGACATCCAAATGAGGCGAGTCAAGCAAATGTTGATTTAACTGCGTCAAACTACTGGCTCGCTTCAGGACAGATCTTTCCATAAACTGAAGGTTTTATGCTAGCAATTCAAGACCAAGTCATCCCTACAAGGAACTACCTAAAGTTCATTGTAAAAGATCCCGCTCTACCAGATGATAAGTGCCGCTACGGATGTCAACAGTCAGAAACAATACAGCATATTACATCTCCATGTAGATATTTGTTGGCAACGGAGCACGAACAAAGGCATGATGCAGTTGCTAAAATCTTGCATCAGGAGTTGGCTGATAAGTTTCAGCTTCTGAAAGGAAAGGAAGTTCCGTACCACCAATATCAGCCAGTGTGTGTTCTTGAAAACAATGAATACAAGCTGTATTGGGACCGAACTATTTTGAATGATCAATCGGTATCACACAACAGGCCGGATCTGGTGGTTGTAAACAAGAAAACCAAGCAAACTACATTGATGGATGTTGCGATTCCTAACAACAAGAATCTCCAGTCAAAACACATTGAAAAGATCAGCAAATACAGCGAGTTGGTCGACCCTATCAAAAGACAATGACATGTAGAGCGAGTAAAGACCATACCTATCATTGTCTCGAGTACGGGCGTGTTCCCAAGTACCTTGCTCCAAGGCCTTAAAGAACTGGATCTGGATACTCGGCTGTACAAACTAATACAGAAGGCAGTAGTTCTATCAACAACCAGAATCGTTCGGAAGTTCATGGGTAGCGACATTCCAGCTTAGAAGTTGCTGTTTCCGTAGCTATACTTTGGTTCACTGAAGCCCGTATAGTTACGTTGTAATATACCAGAAATGTGTCATATGTACTGTATAAACCGATAATAATAATAATAGTAATAGTAATAACAATAATATCGTCTCTTTTCTTTTCAGAATATGCCGCGGCGTAGCGGTGTGCGTTAAATCGGGCATTACGGTCGCTCAGGCAGCTGCAGAAAGTCCAGAGATCAGAGGTTAAAATCCCGGGGATGACAGAAGCTAACCTAAGTATGTTCATTCCCTTGTTTTAACAACATTTTACCTTACTTTTAAGTCCAGGAGCACCTACCTCATCCCTGTCCCTAATATAGTTACACACACTATTATAGTCATCACACAAATACAGGTAAACATACAAATTCAACACGTACCCAAATACACGAGGCTGATGACCAAGAAGTTCCAAGATCCTAAATGAATCAACAACAACTCTTTCCAGATCACCTCGTTGTGTAGCTGTGCGTGTTAAATCGTGCACCATGGCAGCGCGGGCAGCTGCAGCAAGTCCGGAGGCTCGGATCCCGGCGCCGACAGCGGCTATCTTGAGTGTAGTTTTACCCCGGATTTACCACATTCCCTCCAGGCAAATGCCGGGACAGTATCTTATTTCCAGCTGGACTACCTACCCCATCCCCGACCCAATACTATTGTTGTTTCATTTGAGGGGCTTGTACATCGTGGCTATTTAGCCCCGTGTACTTGATTGTTTGAAGAATTTGTCTCATTACCCGTGTTATTGTGGTGTCTAGTAGAGTGTGTGTTTGTAATTTAAACGAGGATTGGGAAGAAGGCGGCCGTGGCCTTATGTTAAGAACCATCCCGGCATTTGCCAGGAGCGGAAGTGGGAAACCACGGGGAACCACTTCCAGGATGGCCAAGAGAGGAATCAAACTCACCTTTGTCAGTCTTGCCTCACTAGGCTGAGTGTACCCCATTCCAGCCTTCGGACCAGAATTACATTTCTTGGCAAAGCTGGGGATCGAACCCGGACCTATATATCCACCTCTCATGAGTTCTGCGTCACGAGGCCTGTTGTATCCCGTTCCAGCTCTCTGACCAGCATTAAATATCTTGGCAGAAACGCAAATCGAGCCCGAACCTAGAGGATGACAGCCAAGAATACTAGCCAATACGCCAGGAAGCGGACTAACTGAAAGTAGGGTAATTATTAGGGCTTGGATTTTTAGGTGCTAAAAATCGGGAAAATATTTTTTTTATGTATTAAAAATACCTGAAATATGTGACAAAAAGTAAAAATATTTAATTATAATTAAGTTTGTTATTGTGAATATAAAAAATATGCAGTACTCACGAAAACAATTTATTCTATGTCTCACTGACTGCTGAAGCATTACAATACACAACGAGATAAACCCCAGGTTGTCCATCACAAATGACCGACGATTATCGCGAAACACTTATCTTGAAGGCGCGAAACTGCGGCAATATATTTCTTGTCCTTGAGGTGTTGTGTAACTTGAGATCGCTGTTCAGCCATGATTGCTTTCCCACATGGTTGGTAGAATAGAACGCCCTTATCAAAAGTAAAATTATTTTTAAATTCTGCAACAGACGATAACGTGTAGTTGTTTTTACTTTAGGCATCGTAGAATTACCTTACATTTTACAGTGCCAGAAATGAACTGTATGTGAGTGACACTGGTTGCCGGTAGGCGGGAGGGGGGTCTAGCATATGGTGCAATATGGCTATGGACAAGGAAATCCCCGGCTTCCACAGTGAGTGGCACGGGGCGACAATATAAGAATAACACAGTTGCAAGCTGACATACTCTCTGCATGAAGATTAGATAGCTCACAGGTTCTCCCCCGTTGAAGTAACACAGAACAAAAATGCAATAAACCGAAAGATCTAGCACACTTATTTAAAAATGTAAATATTTATGTATTTTTATGTACAAATAAGTGAAAAGCAGGAATTTATGTATTTATAGGAAAATTGCTTAACATATGTATTTACATAAAAAAATATTCATTTACCTAAAAATCCTAGCCCTAGTAATGATTGAGCTCAACACTCGTGAGTCTTCTTACACTGCTGGTGACAGCGGTTTCCGATCGCCATTCAAATCACGCTTGCTGGAGCAGGCGCAGTACGATGAGCTGTATGGCGTGCTGCCAGTCAAAAGAGATACAGAGCACTCTCTTAGTGATGATAATGGCAAACGTCTTGATAAAAAATAAGGACATATCAAAATCTCCTTGCACTTGAGGAATAATCATCATCATTACCGACAGCAGTGGCTACGCTCGCTAAAGCGCAGCGTTAGGTCATGGGGACAACCTGTCTGCTGACTTGGTAGACGCGTGGATTCGAACCCCACCGTCGGCCGCCCTTGAAATGGTTTTCCGTGGTTTCCCCATCTTCAACACCAGGCAAATGCTGAGACGGTACCTTCTGACAAGCCACGGCCGCTTCCTTCCACATCCTTGCCCTGCTTCATTCATCTTGATCCATTCCATCTCTCGTCCCGACGTGCAGGTCGCCTACGGGCGTCGACTAGAAAGACCTGCACTTGGCCTCTCAGGAGGCCACGCGAAAAATATATCATCATTGCCGCAAAAATAATTAAATTTGCTAGGCCGGACCGTCAAATGAAACATGATTAGTGGAGTTTCTTCCGTTGGTCGAGTCTCCTGTGAACTTTTTAAAATACTTGACACGTTTTGCAACATTTCCACTGGTGAGTCGTTTCCTCCACAACTCTAATTTTAAAATAGTTGCTTTAATTTTGTCCTCAACATGAAAACAATTTCTATTGTCTCCTTGCAATTTTGGATTCCGACTACTGAGGTGGCTGAAGATATCAGATAGGTACGCTAGTTTTGTAAGAAATCGTAAACTGTTCAGATTTCTTGAAGATAATTTTTCAGAGCGGTACAATTATTGTGTGTGTGTTCTCCCATTAATTAAAATTGTTTTGGGCATGCCGTTAATAGGAAGTAGGTAATGAGATATAACCAGTTTACAACCCACTGCATCTCATTACTAACTCACTATTAACGGCGTGTCCGGAACAATTACTTTAATTACAAATTATAAATCGTACGTATACCGAGCCTCCGTGGCTTAGGCGGCAGCACGCCGGCCTCTCACCGCTGGGTCCGTGGTTCAAATCCCGGTCACTCCATGTGAGATCTGTGCTGGACAAAACGGAGGCAGACAGGTTTTTCTCCGGGTACTCCGGTTTTCCCTGTCAAAATTTCATTCCAGCAACACTCTCCACTATCATTTCACTTCATCTGTCATTCATTTAATCATTGCCCCAGAGGAGTGCGTCAGGCCTCGGCAGCCGGCACAATTCATATCCTCGCCGCTAGATGGGGGCTTCATTCATTCCATTCCTGACCCGGTCGGAGACTGGAAACAGGCTGTGGATTTTCATTTCAAATCGTACGTATACCAAGGTTAAAATATGTTCACGATTTAATGTAAGCAATTACAATGTAGGCCTATCGCTTAGTAATTTTGTGGTGTCATATTTTATTAAATATAGCCTCCGTGACTTACGTGGCAGCACGTCGGCCTCTCACCGCCGGGGGCCGTGGTTCAAATCCAGGTCACTCCATGGGAGATTTGTGCTGGACAAAGCGGAGGCAGATAGGTTTTTCTCCGGGTACTCCGGTTTTCCCTGTCAATATGTCATTCCAGCAACACTCTCCACTTTCATTTAATCATTGCACCAGAGGAGTGCGACAGACTTCGGCAACCAGCACAGTTCATATCCTCGCCTCTAGATGGGGGCTTCATTCATTCCATTCCTGACCCGGTCGGTTGACTGGAAACAGGCTGTGGATTTTCATTTTCATATTTTATTAAATGTTTTATCAGCCACAGTTTCATGCTTTCATGTCGATGAAGATCTACCGGAACTAGAAGAGAGAAGTACCCTAAATGTTGGTAATCACTTTGACTGGCTGCGTGGTGCAGCGGTACCGTCCTCGCCTGCTGTGCCCAAAGTTGCAGTAGTTACAAGTGTTAGAAAAATAAAGATTTCACTCACCGAGGCAGGTTTCGCTCAAGAATTAAACTGGGTTACCATATGCATTAACTCTACTTCAACAACAAAGCTCGAATGTATTATAATGGAAAGACCCGTGCATGGCAACACTGGCATTATTTCAGTCAAGCGTCAGTGTCTCTCCGGGTGGAGGAACTACTGTCGACCAAAATATTATGTGCACTCGAGTTTGAAGGTTGTTTGTGAAGTAACCAATAGACCTACATAAAATCCAATATGAAATGAAAATCCACAGCCTGCTTCCAGTCGACCGACCGGGTCAGGAATGAAGCCCCCATCTAGCGGCGAGGATATTAACTGTGCCAGCTGCCGATGCCTGTCGCACTCCCCTAGGGCAATGATTAAATGAATGACTGATGAATGAAATGAGAGTGGAGAGTGTTGCTGGAATGAAATTGTGACAGAGAAAACCGGAGTACCCGGAGAAAAACCTGTCTGCCTCCGCTTTGTCCAGCACAGATCTCACATGGAGTGACCGGGATTTGAACCACGGACCCAGCGGTGACAGGCCAACGTGCTGCCGCCTAAGCCACGGAGGCTCATTTTACGTTAGTTCATATAGGTTTGGAATTTTTAATTTATATTTTTATATTTTTTTATCGCAGTTGAAACACAGAAAGAGCCCGTTTTTAAGCGTGTTTCAACCATGCGTCACATTTAAGAATGATTATCTCACAAACCCGTCATCAGATCGAATCCAAATTTTAGCACAATATACATGGGTTACCAGTTAGCCACTCCGGTGAAAGCTGTACAGCGTTGCCAAGATGGGCTCCAACACGCGTCATGGCGCGCCTCGCTCAGAAGTACAGGGCGCCGTATCAGCAACGCAGTACAGCATTTCCCGGAGAGTGGCTAGCTGGTGAACCATGTCTTAATTCCCAGTACAAATACAAACCGATATAAAATAAGAGAATTAATTTACGTATTACACAGTCATACAGCATAACTTTTTGATGTATAAGGATTACAACGCAACCAAGAACTACATTTTCCAACCACCCCGAGCCGAGAAAAAGTTACATTATAAAAATTATAACAACTTTCGTTCTTGAACACTCAAAATTTTGAAATTAATAAACCAGTTATACAACATTCCAATGTATATTGTGTTAACATTTGGATTTGATCTGATGACGGGTTTGTGAGATAATAATTCTTAAATATAACGCATGGTTGAAACACGCTTAAAAACGGGCACTTTTTGTGTTCCAACTGCGATAAAAAATATTAAAATGAAAATTAAAAATTCCAAACCTATATGAAATAACGTAAAATAGAACGATGAAAATGATGATGTTATTGGATTTTATGTAGGTCTATTGGTTACTTCACAAGCAACCTTCAAACTCGAGTACACATAATATATTGGTCGACAGTAGTTGTTCATTCCTCTTGTATAACCCCTTCTCTCTTTCTTCTCCTCCATTATCCATGGTTCCTCTACTATTTCATCATTGAAAGACAAAATACTCACTAATGTTGCTTAATACCTTCCTTTTCCAATTATTTCTATCATCATCATAATCATCATTGTACTGCCTGACTTGAGATAATTTTGAAGAACTGTCTTTAATATACGGCATTAAATTTGACAATTTTCTAGTTCAATATTTTAGCATATAGTACACTATATATTAACATTAATAATATTATAATTTAGTTATTGGTGATAGTATCAGTACAGGGTCATTATCTTTGTGCGCCCCTATAAACACGGCAAGCTAAGTCGGCGTTGACTGGCGCTGATCGCGGTCACGCGTACACGGTTCAGTCGGTGGTGGCACGCTCTTTTACACGTTTACCAAACATGTTCAATAATGTGTACTTACAGTGCTCATAGTCGATGCTGAAAATGTCCTCCCCCTCTTGTAACACACACCTGCATGGGCGGATCTAGGGGAGGGCGAGGAGGGCGACCGTCCAGGGCCCCGCGGTCCAGGGGGCCCCGCACCATGGATTTCTTTAAATTTTATCAATTAATTAATTATACTTTTCATACTAGTAGTGGAGTAGTGGTGCTTCTGCCCCACTTGACACTCTGGTGCCCAACAAACCAACATGGCCGCCACGCGAAATTGAAATAATTAATATCTCTCAAACGCATGGTCCGATGTTGACAAATGAGGTGTCGTTGGACTCGGGCTGACGCCCTCTTTCCAATGGATCACTCATTTCAACCCCTAAATAAAACTTACCCCTACTAGGGGGTGAAATTGTAATTTTTAGTGAAAGTCTCTTTTCAAATACGACATGTATAAGGTGCGCTGCTAAAATGAACTTAAATGTTGTTGCTCATATCGCGCATGCGTTTTACGAGATGCCGCTATGGATGAACATTTTTGTTTTTGTTTTTTACGCATGCGCACTTGGGATTTTTGTAAGAGGGCGAGCTCTTTGAAAAAAATGATTGATAAGAAGAGGTTTTGGTGGTGAGGAGAGAGCCAGATAGTTGCCTACTTTCCTACGAAGTTTCCCGATATCTCTCGAACGCAAGGTCGGATTTGGACGTGTGACGTGTCAAATCGCTTGTCTCGAAGCCCTATATATGTTATTAATAGGTTAAAGTTTTGAGAATTGGGGAAACAGGCTTTTTGGGGGTAAAACCGTGATTTTAGACTTTTTCCGATATTTCACGAATGCATGGTCGGATTTGGTCCTATGACGTGTCAAATGGCTTGTCTCGAAACCCTCTTTATTTTGGTAATAGGTTAAAGTTTCTGAAAATGAGGGAAACAGAATTTTTTGGTGTAAAACTGTGATTTTAGTCTTTCTGATATATCTCACAAACCAATAACGCCAGAGACGTATACGAGGGGTCGTAGGACTCGGGGTGAGGCCCTCTCATTCCCCCCCCCTTTTTCAAATATAGTATTTATATTTTAAAAAAATGCGAAAGGGTCTAACGACACTTTTGTTGAAAACATTTTAGTTTTTAAAACTTTTTTTTTAATTTGTCTAAAATGTTCATGAAGAGTGGTTGCAGATAGAGACGATACCACTGGACACGTGTTTCAACGAAGCTATTACTGGCCACGGTGGTGATATACTAATACAGTATTCGCTATTTCGATGAGACGGCGGGTCGAGGGTTCGTTTTCCGATTTTTCCTATGATGGAATACCTAATACCTAAACCCCCTGAAGGGGGTCTTTAACATGTAAACGATTATGAGTGACATGACAAATGATAATTCCTTGATCAGATGAAGTTAGCTTTAGATAGAACAAACAGAACTTGGTTATATGTTGCTTGAAGTGAGTATAGAAAACAAACTTGCTGGGGCAGACTGACAGGATGTGGATGTTATTTGAGCTTATTGGAATGCATTGACTTGACTTGACAACAGGGCAATGAAAAAAGCACAGAGATGCTGAGGACACTTGAAGGTCAAACGATATGGCAACTATGGTGGGAGGGGGAAGCGAGGATGATGTCGCCGATTATGTTCAATGTTCAATGGATGAATTTAAATTTTGCGAAGCATTGTTCGGAGAGGGTTATGTGACGACTTGTTTTAAGGATATTTATTTTTCCGATTTTTCTTATGGTGGTCTCATTGATTGAAATCATTCAAAACTGCTAGGGCATGGCCTTGAGATTTTATAAACTGATAATGGGATTTTGACATACAAGGTCCACTCAGAACTTGACATGATGTCATTCTTTTTATGGCTTATGAATTTCCCCAAAAAAGACCCAAAACAACAAGATCATAGACTTTTGCTTTTCTTAATATATTGCAAACCCATAATGTTAGATGTTTACTGTGAGTGACGAAACCTAGCTAGGTAAAGAAAGAATTATTGTGGGCTACATGTATGGTGACTGACACGTCTTTGAACATTGGAACTTGTTTTCAGATCTGAGTGTAGTACATAGGGAGTATAGGTTGTAGGCATGGCTTGACAAACGGTGTACACAAAATTCAATTTATCGATTCAAGAATTATGAGTAGACTATCATTAATTAATTGGTTAAAGAGTGTAGCTAAAAATAAAAAAGTGACTACATTAAACTAAACTGAACCAAGTCGAATCAAACCCAACTGAACCAAACCAAGCCTAAAGCAAACCAAACCTAATCAAGAACAAGCCAAGGGCTTAAGTGTAAAACTTGTGGGGGAATGCAGTCATTGGCAATGTCCAAAGAAAGGGATAACGCTCTACCTTTAGAGGGTGAGGTAAAGCTAGCGCATGGTGCTAATGCATATTCCCAAGTACATGAACCACACACACACACAACTATCCTATGCTGTTTTTATGAGTTGACTGTTAAAACTTACTCAGTGGTTACTGAGCAAGATGGTCGCTACACACAACAAGCTTTAAATACTTGAGGCTAATAATCTATACACACACACACGCACTCGCTTGTTCTAAACTAAACTGTCTCGCTGGCAGTGCTCACACAGTAGGCAAATGACAGAAATGCTTGGCTAACCGAAATACAATCATTTTCGGTTGTCTAATGATACCAGCTAGCCATTACATGCTATAGTGGTGAGCACATGTGCCTCTTGCACTGGAGATCGTAACTCGATTTCTAGCTCTAAGGCCTAGAACGAATCAAACTAAGAAAGAATGGTATGGTGACGCAGTAGTTAAACTGTTAGCCTTTCAATAAGGTAGACTAGGGTTTGATTTTGGGTTAATATACATGTCATAAACAAACAAACAAAAAAAGCGGAGATAATGTTTAAAACTGATTACACTTGTCTCTTTTCAAATTATTACTTAGATTACAAATACAAAGGTAGACTGGGTTTGATATACAGTTAATGCTGCCTATCGCATACTAGCCTGTAAGAAAGCCAAACAAGCAAAAGGCGTAGGTAGAGCAGTGGTAAAATCACTATGTGTAGAGAACTACCTAACGGTTTTATGAACTGGCAATGCTATGTCGCATAAACAGTGCAGGATACAATCCGGCAACCATAATTTTTATCTTGTGGAACAGAGAAAATGCAATTTTACCTTGATGGATAGCAAATGAGTGCAGATGAATGACCTATGCATTAGCCTACCATAGGGTTATAACCACGAGGTGGAGGTGTGACTTTTATATTTTATTGTTTAGAGACATGGCTTTTTTGTAACCAGTAGATTTAGTATTTTGTAAATATTCATTTTTGTAATTGTAAATAGTGGAAACATTTTTTTTGTAATAGTAAATGTTAAATGTATAACTAAAAGTTATTTGGGATAAGTGTGCATGTCAAGGATAAATAGCGTGGTTGTATTTGTTTTCAAAGACAGGTATGGTTGTGTGAATGTATGACTATAGATAGAATGATAGAGAGAGAGAGAGAGAAAGCTTGTGTGTGTGTGTGTGTGTGTGGGTAGCATTGATTTTTCAACCAAAGCAAACACGGCAAGGTAGGATGGTGGGGTAATTAATGTATATAGCAAATGGTAAATAGTATACTATATTTTTTTAACACTTGTGTTTTTTTAATGCAGTAGTAGATAGGTGTTATTTTGTAAAACAGTCTTACCTACAGTAGTAGTAGTAGTAGTAGTAGGCCTATATGTTTTTGGAAACAAACAGAAAGAGAATGCACTATTGCCATGGCCAAGCACTTCCATTAAAGTGATTTCAAGAAAATTTAAATCAGCAAATGTGTGTTTTACAAAACTAAACATTCAGCATGGACTAAATCATAAACGTGTCTTCTGTGATATGGAAAAAATAGGAAATCCATGTTTCCATATCAACACAATTTAAAAACTTAAAACTGACATTTAAAAAATGTAAATGGGAAATTGGCAAATGTGTAAACAACAAAATGGAAAATTCTTGTTTCCATATCATGAAATCCAAAAACTTTAAACTGACATTTTCAAATCGTGTACATGGAAAATTGACAAATGGCAATGTGTGAAATGTGAAAATGAAAAAATATGAACAAATGGCTATCATTATTTAAAAAAAATAAAAAAACCGTCGTGTTCTATCGTTAAAGTGTGAATCAAACCACATATACTTATTTGGATCACCCGAGACTGAGTAGACCTGTTTTAGTCCTAATATACTTTTAAAATTTTATGTTAAAGCTCAATTTGAACTCAAGAGCTTTAGAGTGCCAGCTAACTATTATAACCGTTACGTCACAAAGACAACTTTACACTACTCTTAATAAACAATAATAAGAAAAAGAATAATAAATGTTGAATTTTTTTTAAGGATGAACATGGTGACACTGTTTCTGTTGCACAGTCTGCTAGCTACTAGCCAGCAGCTGGGGTCTTAGAAAACGATACAGTTGACATTTTGTAATGAGATGTGACATGTTTCAAAGTACAGTATTATGGGTTGCTGTTGAGTAAAAACTAATCCTGTACAAGGAAGCAAGGATTCGAACCCCTTACCTAACATTACTATTGCCTGAACATGGCTTGACGACACTGTATTATTATGATACTCGGTACACAAACCATAGATAGAGTGTATTGTTTAAGATCACTTTCTTTCTGAACATAGGTGGAGACTGTTGATGGTTAACAATGGCATTAATATAGTAGGACGTGGGTATAGCAATTAAGAAAAAACAGACAATACCCATACAATATTTTTATTTATTTAATATAAGTACTTGTACAATAGTTACATTCAAAATACATTTCTTTTTTCTCTATTACTATTTAGTCCTTTTTGATTCTCTTGCATATGAAGGGTAGATAACCTTATAGTTCAGCCCCTCAAAACAACAACAACACAACCTTTTGCATAGTCTGTGATGTTGACGACTCTTGAGATGTGGAAGATGGATTAAACATAACTTTTACAGCAGGGGTTAAATGTTGCTCAATAAACACTGCACTATTTTGAGTAGCAACATTTTTTTCTTGTACTAGCTTTTTAGCATTGTCATGATTATTTGTTGACACCAACAGTGTTTCATCTGGTACACCACATTGATGATCACTCACACTTAAAACCTTACCATTTCTACTTTTTAGATTGCCTCGACATTTTTTGACCTCTCTTTTGAGCATCGCCAAAATATTATTCCTTTTACATTTTGACGATTATAGTTATAAGAGTAGCCTTTATAGAGTACACGTTGTTTACCTTTGTTAGTTGTAGTAAGTTCCATAGTAGCAACTAACCTGTTAGTATGATTTGCTCACTACAAAGGTTATAACTGTTCTGATAATAAAATCATTTAGCGTTGGCTTTTATATTTAATATGTACAGTTTGAAGTGATAGCAAAAGTGAGAGCAAAATGGTAGCAGAGTGGTAGAAAATATAACATGTATTGTTAAGAAATAGTTTAAGCTGTTATGTGGATCCATTACATAATAATTTTAGCACGACGAAGCTCATTTTCTATATCCAATAGTTCTTCCTCATATTCAGTATAACCAGCCTGTTTATAGACATGCAGTTGCTGAAGCCGCCGGATTAGCTTACTTGGATTGTTCCAGTAGACAAATTTAACAAATGATTTTTTAGTTGTAAACAAAGCATTACCATTATCATTCTTATCTTCATCATCAACATCATCATCATCATAACCATTATCATTATCATCATCATCATCATGATCATTATAATCCTCATCACTATTACTATATAGTCCTTTTGCAATAGCACATTTTGCACAGTCTGTGTTGCCCTTGATAATGTTGGGAGTTTTTCAGACATTGACAACTGTCCTAACACGACTTTCTGAGGAGATGATACATGCTTCTTAACAAACAATGCACTATCTTGAGCTGCAATATCTTTTTCTGGGACAAGTGTTTTAGCATTTTGAAGAGTTTTTTTAAACAGCAACGATGTTTTATCTGGTACACTACATTGATGATCACTCATACTTAAGACATCACTATTTTTACTTTTCAGCTCACCTCGACACTGTTTTGAACGATGTTTTGAACAACGCCAAATAACAGTTCCATTTTTATTGGTTCGTTTTACAATATATTTATATCCTTTATAGAATGCGTATGGCATACCATTGCTATTTGTTGATACTTCCATGTCAATTGTCAAGCATGAACTAATCTCTAGCAAAGTTCACTCGATAATATAAATAATTTCTAAACCCCAGTAGTGAATAGTCAGTTGTTTTTGATCTATGCAAGCGTAAACATGTCACATACACTGGTGATGGATACTCAAGGCTTTAAGGTCAATGAAAACAAGTACAGTATATATTTAAATAGATGGCTATCATTGATTGCACAACACGCGGGTCACCATATCATTTTTTCTTTCGGACTAGTGTTTTAACATTTGAAGAGTGTTTTAAACAGCAACGATGTCTTATCAGTCACACTACATTGATGATCACTCACACTTAAGACCTCGCTATTTTTACTTTTTAACTCACTTTGACACTGTTTTGAACGATGTTTTGAACAACGCCAAATAACAGTTCCATTTTTATTGGTTCGTTTTACAATATACGTATAACCTTTATAGTATGCATATGGCTTACCATAACTATTCGTTGATACTTTCATATCAATTTTCAAGCATGAAATAATCTCCAATAAATTTCGCTCGATAATAGAAATAATAGTTTAAAGTGGGTGCGAAGGTGGGTGCAAAAGTGGGTGCAAAAGTGAGTGTAAAAGTGGGTGTAAAAGTGGGTGCAAAAGTGGGTGCAAAAGTGAGTGCAAAAGTGGGTGCGAAAGTGGGTGCGAAAGTGGGTGCAGTTTATAGTAGGCACCATTTTTACTAGAATGTGATTTGAGTAAATGTAATTTCTAAACCCAAGTAGTGAATAGTCAGTTGGTTTTGATTTATGCAAGCGTAAACATGTCTCATACACTGATGATGGATACTCAAGGCTTCTTGGTCAACAAAAACAAGTATATAGTTAAAGAGGTAGCTATTATTGATTGCACAACACTGAATCTATTTTTGAAATTTTGACAAAGGGTCTAAGTGCACTTTTGTTAATATCTCGCGAACCAATAAGACTACGGCATTGTATGAGGTATTGTTGGACTTTTTGCCGAAGACTGCTGGTAAACACTTATGTTCCCACGACCTTTTTAAAGATGGCGGCTGACCCACGAGGGGTGATTAAAACGTATTCCAAGTGACGCTTGTCGATAAGCAAACCAATAATCAAAGGGGGGTGTGACAGAGCTTGAGGCGATAACCCCTTTTGATTGATCCCTGTTGATTTGCCCCTTTGGACTGGTCCCCGTTGACAAGTCCCTCTGAACGGGTCCTTTTTGAAGGGAGTCATTTATGACGGGCCCCCTGCTGACGGGTCACTGTGGACGGATCCCTGTGGACAGGTCCCTGTTGACAGGTCCAAAGGGATTAGTCAAAAGGACCTGTCAACAGGGACCTGTCCACAGGGATCCGTCCACAGTGACCCGTCAGCAGGGGTCCCGTCATAAATGACTCCCTTCAATAAGGACCCGTTCAGAGGGACTTGTCAACGGGGACCAGTCCAAAGGGGCAAATCAACAGGGATCAATCAAAAGGGGTTATCGCCTCAAGCTCTGTCACACCCCCCTTTGATTATTGGTTTGCTTATCGACAAGCGTCGCTTGGAATACGTTTTAATCACCCCTCGTGGGTCAGCCGCCATCTTTAAAAAGGTCGTGGGAACATAAGTGTTTACCAGCAGTCTTCGGCAAAAAGTCCAACAATACCTCATACAATGCCGTAGTCTTATTGGTTCGCGAGATATTAACAAAAGTGCACTTAGACCCTTTGTCAAAATTTCAAAAATAGATTCAGTGTTGTGCAATCAATAATAGCTACCTCTTTAACTATATACTTGTTTTTGTTGACCAAGAAGCCTTGAGTATCCATCATCAGTGTATGAGACATGTTTACGCTTGCATAAATCAAAACCAACTGACTATTCACTACTTGGGTTTAGAAATTACATTTACTCAAATCACATTCTAGTAAAAATGGTGCCTACTATAAACTGCACCCACATTCGCACCCACTTTTGCACTCACTTTTGCACCCACTTTTGCACCCACTTTTACACCCACTTTTACACTCACTTTTGCACCCACTTTTTGCACCCACCTTCGCACCCACTTTAAACTATTATTTCTATTATCGAGCGAAATTTATTGGAGATTATTTCATGCTTGAAAATTGATATGAAAGTATCAACGAATAGTTATGGTAAGCCATATGCATACTATAAAGGTTATACGTATATTGTAAAACGAACCAATAAAAATGGAACTGTTATTTGGCGTTGTTCAAAACATCGTTCAAAACAGTGTCAAAGTGAGTTAAAAAGTAAAAATAGCGAGGTCTTAAGTGTGAGTGATCATCAATGTAGTGTGACTGATAAGACATCGTTGCTGTTTAAAACACTCTTCAAATGTTAAAACACTAGTCCGAAAGAAAAAATGATATGGTGACCCGCGTGTTGTGCAATCAATGATAGCCATCTATTTAAATATATACTGTACTTGTTTTCATTGACCTTAAAGCCTTGAGTATCCATCACCAGTGTATGTGACATGTTTACGCTTGCATAGATCAAAAACAACTGACTATTCACTACTGGGGTTTAGAAATTATTTATATTATCGAGTGAACTTTGCTAGAGATTAGTTCATGCTTGACAATTGACATGGAAGTATCAACAAATAGCAATGGTATGCCATACGCATTCTATAAAGGATATAAATATATTGTAAAACGAACCAATAAAAATGGAACTGTTATTTGGCGTTGTTCAAAACATCGTTCAAAACAGTGTCGAGGTGAGCTGAAAAGTAAAAATAGTGATGTCTTAAGTATGAGTGATCATCAATGTAGTGTACCAGATAAAACATCGTTGCTGTTTAAAAAAACTCTTCAAAATGCTAAAACACTTGTCCCAGAAAAAGATATTGCAGCTCAAGATAGTGCATTGTTTGTTAAGAAGCATGTATCATCTCCTCAGAAAGTCGTGTTAGGACAGTTGTCAATGTCTGAAAAACTCCCAACATTATCAAGGGCAACACAGACTGTGCAAAATGTGCTATTGCAAAAGGACTATATAGTAATAGTGATGAGGATTATAATGATCATGATGATGATGATGATAATGATAATGGTTATGATGATGATGATGTTGATGATGAAGATAAGAATGATAATGGTAATGCTTTGTTTACAACTAAAAAATCATTTGTTAAATTTGTCTACTGGAACAATCCAAGTAAGCTAATCCGGCGGCTTCAGCAACTGCATGTCTATAAACAGGCTGGTTATACTGAATATGAGGAAGAACTATTGGATATAGAAAATGAGCTTCGTCGTGCTAAAATTATTATGTAATGGATCCACATAACAGCTTAAACTATTTCTTAACAATACATGTTATATTTTCTACCACTCTGCTACCATTTTGCTCTCACTTTTGCTATCACTTCAAACTGTACATATTAAATATAAAAGCCAACGCTAAATGATTTTATTATCAGAACAGTTATAACCTTTGTAGTGAGCAAATCATACTAACAGGTTAGTTGCTACTATGGAACTTACTACAACTAACAAAGGTAAACAACGTGTACTCTATAAAGGCTACTCTTATAACTATAATCGTCAAAATGTAAAAGGAATAATATTTTGGCGATGCTCAAAAGAGAGGTCAAAAAAATGTCGAGGCAATCTAAAAAGTAGAAATGGTAAGGTTTTAAGTGTGAGTGATCATCAATGTGGTGTACCAGATGAAACACTGTTGGTGTCAACAAATAATCATGACAATGCTAAAAAGCTAGTACAAGAAAAAAATGTTGCTACTCAAAATAGTGCAGTGTTTATTGAGCAACATTTAACCCCTGCTGTAAAAGTTATGTTTAATCCATCTTCCACATCTCAAGAGTCGTCAACATCACAGACTATGCAAAAGGTTGTGTTGTTGTTGTTTTGAGGGGCTGAACTATAAGGTTATCTACCCTTCATATGCAAGAGAATCAAAAAGGACTAAATAGTAATAGAGAAAAAAGAAATGTATTTTGAATGTAACTATTGTACAAGTACTTATATTAAATAAATAAAAATATTGTATGGGTATTGTCTGTTTTTTCTTAATTGCTATACCCACGTCCTACTATATTAATGCCATTGTTAACCATCAACAGTCTCCACCTATGTTCAGAAAGAAAGTGATCTTAAACAATACACTCTATCTATGGTTTGTGTACCGAGTATCATAATAATACAGTGTCGTCAAGCCATGTTCAGGCAATAGTAATGTTAGGTAAGGGGTTCGAATCCTTGCTTCCTTGTACAGGATTAGTTTTTACTCAACAGCAACCCATAATACTGTACTTTGAAACATGTCACATCTCATTACAAAATGTCAACTGTATCGTTTTCTAAGACCCCAGCTGCTGGCTAGTAGCTAGCAGACTGTGCAACAGAAACAGTGTCACCATGTTCATCCTTAAAAAAAATTCAACATTTATTATTCTTTTTCTTATTATTGTTTATTAAGAGTAGTGTAAAGTTGTCTTTGTGACGTAACGGTTATAATAGTTAGCTGGCACTCTAAAGCTCTTGAGTTCAAATTGAGCTTTAACATAAAATTTTAAAAGTATATTAGGACTAAAACAGGTCTACTCAGTCTCGGGTGATCCAAATAAGTATATGTGGTTTGATTCACACTTTAACGATAGAACACGACGGTTTTTTATTTTTTTTAAATAATGATAGCCATTTGTTCATATTTTTTCATTTTCACATTTCACACATTGCCATTTGTCAATTTTCCATGTACACGATTTGAAAATGTCAGTTTAAAGTTTTTGGATTTCATGATATGGAAACAAGAATTTTCCATTTTGTTGTTTACACATTTGCCAATTTCCCATTTACATTTTTTAAATGTCAGTTTTAAGTTTTTAAATTGTGTTGATATGGAAACATGGATTTCCTATTTTTTCCATATCACAGAAGACACGTTTATGATTTAGTCCATGCTGAATGTTTAGTTTTGTAAAACACACATTTGCTGATTTAAATTTTCTTGAAATCACTTTAATGGAAGTGCTTGGCCATGGCAATAGTGCATTCTCTTTCTGTTTGTTTCCAAAAACATATAGGCCTACTACTACTACTACTACTACTGTAGGTAAGACTGTTTTACAAAATAACACCTATCTACTACTGCATTAAAAAAACACAAGTGTTAAAAAAATATAGTATACTATTTACCATTTGCTATATACATTAATTACCCCACCATCCTACCTTGCCGTGTTTGCTTTGGTTGAAAAATCAATGCTACCCACACACACACACACACACACACACAAGCTTTCTCTCTCTCTCTCTCTATCATTCTATCTATAGTCATACATTCACACAACCATACCTGTCTTTGAAAACAAATACAACCACGCTATTTATCCTTGACATGCACACTTATCCCAAATAACTTTTAGTTATACATTTAACATTTACTATTACAAAAAAAATGTTTCCACTATTTACAATTACAAAAATGAATATTTACAAAATACTAAATCTACTGGTTACAAAAAAGCCATGTCTCTAAACAATAAAATATAAAAGTCACACCTCCACCTCGTGGTTATAACCCTATGGTAGGCTAATGCATAGGTCATTCATCTGCACTCATTTGCTATCCATCAAGGTAAAATTGCATTTTCTCTGTTCCACAAGATAAAAATTATGGTTGCCGGATTGTATCCTGCACTGTTTATGCGACATAGCATTGCCAGTTCATAAAACCGTTAGGTAGTTCTCTACACATAGTGATTTTACCACTGCTCTACCTACGCCTTTTGCTTGTTTGGCTTTCTTACAGGCTAGTATGCGATAGGCAGCATTAACTGTATATCAAACCCAGTCTACCTTTGTATTTGTAATCTAAGTAATAATTTGAAAAGAGACAAGTGTAATCAGTTTTAAACATTATCTCCGCTTTTTTTGTTTGTTTGTTTATGACATGTATATTAACCCAAAATCAAACCCTAGTCTACCTTATTGAAAGGCTAACAGTTTAACTACTGCGTCACCATACCATTCTTTCTTAGTTTGATTCGTTCTAGGCCTTAGAGCTAGAAATCGAGTTACGATCTCCAGTGCAAGAGGCACATGTGCTCACCACTATAGCATGTAATGGCTAGCTGGTATCATTAGACAACCGAAAATGATTGTATTTCGGTTAGCCAAGCATTTCTGTCATTTGCCTACTGTGTGAGCACTGCCAGCGAGACAGTTTAGTTTAGAACAAGCGAGTGCGTGTGTGTGTGTATAGATTATTAGCCTCAAGTATTTAAAGCTTGTTGTGTGTAGCGACCATCTTGCTCAGTAACCACTGAGTAAGTTTTAACAGTCAACTCATAAAAACAGCATAGGATAGTTGTGTGTGTGTGTGGTTCATGTACTTGGGAATATGCATTAGCACCATGCGCTAGCTTTACCTCACCCTCTAAAGGTAGAGCGTTATCCCTTTCTTTGGACATTGCCAATGACTGCATTCCCCCACAAGTTTTACACTTAAGCCCTTGGCTTGTTCTTGATTAGGTTTGGTTTGTTTAGGCTTGGTTTGGTTCAGTTGGGTTTGATTCGACTTGGTTCAGTTTAGTTTAATGTAGTCACTTTTTTATTTTTAGCTACACTCTTTAACCAATTAATTAATGATAGTCTACTCATAATTCTTGAATCGATAAATTGAATTTTGTGTACACCGTTTGTCAAGCCATGCCTACAACCTATACTCCCTATGTACTACACTCAGATCTGAAAACAAGTTCCAATGTTCAAAGACGTGTCAGTCACCATACATGTAGCCCACAATAATTCTTTCTTTACCTAGCTAGGTTTCGTCACTCACAGTAAACATCTAACATTATGGGTTTGCAATATATTAAGAAAAGCAAAAGTCTATGATCTTGTTGTTTTGGGTCTTTTTTGGGGAAATTCATAAGCCATAAAAAGAATGACATCATGTCAAGTTCTGAGTGGACCTTGTATGTCAAAATCCCATTATCAGTTTATAAAATCTCAAGGCCATGCCCTAGCAGTTTTGAATGATTTCAATCAATGAGACCACCATAAGAAAAATCGGAAAAATAAATATCCTTAAAACAAGTCGTCACATAACCCTCTCCGAACAATGCTTCGCAAAATTTAAATTCATCCATTGAACATTGAACATAATCGGCGACATCATCCTCGCTTCCCCCTCCCACCATAGTTGCCATATCGTTTGACCTTCAAGTGTCCTCAGCATCTCTGTGCTTTTTTCATTGCCCTGTTGTCAAGTCAAGTCAATGCATTCCAATAAGCTCAAATAACATCCACATCCTGTCAGTCTGCCCCAGCAAGTTTGTTTTCTATACTCACTTCAAGCAACATATAACCAAGTTCTGTTTGTTCTATCTAAAGCTAACTTCATCTGATCAAGGAATTATCATTTGTCATGTCACTCATAATCGTTTACATGTTAAAGACCCCCTTCAGGGGGTTTAGGTATTAGGTATTCCATCATAGGAAAAATCGGAAAACGAACCCTCGACCCGCCGTCTCATCGAAATAGCGAATACTGTATTAGTATATCACCACCGTGGCCAGTAATAGCTTCGTTGAAACACGTGTCCAGTGGTATCGTCTCTATCTGCAACCACTCTTCATGAACATTTTAGACAAATTAAAAAAAAAGTTTTAAAAACTAAAATGTTTTCAACAAAAGTGTCGTTAGACCCTTTCGCATTTTTTTAAAATATAAATACTATATTTGAAAAAGGGGGGGGGGGGAATGAGAGGGCCTCACCCCGAGTCCTACGACCCCTCGTATACGTCTCTGGCGTTATTGGTTTGTGAGATATATCAGAAAGACTAAAATCACAGTTTTACACCAAAAAATTCTGTTTCCCTCATTTTCAGAAACTTTAACCTATTACCAAAATAAAGAGGGTTTCGAGACAAGCCATTTGACACGTCATAGGACCAAATCCGACCATGCATTCGTGAAATATCGGAAAAAGTCTAAAATCACGGTTTTACCCCCAAAAAGCCTGTTTCCCCAATTCTCAAAACTTTAACCTATTAATAACATATATAGGGCTTCGAGACAAGCGATTTGACACGTCACACGTCCAAATCCGACCTTGCGTTCGAGAGATATCGGGAAACTTCGTAGGAAAGTAGGCAACTATCTGGCTCTCTCCTCACCACCAAAACCTCTTCTTATCAATCATTTTTTTCAAAGAGCTCGCCCTCTTACAAAAATCCCAAGTGCGCATGCGTAAAAAACAAAAACAAAAATGTTCATCCATAGCGGCATCTCGTAAAACGCATGCGCGATATGAGCAACAACATTTAAGTTCATTTTAGCAGCGCACCTTATACATGTCGTATTTGAAAAGAGACTTTCACTAAAAATTACAATTTCACCCCCTAGTAGGGGTAAGTTTTATTTAGGGGTTGAAATGAGTGATCCATTGGAAAGAGGGCGTCAGCCCGAGTCCAACGACACCTCATTTGTCAACATCGGACCATGCGTTTGAGAGATATTAATTATTTCAATTTCGCGTGGCGGCCATGTTGGTTTGTTGGGCACCAGAGTGTCAAGTGGGGCAGAAGCACCACTACTCCACTACTCATACTAATCTATATTTCATTTTTTTCAGTGCAGCTATGACCTCCCTTGAACGTTTAGCAAGTTCAGATTTCAGTGAAATAATAGACGAATTCAGCCGAAAAAAAAGTCGCAAAATAGTATTTTAATATTTCACAGTTTACATAATCTTCTTCAAGGGGTCTTAAAGGTCTCTTTCATATTATTAAATAAGAAGTTGCGTGATGAACTGAAGATCCTACTTTTCTTAAAATTTAAAATTCATGCCAATCTATATAGACCTATCTAGAATAATGACGAAATTAAGTTGGTAATATCGAAATTTCTAATTAGTTCGAAATATACCTGGTATAATGTATCCTAATAGAGCACTACAGTTGGCAGCCCTGGTGACTGAATATATTGTTAGTTCCATCTCTTAAGTTACTGAATACAAAATTTGGTAGAGGTCCAATGGATAGCATGGACGTTACATGAAGTTAGACATTGGATCTATCAGCGTGCGTAAAATCATGTTGGCAACAATGTCATGCATGTGTTGGTCAGAAATAATCTGAAATATTATTATCTCTTGTTGTGCCAATTTTGGATTAAATCCATTTGTTAGTATAGAAGTTACATGTATTTTAAAATTGGACTTATCAGCAGGCTTAGAGACATGTTGGCAGCACTGACGTGTGTTAGATTCTCCAAATTATTCTAGAATGTCAGGTACTATACGTGTGCAAATTTTAAAGCTGTTGGCTTAAATACTTTCTGATATATTCATATAAGGGTAAAAAATAGAGACAGCATTTATTAACAGTTGGAAGCCCTGGTTGCTCTTAAGAATGAGCATAGTCATATCTGTTACGGTACACATAGCACATACGAAATTTCGTTGAAATCCAATTGTTACTATAGAAGTTACATGTATTTAAAAATTGGTCCTATCATCAGACTTAGAATCATGTTGGTAGCACTGACGTACATAAGTTAATTCGAAATAATCTGAAATGACAGGTACTACACGTGTGCATAGTTTAAAGCAGTTGGTTTGCATACTTACTGATATATTGGTATTTGGATAAGAAAATAGAGAGAGAGCATTTATTAACAGTTGGCAGCCCTGGTGGCATTTAAGAATACGCTCAGTCAAAACTGTTTATATACACATAGTACATACAAAATTTGGCTGAAATCCAATTGATAGTGTAGAAGTTATATGCATTTAAAAATTGGACCTATCAGCGGGCTTAGAATCATTTTGGCAATACTGCCATGCATGGCCTCTTGGAAATTAAACTGAAATATCATTATCTATATGTGTGCCAATTTTGGAATAGCTCCCATGCATACCTTCCAAGATATCCAACATGGAGCTCAAATTTCAATTGCGGTTTGTCAGCAGTTGGTAGCACTGACATAATTTTCAAATATGGGCTTGAGATATTCAGGTGTAGATCTTTACTCGTGCCAAACTTGGATTCGATTGCGGCAGCCGTTTAGGAGTTGATAGGACACACACACACACACACACACACACACACACACACACACACACAGACAGACAGACAGACAGAGAGACATTTGCCCTGACCGATCTCATAAGTCTACTTTTTCCTCATTTTTTTAATCTGAAAAGTAGGCTAAAAATGTACTGTAGTGTATTCAAAATATTGTAACTATTATTTATTTGATTATTATTACAAGACTACTTTCCGTTTGATTTGATATTTTGTTTATTTTCTATTGTCGTGGGCCCCACCTTATCATATCGCCCAGGGCCCCGCAAGGCCACTGCACACCTGACATCTTCTGATGAAAGAATGGGCAACAATCCCATCTAATTTATGTTCTGTAAGAACACAACGTTGTCTGTTAACTCTTATTATTTACGGAGCTTGTTTCCTTGAATCGTTTAGCGAGCCTTCTAATTGTACTGGCTTTAGGCACAGGTCTTCCTGAAAACTTGATTCGAAATTTTCGTGTTGTTTCAGAACAAGACTTTCTGCTTTTCATGTACGAATTATGGAAATAAACAATGTGAATTGGTGTCTTGGCATGGCCAACAATAACAGTAATCACAATACTCACTAAACGTTCAACACTAACGTCTTAAGCTTTGAATATATACACGTCCATATGAATGACAAAACACGTGTGAACTAACGATATGAGTCAGCGGAGCGGGGAATTGCGAAGTCCACTCGCTCCGCGGCTGGCCAGCCAAGTGACGCCATAGTTTACCGCATAGGTGGGCAATGAGAGAGCGCAGCTCCTGGAGCCAACTGCATGAGCGCGAGCGGAGCCAAGGAGCCGGGACCAGCTGACTGCTCGCTAATAGTTTGTGCTGGAAAGACTAGATGGCAATTAGCGCAGTCAAGGCGCAAGCATAGGTACAGCATTGTACCGGGCTGAGTAGGCCTATATTATGTGTACGGCTGTACGCTAAATATGAAACGCAAACAAGCTTAGCACATTTTTATGAACAGTTTTCGCAAACAGATTTACCAAACATGCACAAAATGACTACCAAACTTCTATCAATGTTTGGTTCAACATATATGTGTGAGAAACTGTTCTCTCTAATGAAGATAAATAAATCTCCACGAAGAGCCACTCTAACTGACGAACATCTCACTGCCGTTCTTCGAATTGCAAGTGCAAGATCGATCGCTCCAAATGTAACTCGTCTGCTTCAGCGAAAGGATACGCACACCTCCTCATCATCTGCAGAATGACAGTTCAGATATATAAGAACACATATGCCTATGTTTTGTTTATAGTGAATGGTATTTATTCATGTATTTATTTCTGTACTCCTACAGCAAGTTTTCGTTCCTTGTGTTCTAAACAAGTTGTTAGGTTGTCTTATTGTAGTTTCAGGACTATCGGTAGTGGACAAAGGAGTGTGTACTTATCAGCTGTCAAAGTAATCATTTATGTTTCCTACACAGAACCTAATAAAAGGAATATAATTAAGCGTATGTACGTAGCACCATAATCTAATCATCTAATGCACAACAAACAGCGCACAAGTATAAAGCTGATGTGATACGCCACTTGTAACGGCAAGCTGTGCAAGCAGCTACAAGGTTAACGTCGGTGAGAGCGCATACTCGGCTTTTTCTCCTGCCTGAGCGGGAGCGCTGCTCATTGAGCCGAATTGTGACCACCTCTGGTTTACCGCGATTACCGGGGCGCACAAAGATAATGACCCTGTAGTAGTTCTGATTTCATCATGATAAATTGTAGATTGGACCTATGGCTTAAACCAGGCGGTTCCAGCCGAGCAACTCGTCCGTGAGCAGCGGAGTACTCGCCGCCTTACGTGAGTAAACCTGCAACATGCAATACAGCTCTGCTGTGGGGGGCTGCCGTCACTTCGCGGTGGATGCATCAAGACTGGCTGGAAGTGCATGGACTTGTACTATGACCTTCGTCCAGTGACGCATTAGCTATCACCCCCAGTCCCTCTGTAGCCGTGCTCCGAGCATCAAGGCTGAGTACTCGCGTGTACTCATACTCAAACTCGTGGATTTGGAAGAGCCTGGCTTAAACAAAGACAAGAAATAAATAAATAAATAGATAAATAGATCGATAAATAAATAAATAATCTCCGGCTTTGAACTGTACAGGCCAGGGGCAGTACCCCTAAGATCCACCCCTCCATCTTTCATCAAAACCACCCTCATAGGCATACCATAAGCCTCATATAATTCTTCAACACAAGCAGGCCCGGCAATACTGCTGACAGCCACGCTTACATAATACACACATAAACATACTAACTGGAGCGGCAACAGTGAGAAAAAGCTGACCAAGCAGTGGGGGAAGGCCTTAAAGGCTAGGCCCAGAAGAGCCCCATTATCTGTTCGTGGCCAGCTGCCCTGCTCATCCGAGGTCCGTTCCAGCTCTTCACCAGGTGAGAACTAGCCGTGTGCTCAGATTCCTTATCATTGTAACACCTACCCTGAACACTTTTGTACTTTACACCTTGTACTTTACTTTATATCTGTCTAACTCCTAAAAGGGACAGTACCTCACAGCTACTGGCCAATAAATACTTGGTCAGTAAACACACACATTTATTACTCATTACACCTCATTTTACATCCTTACACCCAACCTGACCATAGTCATAATTGCCCCTAACCGTGGAGGCCAGGAACTGCATCGTCAGGAATTCTATTGTACTCGAGCAAGCGGCCCGACTGCAGAGCGTCAAGTCGCCGACTCTGCACGTGAGCTCGCTGGATCGCTCGCTCTACTTAATTGGCAGGCTAAGTCATTAGCTCACCTTAGACATTCATCCCCTAGCAGGTAAACGCATCCTGCAGGGACGCCCCCAAGAGATTACGTACTCACACCAACAGCCTACACTGGTAGTCACCCCAATTACGGGAAACTACCCTCTTTCGGAAACATCCCTTAAGTTAATACATCTACACTACCCTTGTTTATCCCACCCCCAACAGAGGTATAAAACAGAACGTAACATTGTCGCGTGTTTTACCAATATTTAGTCTTGTGTACACGCCTGTCCCGGCTTTGTATATAAGGAGCGGAGTCGGGCTGTCGGGAGCAGTCGTTTGGTGGAGGAGCAGGCAGCAGCAAGTACACTAATGTCCGAGCTTACAATGCCGTGCTAAGACACCATATTCAACAGAATGTTTTACTATAATAAATTAAGAATTAATATGCCGCCCCATGGTATAGTTGCTAGTGTTATTGGTTACTATCTCTGAGGTATGGGTTTGATTCCAGGCTCTGTCAAAGAATTTAACGCTTGTCTGCCAGGTAGAAGAGGGTCGACCTAGCCTCGTTAGACAAAAGACAAAAAGAGATGGGTACAATGCCCACCCCAGGCATTGTAGACGTGATTTTTCCGTAATTTTCCATTTCTACCTCTGGCAAATGCCGGGATGGTTTGGACTAACATAAGGGATTCGCCACCTTAATCCAAATCCTTCCTCCACTTCCAAACGCACACACTTGTATAGGCATCACAGAAACACAGGTTATTATAGTAAAGCCATCATTACATCCGACTTCACGTTTCAGTGTTACCCTAGAGTTATCTAGCGCCCCCAGGGGCTCACATCTAGTGGGACGTGGGTTGGCTACCACGGGACCCCAGCTGAGTCCGGCATTGCTACCACTTACTTGTGCTGGGCTCCTCTCCGTCTTCTTTCCTGTCGACCTCCCTTGGTCAACTCTTGTTCTTTTCCGACCCCGACGGCATTAGGGTATCCGAGGCCTAGGGAGTCTTTCACTTTCCCGCCTTAATTGGCCCTTGTCTCATCTTTCCTGATTCCTCCTTCTTTGAGGGGTCAGCCCTCTTGTTTTCTTTTCATTATATTTCCTTTTCTCTTTAAGATTCCCGCACTGTTTTCTAAATTCCCTTTAGCGATCAATTTGCATCTACACTCCATTTTGTAGGTATTTTCAATCTACGTTGCATTTTGTAAGTCTCTTCGATCTACATTGCATTTTGTGAGTGTTTTCAGCCTCCATTGCATTTTGTACGGATTGAAAATCTAAATTGCTTTTTTTTAGTAATTCTTTCAATATCCGGGCCGGGACGTATGTGAGTATTTTGAATTTCAATTGCATTTTGTAAGTATCTTCAACCTAAACCGCTTTTTGCAAGTATTTTCAATCTAAATTGCATTTTGTATGGTCGGCATTTTGCAAGTATTTTGATTCTCAATTGCATTTTGGGGTAATTTGAATCTAAATTACATTTTGTAAGTATTTTCAATCTAAATTGCATTTTATAAGTATTGTTTATCGAAATGAGTAGTTTGAATCTACCGTACTTTGTAAGCATTTTCAATTTCAAATGTATTTTGTAAGCATTTTGAATTTCAATTGCACTTTGTGAATATTTTGGATTTGAAATGGGAGCTTTCAATCTGAATTGAATTGTGTATTTTCAATTTCAATTGCATTTTGTACGAATTTTCAATCTCATTTGCATTTTGTAAATATTTTGAATATCAATTGCATTTTGTAAGTATTTCGACTCTACATTGCATTTTGTACGTATTTTGAACCTAGACCCCATTTTGTGCGCATTTTTCAATCTATTCCTTTTGTGAGTATTTTCGTTCTAAATTCCCTTTTGTAAGCATTCCCACTCTCTATTTCGTGAGTAGTTTCAATGAGCTCCTTTTTGTGAGTGTTTTACGTCTCACTTAGTTTTCGTTCTGGTTTCCACTTCATTGTCATTTTCGCTGCCACCCAGACCATTAGGGGCCGATAACCTAGATGTTAGGCCCCTTTAAACAACAATTATCATCATCATCATCATCATCATCATCATCATCAGTTATCTAGCGGTTAGAAGGAAAATCACTTTAACTAGACAATCATAGGGCAGCCATTCAGATCGATATATTACGACAAATTGAATTTCGTTTTCGATGTCGTGATTTAGGGAACGAAACTCTAGCCTAGCACTGAAACGTCAAGTCGGAAGTAATGATGGCCTTACTATAGACTTACTTAGACACATTCAAGTATATTTAGACACATTCAAGTATACAAGACTGATAACCACGATGTTGGAAGCTCCTTAATGAAACAGCAACACATATTTCATTACTAATTTGTTAAACCTATTATTTGCGAGATCCCCCAGGGGCTCACATCCAGTGGGACGTGGGTTGGCGACCACGGAGCCCCAGCTGAGTCCGGCATTGCTTCCACATACTTATGACGGGCTCCTCTCCGTCTTCTTTCCTGTCGACCTCACTTGCTCAACTCTTGTTCTCTTCCGACCCCGACGGTATTAGGGTATCCGAGGCCTAGGGAGTATCTTCCGTTCCCGCCTTAATTGGCCCTTGTCTCATCTTTTCTGATACCCTCCTTCTGTGAGGGGTCAGCATTCTTTTGCTTTTCATGTTATCTCATGCCTTCTGCTCAAGGCCCTCAAGGAGGCAGGGTGTATGTAGCGCCACCACTTCTGGTGCACCCTGGATTGTGCTACACCCTCAGGGGCTGACGGCTGGTGAGTTCGGGAGTTGGCAACCCCGAGGGATTCCTGATCTGGGTCCGGTTTTCCCTCTGTGGAGGACCCTCTCCTCTTTTCCATTTCCTATCTGCCTTTCATGGCTCTCCTTCCTTCCAAGTCCCTCAATCCGCATTCTTCGAGGGTTGAGGGCATTTCTTTTCCTCCTGTCCATTATTTGCCTTATTCTCCTTTTGTTTTCCATTTCTTCTTCTAGTATATAAGTTAGTAGTTAGTTTTAGTTATAGTTTACTGTACATTTCATTATCATCTTCACGATCACCCAAACCATTAGGGGCCGATAACCTAGATGTTACGCCCCTTAAAACAACAATTATCATCATCATCATCATCATCATATTAGCGAGAGATTACACGCGGGGGTTGTAGTCATAGAATTATCGATCACAAATGTGGCAACCTTGGTGCCTAGATACTCAGGAAAGTTGTATCATCACCGTGATTAATATCGGACAATGTTTCACTTATAGTATCTGTAGGGTTGCTTTGAGCACTATTTGCAATATTTTTAAATGTTGCTTCCTTTGTGAGAAGACAGACATTTCAATTGAGTCTCGTAATTCGAGGGGTAGATTGAAGGAAGCGATCATGACACGACCAGTTTCCGGCGCGCCTTTATGTTCGGCTTGCGTGACAGAGCTCCATTTAAAGACACCCGACACTTTGAGACAAACTTTATAAATATCTTCTAGAACTATATCTCGCTTGCATGTCGCTGCAGGTACACAAATAGATTATCACTGGGCCGATAACCTAGATGTTAGGCCCCTTAAAACAACAACAACAGATTATCACTGATGATAGTAGGCCACAGTATGTTAAGGATGGACGTTTCTTGCCGGTCTGCCACTCATGGATCTACGATATCCTTTCATTTGCTAGCTCTTGATGTACTCTACTAACATATCGTCAGTGGTGGCTACGCTCGCTAAAGCGCAGCGTTAGGTTATGGAGCCAAGCTCTCTGCTGACTCGGTAGACGCGTAGGTTCGAGTACCACCGTCGCGACGGCCGTCCTTGAAATGGTTTTCCGTGGTTTCCCACTTTCAACTCCGCAAATACTGGGACGGTACCTTTTGACAGGCCACAGCCGCTTCCTTCCACATCCTTGCCCAGTTTCATTCATCGCCATCCATTCCATCTCTCATCCCGGCACGCAGGTTGCCCACGGGCGTCGATTAGAAAGACCTGCACTCTGCCTCTCACTCTCTGCCACATTAAAAAAAAAATCCACTAATACGTATGTACGCTTCGGTGGCGTAGTTGGTAGCATGCTGAACTGCTGTGCCCAAGATAGCGGGTTCAAACCCGGCCAAAGTCGTCAGATTTTTTAAGAGCGTTAAAAATCCTTCAGTATGCCTTCCTTCGGAGGGGAAATAAAGCCGGCGGTCCCATGTCATAGATTTATGGCATGTAAAAGATCCTTCCACAGACTAAACTTGTGTGAAACTGAATTGTTAGTTTAGATTTCGTCGGAACGCTCTATCGAAGTTCCAACGTTCACCACCAGGTATCATTGATATCTGGTAGCGAAAGTTGGAACTACTTGAAATTGAACGGAACTTGTAGCTCATCCTAAGGGTGTCCGCTGGAAGCAGCTACAGACTCAGCTTAGCCGAACATGTCCTCGGACACTCCCGGAACTAAAAGCCATACGATAAATAAATAAATAATAATCAGAAACTGTTAAGGAATCACTGTTCTCCTGGTGTCCGGCAAAGCACCGGTGGGCTTTCATAAGACGTTTTGCTGGTTCAATCAACATTGAAGATCCTCCATATTATATGACAGCTATCCAGTATTACTGCCTTATAACTCGCTGGTAGAAGTTGTACGGTATAATCGGTTGGTAAAGGCATACACCTGTCAGTTGCAACTCTTCAGTCGGTGAACCCGAATTTGCAATTATAATGGGGCGATAGTTATCATAACTATGTTTTTTTTTCAGGAGTGTTAGATACTCATTTATTAATCTCATGTAATTTTTTTCATGATTTGGGTATAAACCAAACTCTTTTGGGTTCATTCGTGTTGACCGACTGAAAAGCACCAAATATTTGTTTTAAATACTGTATATTGGCAGAGCCGGGAATCCAACCCGGGACTCCGGGGTGACAGCCAAGAGTGCTAGTCGTTACACCACGAGGCGGATGTGTGCATTAGCATTAGCAGGTGATGGCAGAGGAATTAATTGCCCTGTATTTTAAATGTGTAATTCTCTTGTTGTGGTTGACGTCTGAAGCATGAAAAATGGTATTATCCCAGCATTTGCCTGGAGGGAGTATGTGAAAAACTCAGCGAAAATCACACTCAGGATAACCACTGACAGCACTGGCATTTGAACCTCCGATCTCCGATATTGCTGCAACTTAGAAGAAAGGTAATTTGAAATTGACATCTAAATATTTAAATAACTGAATCGAAATTGTACAGATTACGAGAATATAAAAACAAGAAGTTCCGTGACGAACTAAAGAGCCTACTTTTCTTGAAATGTAAGATTCTTGCCCATCTATATAGACCTATCCAGAATAATGACGAAATTAAGTTGGTAATATCGAAATTTCTAATTAGTTCGAAATAAACCTTATATAATGTAGCCTAATAGAGCAGTACAGTTGGCAGCCCTGGTGACTGAATATAGGCTATTGTTAGTTGCATCTCTTAAGGTACAGAATACAAAATTTGGTTTAAGTCCAATGGATAGCATACACGTTACATGCAGTTAGACCTTGGATTTATTAGCGCGCGTAAAATTATGTTGGCAGCAATGTCATGCATGTGTTGGTCAGAAATAATCTGAAATATTATGATCTCGTGTTGTACCAATTTTGGATGAAATCCATTTGTTAGTATAGAAGTAACATGTATTTTAAAATTGGACCTATCAGCAGGCTTAGAATCATGTTGGCAGCACTGGCGTAGGCCTATATTAGTTACTCCAAATTAATCTAGAATGCCAGGTACTATACGTGTGCAAAGTTTAGAGCTATTGGCTTGCATACTTTCTGATATATTGATATTAGGGTAACAAAAATAGAGACAGTATTTATTAACAGTTGGCAGCCCTGGTTACTCTTAAGAATCGGCATAGTCATATCTGTTATGGTACACATAGCACACACGAAATTTGGTTGAAATCCAAATGATAGTATAGAAGTTACATGTATTTAAAGTTGGACCTCTCACCAGCCTTAGAATCATGTTGGTAGCACTGACGTATATATGATACTCCAAATTAATTTAGAATGCCAGGTACTATACGTGTGCATAGTTTAAATCTGTCGGTTTGCATACTTTCTGATATAATGGTATTTGGATAAAATAAATTGAGAGCATTTATTAACAGTTGGCAGCCCTGGTGGCTCTTAAGAATACCCTCAGTCATATCTGTTTATGTACACATACCACATACGAAATTTGGTTGAAATCCAATTGATAGTGTAGAAGTTATATGCATTTAAAATTTGGACCTATCAGCAGGATTATAATCATTTTAGCAACACTGCCATGTATGGCCTCCTGGAAATTAAACTGCAATATTATTATCTATACGTGTGCCAATTTTGAAATAGCTCCTATGTATACCTTCCAAGATATCCAACATGGAGCTCAAATTTCAATTGCGATTTTTCTGCAGTTGGTAGCACTGACATCATTTTCAAATATGGCCGTGAGATATTCAGGTATAGATCTTTACTCCCACCAAATTTTGTTTTGATTGCTGCAGCCGTTTAGGAGTTGATAGGGGGGAACACACACACAGCCAGCCAGCCAGCCAGCCAGACAGACAGACAGACAGACAGACAGACAGACAGACAGACAGAAGGACAGACAGACAGACACACATTTGCCCGATCTCATAAGTCTACTTTTTCCTCATTTTTGCAAAATGTGAAAAGTAGGCTAATAAAGTCATGAAGTGTACTTGATTTGCTTCCTTAAACTCCCTAACATCCTGAGGAAGAGAGAATGTTCTCTAAAGAAAGATAAATACGATATGCATATAGAAAAATGAAATTAGTATACCCATATAAATTGTCGACAGTTAGCTGGTGAACAAGAAGCGATACATTTTTTGCCCCCTGAATGTTGAATTCATGTTCACATCAGTTGTTCTGTGGCCTGGGTAATAATCATGCGGCAATATGTTGCTTTGACAGTTTTTAGTTGCTGGCCACATATCACGGTTATTTGCTGCTGCACATTACAGATGACACATTGTTCCCAAACTGCTACCAATCAATCAGTCACAATGCCCGTGTACGCGACAGAACTTTACCTCTTTCCCGCGATGTTCAATCTAGCGTATTCTAATCTACTCACTGCACATTACTAGCGCACTACATCATGGCACGCACAGATATGGTTTCAATTTATTCGGTCACATGTAGTAAATTCGGAAAAGCCTTTATTCTTCTTTCGTTTATTTCCTTGTCATTCATATTATCAGACTCACCTCTGCCATTCGTATAAATTTCTGTTAACAATGGCAAAGAGCAGCAATTACATGGTAATTAACAATATCTCAATAAAGGATGTAAGTTTTCTGTCTTAACATGTTGTTTGGTATTTCATTTGAGGAGCTTGAATATCATAGTCATTTAGTCCCGTTGTTTTTGTTGTTAAGAATTAATTTTAACGGACTCGGGACATCTTGGTCATCAGCCTCAAGTAGTTGGGTGTGTGTTGAACTCTTCTGATAACCTGTATTCCTGTGATGACTGTAGTAGTGTGTGTAGTTTTATTAGGAACAAGGATGGGGTAGGCGCCCTGGCATTTGCCTGGAGGGAGTGTGGAAAAACACACTCAGGATAGCCCCTGCCAGCGCCGGGAATCGAACCTGCGATTTCCGGACTTGTTGCAGATGCCCTCGCGACCATGGTGGGCGATTTAGCGAGCATGGCTACGCTACGTGGTATTTAGCCCCGTGTACTTGGGTGTATAGACATCAGATAAATACATAAATTAATAAATTCCGCCTCGTTGCGTAATGGCTAGCATTCTTGGCTGCCATAGCGGAGGTCAGGGTTTGATTCCCGGCTCTGACAAGAAATTTTATTTCGGTCTGAGGTTTGGAATGGGGTACATTCACCCTTGTGAGGCAACAAGTTTGAAGAAATGGGTTTGACTCCCACCTTAGCCAGCCTAGAAGTGGATTTCCATGGTTTCCCCACTTCTACTCCTAGCAAACGCCAGGATGGTTCGTAAATTCGGCCACCTCCTTCCCAATCCTCACCTGAATTACAAATACACACTATTACAGACATCACAATATCATAGGTTATCAGACAAATTATTGACACACCCAAGTACACGGGGGTAAATGACTATGATGTCGCAAAGCCCCTTTATGTATTAACACCTACAACAACCAAGCATATGAGAAGTCGTAAGATATCCTCTTCAATTCACATGGACCGTTCAGTGAGTCCATCCACACGTTACTTATACTCTGTCTCCGGCCAGGAGTAGGATTGATCGACGACGTAGGCGTCTGTCCTCTGCAACGCCAGGTTCGGCGTCGAGACGGCGTCGAATCGTTCCCCGGGAAGGTCCTACAACCCTGAGAGGTGTGCGGTTTGAAAATCTCCAAATTATGCAATTTGGTAAGTCATTTAAGAGCGTCGCTTATTTGACGATTGCCGCCCTTGTAAGCGTTGTACTGTACTGCGATTTGAAGCATCGCACTCACGCCAACGTTGCCTGTCGTTTGGTATCATTAACGGCGCCGTGCGATTTCGGACGTCGCTGCTAAGAACAATCAAAGTTCATATTTCGTCATAATGGGCGAGAACAGCATGTTGGATGCAATAGAGGTCTGAGGTTTGCAGGCCAGGCGGTTTCTTTTTAAAGAGAGTCTTCAGCGTCCCGACGCCGATGGAGGGGACAAGGCCGTCGGCGTCCGGTCCTTTGGCGCGAAAATATTCTTGGTTATTATAAGCACAGTGGAGTCACTCTGCCCGTCAGTGTATTCATCTTTATCACACATATTTTCTACATTATACGTCATTCTTCATATTTTATTGAGTTCGTCATCAGTGTTACCGTGTGTTGCGTCAGTGCTTCTCGAACCTTCCAGACCCATCGAATTGAGCGTGATCCTAATGGATCCTTCCAAACTTCCACCGCCGCTTCTGCCGCTTTCTACCCCGCTTTCTACTCCATCGACTTCGACTTCTGGCGATCCAGGCGATGATCGGGACATGGAGGCTGAATCCATCAAACAGCCCCGCAGACTTGCCGATATTGAACCCTCCAGTCCTGAGAGCCGCAAGCGCATCTGTCCTGAGGACCAGTCAGATGGGTCATCTATCTATACTACTGGCAGTACCTATGCCGCGTCCCAGGCGTCCTCCATCCTGGGCATCGACGTCCTACAACCGGCCTCCGGCAACGTGGCGCCTTACCAACCTCCGCCGCCACTCTCTCCGACGTTGACCTTCAATCCGGCCACGTACATGCCTACTCATGTACGAAGCTACGCCCAGGTGGCCTGTAACCCGGCTCTCCATCCGCAGGTACGGCAACGCAGTGTCGTCACTCCTACTATCGTTGCCCTCCTACCTTCTACATTATCTAACTGTCAGAAGTTGAATTGGCCAAGGCAAACACCCGTACCATTTTTACTATCCTCTCTCAGTTTTCCCCCGATCTTTCCTCCTACAACCTTGAAATCCAGCGTTCCAAGGACAGTTACCATCTCAAAACCAGCAAGCCCTTCTTCACTCATCTCTCCACCAAAGTTGGGGTTGCCCAATTTGGCCCTCGTGCCAGGGCAACTTCTCTTCAACCCAACCGCCTACCTCACTTTCCACCCGCCCCTCCAGCTCGCCCCACACCATTACTCTCTGTGGTGGCCTACGGGGTGGATCGCGACTTCACAGAGGATGAGGTTCTTCAGCAACTCTCGCAGGGGGGCCATCTGGTCTACCGAGTCGCCCGCATCCGGAATGTTGCTGGTCCAACATCATTGGTGCGGATACTCACCAGGGATACCGCCACGCTCGACGCCCTTCTTCGAGATGGTGCGCTCATCTTCGCCCGCCGCCATCGTGTGGAGCCGTCCAGAGTATCGCGGCCCCAGCGCATCCGATGCGACAGGTGCCAGCGCTACGACCACCTGCCCAACCAGCCCTGCCAACATGACCAGGTATGCGCCTTCTGCTCCCAGGAGCACCCCACTAATTTCTGTCAAAATAAGTCTCAACCAAAGTGTATCAACTGTGGTGATCCCCATCCTGCCTTCTCTTACAAGTGTAAGAGCAAACCCGCTCCCCTCCCGACCCAACCTGAGGCGGTGACCCCGGTCATCTCTCAGGATCTTCCCACTTCCCAACCTTCCTCTGTCCTCCTTTCCCCCAGTTCGGAGAACATCGTGCGTTTTCCCACGATGGTTCTCCAGGTCCTTCCCTTCCAACGCTCCCTCATCGCCCAACAGGTCCAATTGGCCGCACGTCTCTGCTTTTCTACCCATGTGGACATAGCTTACTCGGGGAATCGCATGCACTTTGCATTCTTTCCCCTGAGTAACAATCCTCTGGTTCCGTAAACTGTATGTCACTAAAGCTTTTATACGGCAATACTCGCTCTGCCAATTCTAATCCTGCGCTCATTGACCTGACCCTCTCCCAGCACGCCCCGGATGTTTTTCTGTTCAATGAAACATTTTATACTTTTCACCGCCGACCGCACTTCCCCGGCTTCACCCTCTTCCGTGCCGATAGGCCGGTGAGGGGGGGATTGCGATTGGTGTACGTAATCATAATACCACCCGCCAACATTTTTATACTTTTCCCAATCGTTTTCAAGAATATTTAATCGTTGAAATCTTCACTCCAGGTAAATCTATTATCTTGGTCACTATTTATCTTGCTCTGCGTTCTCCTCCCCCCATAGCTTTTCTTACTTATTTAGATCGAACTTTTCCTAATTATATCTTAGCTGCCGATCTTAACATCACGTCTTATACCGTGGCCGAAACTCTCGCTTTTCAGAATCTTTTTATTCACATCCGTGGCGTGCGTGCTCATTTTCCTTCCCATACTATTCCTACACGTTCTTCTACCCCTGTTGTCATTATCCTTACCCCTTCTCTCACCCCTACTCCTCTTTTCCACGTGCCCCCTTCCCTTGGTAGCGACCATCTTCCCGCTCTGATTCACATTCCCCATATCTTTCCTCGCAATCCTAATCCTCCCAAAACCCCTCCTACTCGTCGTCATAACCTCACCAACTGGAATGATTATCGCCACAGTATCACCAACCTCCTTCTCCACCCTACTCCCCCTACCTCCCTTCCCCATCTCCTAACCCTGATTCATGAAGTTGAAACTGCTATCCAAACCGCCGACCAATTGCACATTCCTCGTCATTCATACCATCCCTCCAAATCTCCTATACCTCCCAAGGCCGTCACTCTCCTCAACCTCGCCCATGCCTTCTACAAAAACTTCCTCCGGACTCGTGACCCTGCCACTCTACGCCAACATCGCCGCACTATTCGCCATGCCAAATCCTACATTAACGTCATAAAACGCAAAAACTGGACTATCGCTTGCACCAATCTTTCCCATACTCCCGATCCTTCCAAATATTGGTCTACTTTCCGCCGTCTCACTAAAAACACCCCTCCCCGGCCCAAATACCCTATTATCACTCCTACCCTTGTCCCTGTCACCGCCCAAGAAAAAGCTGATCTCTTTGCCTCTCACTATGTTCGAGTCTTTTCCCCCGTACAGGACCCTTCCTTTCACCACCCTCAGGAATTTCTTCTCCATCGTCTTAGTGACCCCGCTCTTCTCTCTCTCCAACCTTCCTTCACTCATTTTCCGGACGTTGATTATTCTCATCCTCTTAATGCCCCGATTACTCCTCAAGACATTCTCACTGCTCTTCGTCATCGCCCTAATACTGCTCCTTCCTCTGATTCCATCACTTATCGCCATCTCCAAGAAGCCCCGCCAGTCCTTATTGACCTCCTTAGTACCATTTATACCACTCTCCTTTACACAGGTGCTTATCCCCTTCATTGGTGCCATGCCAACATCCTTCTCTTTCTCAAACCTGGTAAACCTCCTGCTGACCTCAACTCTTACCGTCCGATTAGCCTCCTCCCTGTCCTCTCTAAACTTTTTGAAATAATTTTTGCCCGCCACCTCTCCACTTACCCCTCTTCTCTCTGTCTTTTGCCTGAATCCCAAGCTGGTTTTCGCCCTCATCGTTCCACTCAAGATCATCTCTTTCACCTCACTTCCTCTCTCCACGCCTTCGTTAAACCTCACCGCACTGCCGCCCTCCTCTGCCTCGACGTTGCCAAAGCCTTTGACACCGTCTACCTCCCAGTTCTCATGTTCAAGCTTCGCCATCTTTCCATTCCCCCCACTATTCTTCGTCTCCTATACAATTTCCTCCATCATCGCACAGCCCAAATCCTTATTCACCATACCCCCTCTTTTACTTTTCCTCTCACTGCTGGTGTTCCCCAAGGTTCTCCTCTCTCTCCTTTATTCTACATCCTTTTTTACCTACGATATCCCACATCCCGATCCCCCTCTGCGACTTTACCAATACGCCGACGGCCTCGCCATCCTAGACCTTGGCAATACCGCTCCCACCCTTACCCGAAAGCTTCAAGCCCACCTCGACATCCTCCAAGACTGGTTCAACGAATCCCATATTAAGATCAATCCCGCCAAGACTCAATTCGTTGTCTTCCGTCGCCGTTCCCGCCTCTGCCGTCCCCGCCATAAAATTCAACTCACCCTTTATAACACCCCTCTCCTAGAAACTCCTACGCTTACTTACCTCGGTATCATTTTTCAAAACAATCTCCTTTGGACCCCATCACCTTAACTCTGTTTACAGTAAACTTCTTCGCCGCTTCTACGCTCTCCGATCCCTCACCGGCCCCACCTGGGGCCTCCGACCCGCCCAACTCCTCAATATACACACATCAAAAAAAGTTTTGCATCACCTCGGTTCCCAGATCTCCGGCATATAGACGTTGACTGTGTATATTGTATCAAAGATACAGTCCCTTTGACTGTTCATAGATGTCACTAAAACTGCTCAAAGATGTAAACAACCATGCATGAGCAGGGCCTATTAGACGGAGGGGGTACGACAGCCGATCAGTTCCAGTCATTCCACCAGGACGAAGGTACGCTGCTCATGTTGTCTGTAGTTCTACCATGCCTAGAAGGTCAATACCGCAGTTCGATCGCGTCCGCATTGTTACTTTGTGTCAAGAAGGGCTCTCAACAAGGGAAGTTTCCAGGCGTCTCAGAGTGAACCAAAGCGATGTTGTTCGGACATGGAGGAGGTACAGAGATACAGGAACTGTCGATGACAGGCCTCGCTCAGGCCGCCCAAGGGCTACTACTGTAGTGGATGACCGCTACTTACGGATTGCCGCTCGGAGGAACCCTGACAGCAATGCCACCATGTTGAATAATGCGTTTCGTTCAGCCACAGGACGTCGTGTTTCAACTCAAACTGTGCGCAATAGGCTGCATGATGCGCAACTTCACTCCCGACGTCCATGGCGAGGTCCAGCTTTGCAACCCCGACACCATGCAGCGCGGTACAGATGGGCCCAACAACATGCTGAATGGACCCCACAGAATTGGCATCACGTTCTCTTCACCGATGAGTGTCGCATATGCCTTCAACCAGACAATCGTCGGAGACGTGTTTGGAGGCACCCTGGTCAGGCTGAACGTCTTAGACACACTGTCCAGCGAGTGCAGCAAGGTGGTGGTTCCCTGATGTTTTGGGGTGGCATTATGTGGGGCCGACGTACGCCACTGGTGGTCATGGAAGGCTCCGAAACGGCTTTACGATACCTGAATGACATCCTCCGACCCATAGTGCACCCATATCGGCAGAATATTGGAGAGGCATTTGTCTTCATGGACGACAATTCTCGACCTCATCGTGCACATCTTGTGAATGCGTTCCTTCAAGATAACGACATCGCTCGACTACAGTGGCCAGCATGTTCGCCAGACATGAACCCTATCGAACATGCCTGGGATATGTTGAAAAGGGCTGTTTATGGACGTCTTGACCCACCAACCACTCTGAGAGATTTACGCCGAATTGTCGTTGAGGAGTGGGACAATTTGGACCAACAGTGTCTTGATGAACTTGTGGATAGTATGCCACGACGAATACAGGCATGCATCAATGCAAGAGGACGTGCTACTGGGTATTAGAGGTAGTGGTGTGTACTGCAATCTGGACCACAAATGCTGAAAGTCTAGCTGTATGATGGTACAACATGCAATGTGTGGGTCTCATGAGCAATAAAACGAGCTGAAATGTTGTTTGTGTTGATCTCTATTCCCTTTGTATTTAAAGGTTCCGGAACTCTTGGAACCGAGGTGATGCAAAACTTTTTTTGATGTGTGTATATCGCTCCTTTCTTCGCCCCGTCCTTACATATGCTTCCCTCGCCTGGCTTACTGCCACTCCTCTCCAATATCATCGCCTTCACCGCCTCGATCGTCATGCTATCCGAATTGCTCACCGCCTCCCCCCCGATACCCCCATCGCTCATTTCCAACCATATTATTCCTTCTCCTCTATTCTCTCTCATCTCCACTCACTTCGTCATAAGTATCTCTCCGCCGCTCTCCTCCACAACTCTCCCGATTTCGCTGACGCTCTTGCCACCTCCCCCTTAGCCCGCGCTATCCTTGACGATACTCGTACTCCTGCCACTTCTCACCTCTTCCCTCCGCCTATCACTTAACATTAATCCAGCCGTGCCCCGCCCCAGTTGATACACATGTGCTGCTTTTTCTTCACTTACTATATTGCTTTTGCTCCTGGGGACACGGCGCCTCCCCTGTGCCACCAAAGTCGTCCCGGCATATTTGCCACAAGTGCTACGTTCCCTTACGTACTTATTCTCATCTCCCATACCGTGTGCTCACGCTTTCACCTTTCTACGATTGTGCCTCGTGTGTTACGTGTGTGATATTAGAACACTGATGAACTCTCTGAACTTTTATTGATATATATGGATTTTACTTGCACATGTTCATACTTCTCATACGCTATCCTTTCTCCTGCTCGCCTCTTCGGCGCCCTTCCTTCTTCACTCGATTTCCGTCTTCCCGCTTCCGATTTTCCTTTCTCCCTCTCGCTCAGCTGTCTACTGCGTCTCCCCATAACATACTTCCCACTCTCCACTTCTACTCATCATTCTGCATTCGCCAGACGGCTTACTCGTGCTATGTTTACTTTTATTTCTGTGTGTGTCTGTCTTTTTTGCCCACATTGTGTTTATTTGTAAATGTATATTCTCTGTACTTTGTCTTTCTCAATAAATGGGGGTGTATGGGGGGTTCTTCCCTGGCGGGTGGGGTGTGGGGGTCTCCTCTGGGGTTCCGCCGGTGGTCCGGCTTTCCTCTGCGCCAGTTCATCATTCACTCTTTCTTTTATGTATGAACGACACATACCTTTCGATCAATTTCTTTCCTTATTCATAAATCATCTCCTTTTCTATGGCCTAAAGGCTACCCGTTTAGCCGACGGCCCGACCACAGCCGTGCTTCGCGCGGCCGTGGTAATGAAATAACACACTTTAGTTAGTAGCATACTAGAGACACTCTCTTTACAGTATCAAAGAAGCTGTTACGCTGACCGCGTGTCTTCAAATTATTACCAGACTCATCAAAATTCTCAGTGCTACGACCGGTTCTCACCAGTTTCTGCGTGTGCCCGTACTAGCGAGTATATACTTACCAGTGCTTGTGTTCGTGTGCGTCATGGTGAAAACACCGTCTGATGCGGCTAAAATGCCGCCTTCTGCTCAAGCTTCTTCTCAAGCTCCTTCCATGCCGTCGCTGCTGATGGACTCGGACTCTGACCACGAACAACCCGAGGTGAGTGATAATGAAATGGAAACTCTGCAATGGCCCGCAAGGACCGCACGCCTCCTCGCATGGAGCGTTCTAAGAAGCCCTGCTATTCAGGGCAGAGTTCTGGTTCCACTAGCACTACTTGTACGCCCAAGGAGGAGCTGAGTATTGTACAGCATCCCAGGGGTATGCACCCCTTGGAGACCATCCCCCCAACATCTGGCTAAATCCCCTAAAATGGCAACCCTTGGAAAGCCGGGGCAACATCCATTAATACTGTAAGGACAGCTTGCTACTCCATAAAGCAGCTCAAGCCTTACGTAATCATTACACTCAGCGACATAGTACTAACTGGGCCAATACATTGCTGACAGGAGGGCGTCTGAAGGTATAAGAAGACGTCCTAATGAGGTCAAACTCTCTCTCCATTGTCAGTGCTCCATCAAGACGGCCGAAGCTACGCTGGTGTCAACCGAGGTGAGTCAGTCAATCGTGTTCAGAGTTCCTATTTATGTAACCTGCACCCACAACTTGTATCACATTATAAACATAATTTCATTCCCTACAAGGGACTCACACAAAGAATATCACAGACCAATAAAACACTTGGTCCACACTCTACACTAGCATTACTGTTATACGCCTCTTTACATCCCAACGCCCTTCCTTACTCCCGTCACAGTCAGACGTGACACACCGTAGTAATAACGCCAACTCAGACGTCATTGTATTCCTCACAGTGGCTCGCGTGCTCCAGTGAAGCGCGTGCCACCCGGCTGATACGAGCAGAGTCGATTACATAACAAGCAGTCAGCTGAGCGACTAGTACAGCGACCCTTTGCAGTGGGTCCCATCCCCTCAAACACTACCACATTATTTATAGGAACGCCCCCTAGTTCCTAGCACACCACAACACACTACACAGGTCAGCTTGCCCTGTCAAGGGAAGCTACCCTCCTTTAGGCACAACCTCATAAATTAGTACAGCAACTCTTCCTTTTAGATCCACCCCCAAATAAGGGATCTAAAACAGTATTAAGAGCCTTTTGGAGATTGACTCTCCGCTCCGCCGTCTCTCACCATCTCGTATCGGTGCCCCATTTCATTTCCCACTTCGATCGCCGCAGCAGAACCAGTCTCAATCTTCCGACGTCTATATGCCGGCCAATATTGTACCCGGCCCACTTCTCCGCAGCTACGCCGACGCAGCACGGAACCCCGCCTTACCCTCTGCTGTCCGTACGCGTAGCGTCACCGCTCCCTCCCTCATCCCGTCTCTCACCTACTATGTTGTCCGTCTTATCAAACTCATGCCAGAACACAACCACCCCCGCCATATCCACCAAGTCCTATCCAAGTTTATTCCTAACCTTGCTGCCTAAAACCTCGAAATACAGAGGACCAAGGAGGGTCACAACCTCAAATCCACCGAGCCTCTGTACAGCATCATTGTTAACTCCATCGGTACAGCCCACTTCTCCCCCTCCTGTCGGGCTTATAATGTCACTATGGCCCAGCCTTCACATCAGCCTCCCCCATCTCACCGCGCTACTCCCATCATGTCGGCGGTTATCTATGGGGTCGAGCGTTCGTACTCCGCCGACGAGGTTGCCGCTCAGCTCCAACTCGCCGGCTTGGATATCTTCAAGGTGGTTCGGATCAACAACGCCCATGGCCCTACCACCCTGGTGCGGGTGCTGTGCAAGAACGTCACCTCCATCGACGCCCTTCTGCGCAACGGTGCATACATCTATTGTAAGCGTCATCGCGTGGAGCCCTCCCGGACACCCGCCCCTCAACGTACGCGCTGCGACCGGTGCCAGAAATTTGACCCCCCCCCCCTGGAGCCATCTGCCCGAACACTCAGGTATGTGGTATTTGTGCACAAGAACACCCTACCGCTCGTTGCGTAAATCGGGAGCACCCGAAGTGCGCAACCTGCGGCGAGGCCCACCCCGCCTTCGCATACCGATGCCGGTACGGCCTCTTCCCGACCCTGCTAAGCCTGAACAGGTTGTCCCCGTCCTGTCCCAGGATCTTCTCACCCCCCTTCCGCATCCCCTACCCCTCCCCCTACCACGGAGAACATCGTCCAATTCGTGACGATGGTCCTCCAAAACGTCCTTCCCCTCGCCCGTCCACTCATTGTTTCCCAAGTCCAACTCGCCGCCCGTCTCACTATGAATACGCATGTCGACATGTCGTATAGCGGGAATAAGATGCATTTTGCATTTTTCCCGCTGAGTACCGTCCCTGCCTATTGATAAATGCCTAACCTCACCCTGTACTTCGTCAACATCCCCTCCCTTTTCTCCAACCGACCATTGTTGGACATCTCCCTCTCCCAACATGACCCGGATATCATGATTTTTAATGAAACCTTCCTCAAACCTTCCCAAGCAATTCCCCCCTTTGACGGCTACCAACTCATTCGTGCCGATCGTCACTTTCAGCGGTCGGGTGGGGTTGCAGTTGCTGTTCGCAACTCCATTCCCACTCGCCGGCACTTTTTCAATTTTCCTGACGCTTTAACGAATATCTCATTCTTGACCTTATCTTTCCTAACCAAACTTTCACCCTTGTCACTATGTATCTGGTACCCCCGCCCCCCTCCCCCCATCGATTTCTTCCGCTTCCTAGAAACCACTTTTCCTACTTATTTCTTTGCCGCCGATATCAATGTTACCTCCTACAACCCTGTCCAAGCCCGTCTTTTCCAGGACTTCTTGTCCATTAGCCGGGGCATGTCCGTCACTTTTCCCTCCCCACGATTCCCTATTCCAATTCCACTCCCGATTTTCTTATACTTACTCCTAATCTCGCCAATATTGCTACTGTTCCTGTCCTCCCCACTATCGGTAGTAACCACCTTCCCACCCTAATTTCCCTGTCTAACTACCTCCCTGCCTCTTTCCAACCTCCTCCACGACCTCCTCCAGCCCGTCAATACTCTAAAACAGATTGGAACGCCTACCGTACCACCTTAACTTCCTCCCTCACCCCCTTCCTCCTACACCCCCTACCTCTCACCCTGCCCTCTCACAACTCAACCATCGTGTCGAACAGGCCTTAATTACCGCCGATCTCCGCCATGTTCCCCGCCACTCCTATCACCATTCGAAACCTCCTATCCCTCCCCGCGCCCTCCGTCTCCTTCGTACTGCCCATGATCTCTACCGCTCCTACTGTCGAACCCGTGATCCTGTCACCCTAACCGAACACCGTAAAACTCTTCGTCACGCTCGCTCTTTTATCAAAGCCATCCGCCGCAAGCAATGGAATGACGCCTGTTCCGACCTCTCCCACACCCCTGACCTTGCCCTTTTCTGGAAAACTTTCTCCCGCCTTTCCCAACGTCATAAATCCCATCCCACGTACCCTATCCTCCGTAAAGGTTCTCCTGTTGTTTCTAATCAAGCAAAAGCCGATATGTTTGCCCAGCATTACTCCCACGTTTTCTTCCCCAATATCGCCCCTCACCTTTCCCACCCCGACGATCCTACCATTCATGCCTATACCGACCCAACTTCCCCTCGTCTCACGCCTTCCTTTGCCCACCTTCCCTCCACTGATTACCAACACCCTCTCAATTCCCCATATCACCCCCTTGAAATCCGCAATCTCCTTAAGCATCGCCGCACTACGGCCCCCGGGGGTGACGGCATTACTTACCGTCACCATCGCGAGGCCCCCGACATACTCTTCCTTCACCTTGTTCAGATCTACAACACTATCCTCTACACCGGACATTTTCCCCACCACTGGGGAAATGCCAACATCCTTCTTTTTCTAAAACCTTCTCAACTTCCCTCGTACATCAATTCCTACCGTCCAATCTCCCTTCTCCCTGTTCTTTCCAAACTTTTTGAACTTATCATCACTGCCTCCATCGAAGCCTTCCTAGCCTCCCCTAATAACAAACACGCCCTTCTCCTCTGTTTCGATATTGAAAAAGCTTTCGATAAAGTCTGGTTCCCTGGCCTCCTCTTCAAGCTCCTCCACCTCCCCTTACCCATCACGTACGTCCGCCTCATTGCAAACTTCTTATATCATCGCACGGCTTCCTTCACTTTCCCTATCCACGCCGGAGTCCCTCAAGGCAGCCCCCTTTCTCCCCTTCTCTATGTCCTCTACACCCATGATATCCCTACCCCTTCTCCTCCGCTCCGTTTGTATCAATACGCCGACGATCTTGCCATTCTCGCCCTCTTCCCTCGTTCACACACCCTCAAACGCCATGTACAACGTTACCTTCATACCCTCCAAACCTGGTGCAATCACTGGCACATTCAAGTCAACTCCCAGAAGGCCCAATACATCCATATCAAATGCTCCCGCACCCGTCGCCGCCCTTCCCAGCGCCTCCATTTCACCATCAATGATTCTCTTATTCCTCAACTTAATCAGCTTAAATACCTCGGCATTACCTTCCAAAATAACCTCCGATGGAACCTTCACTTCGATTCAGTCTACAAACGCTCCCTCTCCCGCTTCCGCATTCTCCGCCTCCTCACCGGCAAGACCTGGGGCCTACGGCCCCCTCCGACCCTTATCGTTTACAAGACCTTCATCCGCCCTGTATTCACCTACGCCTCCCTTACTTGGCTCACTGCCCACCCCTGCCTCTATTTCCGTCTCCTCACCCTTGATCGCCACGCTATCAGCATCGCCTATCATTGTAAACTCGATACCCCTTCCGCCACCCTCACTGGTATGCTCACTTTCCCTTCTGCACTGGCCCACATTCACTCCCTTCGTTTCTCCTACCTAACTCGCGCACGCCGCTCCCACGCCACCCAACCCCTCGAAGCTCTCGAGCTCTCCCCCTATGCCACTGCTATCCTCAATTCCACACGCAGCCCGGAAACCGGTCACCTCTTCCCTCCACTCATCGACTTGCCCCCTCTCACGCTCCCATTCTTCTGTTCTGTGCACATTTTCCACATGTTCTACTTTCTTTTGGGGGGCTATAGTCAGCCCCACCTCTTTGTTACTGTCGGCACCACAAGTGCCCTCTCATTGTTTATTTATTTTCGTTCAGTTTTATCTTATTCACATTGCCCCTGTCGCAGTTATATAATTTTTTTATTTTTGCCCCACTTAACCTATTTTGTCTACTTCGTTCTCCGGAATGGCTCCACGCATCGTCACACAGTGCTCCCAGTGCTACTTAATTCTATCGGCCTTGTTGCCGCTACACCTCAGTGCTTTTAGTGATGCGTGTGCTTCTGCAATATTTTTGTTTCTCTTTCAGCATGGACGATAGACAATCTTTTGAACTTTAATACATTGCCATTTATTCATTTTCTGTGCCTTTTCCAGTGTCTTTATCTTTTCCAGCCATAAGAACAATAGACATTCTTTCAGGACATTACTTTTCTGTTTGTTATATATACTTCTGTATTTTACCCACGGCAATCTTTATTTTCTGTATTTTGTATATTTCTTGAATAGACGGGGCTAGTGGGGTAATGCTCCGGCGAGTGCGGTGGGGGGCCTCGTCTGGGGGGTCCGCCTTGGGGTCGCGGTGTCTTCTGCGCCATTGCAACCTCCTTCGTCCCTCCTATCCATATGCCTAGCATATCTTCTTTCAATTATAATTTATTCTCTAAACCCTTTCCTCTTCTTCGGCACAAGAGCGCCCTGTTGAGCTGGGTGCCCGCCCTGTCTCGCTTTGCGGGGCAGGGAATGAAATAACTCCTGTTCGTTCCTTCCGCATACTAGAACGCTTCCTATATTACCGTAAACCCTCGTAAAACCCAATTCATCGTTTTCCGTAGAAAATCCCGCATTTGCCGACCACGCAACAAAATCCAACTAACCCTTCACTCCCTTCCCCTTATTGAAACAAACATCATAACTTACCTAGGCATTACCTTTCAAAATAATTTTAAATGGAACCATCATCTACAAAACATCTACCGCCGTGCCTACCACCGGCTAGCAGCCACCTGGAAACTTAAAGGCCACACCTGGGGCCTTAATGCCCCCCAAATCCTACAGATCTACCAGACTTTCATTCGCCCTGTCCTTCTCTACGCCTCGATATCCTGGATCACCGCAGACCCCCCCCCCTATTTATTTTAATCTTTGCAAACTAGACAGACATGCCCTTCGCCTAGCCCATCACCTACCCTACGACACTCCTTCAGCAGATTTTACAGCCCTGTACTCCTTCCCGCCTATCCTTGCAACTATCCATAAACTCCGCCTCAAATATTTAACCAAAGCTAGTAAAGATAATTTACCTTTTTTCATAGAAGCCCTCACCATATCGCCCCTTGCCCAAGCCATCCTCGATGACAACCGCACCCCAGCAAATTCACACCTATTCCCACCGCCAATCACCTAACTCCCCTGAATGTACCCTACTAAACTATTACCCAGCCCCCAGCCCACTATCTAACAATATCAACCTCCCCTTTTTGTTAAAATATAAAAACACACACTTTGGGTTGGCGACTTTTCCGGTCATTTGGAAGCTCAGTGAGCCAAAGGCATACAGCCTGCACAAACTTACGTCCTACAACTGTATTGCCACATCTCCATACCAATTTGTTATATATATTTTCATTTTCTTTTCTTTCTTTCTTTCTTTCTTTCTTTCTTTCTTTCTTTCTTTCTTTATGCCCACTGCAAAGCTCCGTCTCCAGAAAATAGTGAAAACCACCGTCAAGTCACACAACAATCAGTGAAGTGAATATGTGCCGTAACAATGTGTGAGTGCCAAGTGTCCAATGATACTACACGAAAACACGTGTGAAACCGAAATTGTGCAAATATGTAATAAGAAAGACACTACTCTGCAATGGAAGAAAACATTATATAAAAGAAAAGAACTAAAACCATCATCCAATGTTGTGTTAAAATTGTAAACTGTTTACCCTAGTATAATCATTGTTAAATTTTTCACTATGAATGTACATTGTTGTGACAAATAAATGGGGGACTAGCAGGATGCCGGCCCGAGAGGGGTGCGGTGTGTGGGGGGCCCTCCCTGGGGGGCTACTTTGTTGGTTGGGGTGACCTCTGCGCCATCCTTTTACAACCCATACGTACGTCACGACGTACACCCACCATAAGAAAATAAAGTTCAATAATTAAATCCCTAAGGCCTAAGGGCTACTAGTCTAGCCGATGGCCGGCCTGCTCCCGCGCTTCGCGCGGAAGCAGGAATTGAAATAACACATATTCGATTCGATTCGATTCGCATACTAGCTGCATTTTGCATTTTTCCCGCTGAGTACCGTCCCTGCCTATTGATAAATGCCTAACCTCACCCTCTACTTCGTCAACATCCGCTCCCTCTTCTCCAACCGACCATTGTTGGATATCTCCCTCTCCCAACATGCCCCGGACATCATGATTTTTAATGAAACCTTCCTCAAACCTTCCCAAGCAATTCCCCCCTTTGACGGCTACCAACTCATTCGTGCCGATCGTCACTTTCAGCGGTCGGGTGGGGTTGCAGTTGCTGTTCGCAACTCCATTCCCACTCGCCAGCACTTTTTCAATTTTCCTGACGGCTTTAACGAATATCTCATTCTTGACCTTATCTTTCCTAACCAAACTTTCACCCTGGTATCTGGTACCCCACTCCCCTCCCCCCATCGATTTCTTTCGCTTCCTAGAAACCACTGTTCCTACTTATTTCTTTGCCGCCGATATCAATGTTACCTCCTACACCCCTGTCCAAGCCCGTCTTTTCCAGGACTTCTTGTCCATTAGCCGGGGCATGTCCGTCCCTTTTCCCTCCCCCACGATTCCCTATTCCAATTCCACTCCCGATTTTCTTATGCTTACTCCAAATCTCGCCAATATTGCTACTGTTGCTGTCCTCCCCACTATCGGTAGTAACCACCTTCCCACCCTAATTTCCCTGTCTAACTACCTCCCTGCCCCTTTCCAACCTCCTCCACGACCTACTCCAGCCCGCCAATAAAACAGATTGGAACGCCTACCGTACCACCTTAAATTCCTCCCTCACCCCCCTTCCTCCTACACCCCCTACCTCTCACCCTGCCCTCTCACAACTCATCCATCGTGTCGAACAGGCCTTAATTACCGCCGATCTCCGCCATGTTCCCCGCCACTCCTATCACCCTTCGAAACCTCCTATCCCTCCCCGCGCCCTCCGTCTCCTTTGTACTGCCCATGATCTCTACCACTCCTACTGTCGAACCCGTGATCCTGTCACCCTAACCGAACACCGTAAAACTCTTCGTCACGCTCGCTCTTTTATCAAAGCCATCCGCCGCAAGCAATGGAATGACGCCTGTTCTGACCTTTCCCACACCCCTGACCCTGCCCTTTTCTGGAAAAATTTCTCCCGCCTTTCCCAACGTCATAAATCCCATCCCACGTACCCTATCCTCCGTAAGGGTTCTCCTGTTGTTTCTAATCAAGCAAAAGCCGATATGTTTGCCCAGCATTACTCCCACGTTTTCTTCCCCACTATCGCCCCTCACCTCTCCCACCACGACGAACCTACCATTCATGCGATACCGACCCAACTTCCCCTCGTCTCACGCCTTCCTTTGCCCACCTTCCCTCCACTGATTACCAACACCCTCTCAATTCCCCTATCACCCCTCTTGAAATCCGCAATCTCCTTAAGCATTGCCGCACTACGGCCCCCGGGGGTGACGGCATTACTTACCGTCACCTTCGCGAGGCCCCCGACATCCTCTTCCTTTACCTTGCTCAGATCTACAACACTATCCTCTAAACCGGACATTTTCCCCACCACTGGGGAAATGCCAACATCCTTCTTTTTCTAAAACCTTCTAAACTTCCCTCGGACATCAATTCCTACCGTCCAATCTCCCTTCTCCCTGTTCTTTCCAAACTTTTTGAACTTATCATCACCAAACGCCTCTATCCATATCTTCACTCCCTTCATCTCATCCCCGATCATCAAGCTGGCTTCCGCCCTAACTTCTCCACCCACGATCACCTCTTTCACATCACTGCCTCCATCGAAGCCTTCCTAGCCTCCCCTAATAACAAACACGCCCTTCTCCTCTGTTTCGATATTGAAAAAGCTTTCGATAAAGTCTGGTTCCCTGGCCTCCTCTTCAAGCTCCTCCACCTCCCCTTACCCATCACGTACGTCCGCCTCATTGCAAACTTCTTATATCATCGCACGGCTTCCTTCACTTTCCCTATCCACGCCGGAGTCCCTCAAGGCAGCCCCCTTTCTCCCCTTCTCTATGTCCTCTACACCCATGATATCCCTACCCATTCTCCTCCGCTCCGTTTGTATCAATACGCCGACGATCTTGCCATTCTTGCCCTCTTCCCTCGTTCACACACCCTCCAACGCCATGTACAACGTTACCTTGCTACCCTCCAAACCTGGTGCAATCACTGGCACATTCAAGTCAACCCCCAGAAGTCCCAATACATCCATATCAAACGCTCCCGCACCCGTCGCCGCCCTTCCCAGCGCCTCCATTTCACCTTCAATGATTCTCTTATTCCTCAACATAATCAGCTTAAATACCTCGGCATTACCTTCCAAAATAACCTCCGATGGAACCTTCACTTCGATTCAGTCTACAAACGCTCCCTCTCCCGCTTCCGCATTCTCCGCCTCCTCACCGGTAAGACCTGGGGCCTAAGGCCCCCTCAGATCCTTAACGTTTACAAGACCTTCATCCGCCCTGTTTTCACCTACGCCTCCCTTACCTGGTTTACCGCCCACCCCCGCCTCTATTTCCGTCTCCTCACCCTTGACCGCCACGCTATCAGAATCGCCTATCATTGTAAACTAGATACCCCTTCCGCCACCCTCACTGGTATGCTCACTTTCCCTTCTGCACTCGCCCACATTCACTCCCTTCGTTTCTCCTACCTTACTCGCGCACGCCGCTCTCACGCCACCCAATCCCTCGAAGCTCTCGAGCTCTCCCCCTATGCCACTGCTATCCTCAATTCCACACCCACCCCGGAAACCGGTCATCTCTTCCCTCCACTCATCGACTAGCCCCCTCTCATGCTCCCATTCTTCTGTTCTGTGCACATTTTCCGCATGCTCTACTTTCTTTTGGGGGGCTATAGTCAGCCCCGCCTCTTTGTTACTGTCGGCACCACAAGTGCCCTCTCATTGTTTATTTCTTTTCGTTCAGTTTTATCTTATTCACATCGCCCCTGTCGCAGTTATATAAATTTTATTTTTGCCCCACTAAACCTTATTGTCTACTTCGTTCTCCGGAATGGCTCCACGCATCGTCACACAGTGCTCCCAGTGCTCCTCAAATCTATCGGCCTTGTTGCCGCTACGCCCCAGTGCTTCCAATGATGCGTGTGCTTCTGAAATATTTTTGTTTCTCTTTCAGCATGGACAATAGACAATCTTTTGAACTTTAAAACATCGCAATTTATTCATTTTCTGTGCCTTTTCCAGTGTCTTTATCTTTTCCAGCCATACGAACAATAGACATTCTTTCTGGACATTATTTTTCTGTTTGTTGTATATATTTCTGTATTTTACCCACGGCAATCTTTATTTTCTGTATCTTGTATATTTTTTGAATAAACAGGGCTAGTGGGGTAATGCTCCAGCGGGTGCGGTGGGGGGCCTCGTCTGGGGGGTCCGCCTTGGGGTCGTGGTGTCTTCTGCGCCATTGCATCCTCCTTCGTCCCTCCTATCAATATGCCTAGCATATCTAATTTCAAATATAATTTATTCTCTACCCCTCTCCTCTTCTTCGGCACAAGAGCTCCTGTTGAGCTGGGTGCCCGCCCTGTCTCGCTTTGCGGGGCAGGGAATGAAATAACTCCTGTTCCTTCTTCCGCATACTAGCTATATAGCCTCACGAAACTATTATTGCACATCCTCAATTCCGTACCTCATCTCTGTACCGAATATTGTTTTTTTTCATTCTTTCTTTATCCTTAACCTTATGCCCACCTCAACAAACACAACAACAAGAGACTTTAATGCTCCGTCCCCAGTGAATAGTGAAACCAAGTGCAATTACGTGTGTTTTTATCATTTTGAATGATCTTGTCGACTTCGTAGTTACGCTAGGGTCTGGCGTTACGTTGCGGTGACGGGACGAAATGCACCGAGAAAGCACTGAGGTGTGTGACGTCATAGTACTGCTTGAGCTTCTTCATTTCTCCGTGCGCGCCGGTGAGCGTGACCTCCTTTGACCTTGGTTTGCACTTGCTAACGGACTTTGAGTTCACGCAGCATTTGTAGCATTTAAAATGATATAAAGCCTAGTCTTTCAGACTGACTATCAGTCTTTTTTACTATTTATTTTTCATTTACAATGGCAGATGAACATTTCGGATGAAATGAACTCTACTACTATCGCTCTTTACATGTTGCATAAACTCTCTGTTTATTTCTCATGTTTTGATTCTTGTAAATATTTCTATGCACGTATAATGTTTATAAGCAATAAACGGGGGACTAACGGGATGTCGCCCCGAGTGGGGTGCGGTGTGCGTTGCTGGTCGGGGTGATCTCTGCGCCATCAGTTTAGATAACCCATACGTACGCTATGACGTACTCCATGCATTAAATATATTTTCAATTAATCAAACATTTACTATGGCCTAGGGGCTCCTAGTATAGCCCATGGCCCGCAGGCTCCCGTGCTTCGTGCCGAAGCCGGAATGGAAATAACTCTTACTTATACTTAGACATACTCGTTCCATATGTGCTGCAGCGCATATGTCGTAACAAACTACACATACACATTAAAAATTTGCTAATTGGTTGTGGTGAGTGTATATTTTTGCAATTTTTGTGTGTAACTTTCAGAGCCTCTCCTATGGTGCCAAAGATAGTTATACTAGGTGGATCCATTTGCTGGGGGGAAATGGGTAAATTCCTAGTTAGTGGTGCGGGATGCAACCTTCCTTCCTCTCTTCTTCCCTTTCCGACCCATCAACTACAAAAACCAAGCATATAAGAAGTCGTAAGATAACCTCTTCAATACACAAGGACCGTTCAGTGAGTCCATCCACACGTTACTTACACTCTGTCTCCGGCCAGGAGTAGGGATGATCGAATTTCTTTAGAACTATTTTATATTTATTGCTAACTAACTCCTCTGGTGTTCCTCGATAAAGGATGATATCTTGCAGTAGTTTACAACGCTAGTAAGTACTTTATTTCTCGCGGGACATGACTCTGGTAGCGCCTACCCCCGATCAGAATGTAATTGACAAGAGTTTAAGTAACTCTTGGAAGAACACTCTAAAGCTTTCCAGTCGGCCTAACTTTACATGAGATATATATCACAAAATAACACGTTCTTATATACAAAAGAGAAGTTCCGTGACGAACTAAAAGAGCCTACTTTTCATGCCAATGGTTATTCTACAGTATATGAACCTATCTAGAATAATGACGAAATTAAGTTGGTAATATCGAAATGTCTCATTAATTCGAAATATTCCTGGTATAATGTAGCCTAATAGAGCACTACAGTTGGCAGCCCTGGTGACTGAATATATTCTTAGTTCCATCGCTTAAGGTACAAAATACAAAATTTGGTTGAAGTCCAATGGACGTTACATGGAGTTAGACATTGGATCTATCAGCACGCGTAAAAACATGTTGGCAACAATGTCATGCGTGTGCTGGTTTGAAATAATCGGAAATATTATGATATCTTGTTGTGCCAATTTTGAATGAAATCCATTTGTTAGTATAGAAGTTGCATGTATTTTAAAATGGACCTATCTGCAAGCATAGATTCATGTTGGCAGCACTGACTTATATTAATTACTGCAAACTAATCTAGAGTGTCAGGTGCTATACGTGTGCAAAGTATAGAGTTGCTGGCTTGCAGACTTTCTGTTATATTGATTTTAAGGTAAAAAAATATAGACGGCATTTATTAACAGTTGGTTGCCTTGATTGCTCTTAAGAATACTTATAGTCATATCCGTTAGTTACATATAGCACATACGAAATTTGGTTGAAATCCAACTGATAGTATAGAAGTTACATGTATTTAAAAATTGGTCCTATCAGCAGGCTTAGAATCTTGTTGGTAGAACTGAAGTATATAAGTTACTCCAAATTAATCTAAAATGTTAGGTACTATACGCGTGCATAGTTTAAAGCTGTCGGCTTGCATACTTTCAGATATATTGGTATTTGGATGAAGAAAATTAAGAGAGCAATTATTAACAGTTGGCAGCTCTTGTGGCTCTTAAGAATACACTCAGTCAGATCTGTTTATGCACACATATTGCATACAAAATTTGGTTGAAATCCAATTAATGGTGTGTAAGTTATATGCATTTAAAAATTGGAACTATCAGAAGGCTTAAAATTATTTTGGCAACACTGTCATGTATGGACTCCTGGAAATTAAAGTGAAATAGTATTATCTACATGTGTGCCAATTTTGGAATAGCTCCCATGCATACCTTCCATGATATCCAACATGGAGTTCAAATTTCTAGTGCGTTTTGTCAGCAGTTGGTAGCACTGACATCATTTTCAAATATGGGCTTGAGATATTCCTGTATACATCTTTACTCATACTAAATTTGGTTTCGATTGCTGCAGCCATTTAGGAGTTAATAGGGGAGAACACACACACAGCCAGCCAGACAGACAGACAGACAGACAGACAGACAGAAGGACAGACAGACAGACAGACACACATTTTCCCGGACCGATCTCATAAGTCTACTTTTTCCTCATTTTTGCAAAATGTGAAAAGTAGGCTAAAAATGGGGGCACTTAAATTGGATGACTTGTTTTGAACGTCAAGCGTTCATCTTCAGATCCTGCGCACTTAGGCTTAGTTAATTACGATGTTCATGAATTACACTGACGTTCAGATTACATAAGTTCGTAAATACGCCCGTAACGCGTCAATCCCATTTACAGATGTTATTGTTCATTTCTATGGTCGTTGCAAAACATGTAATAATAACAGTAAAAGTAAAAAACAGAATTGCTGACCAAGGTGTGACTCGAATTCGACACCTTGAGTTCCACACGCCAATGCACTAGCGACTACGCAACGGAAACGAGCCGGGAACGTGTGCGAGAATAGGACTACAAAATTTGAGGGTTGATTTTAAACATTCAATTTTGAATACACTAAGGCCCATTGGCAAAAACGCTCGAACACGGCCAAAATATTTTCTTATGAAGAGCAAACCCTCCAAATTTGAACACTTTTCTAGTAAACCACTTGGCGACCTCTCCTTGTTAATGTAATATTTTGACGCAAACTTTTGCTCGGCGCAAATAGTTCCGACAGACAGCGTAGGATGGCGCGGCGATGCACTTTCGAGCGCGATCCATCCATGAACTGCCCTACTGGACCCCCTCCCCTCCCGACCCATGCCCACCCATCCCATGCAAATATTCGATCCCCCCCCCCCTCTACTTATTTTTATTCCTTTCTTTCCTCTGCCTTATTACGGTCATCGTTTAATAATTATTCTCTTCCAGTATATTAATAATAATAATACTGTAATAGGTGATATTTTTCTTCCTGTGATATCAGTTGATAGTCTGTGGCATTTAAAGCCATAATACCTCATTAGGCTATTGTAAAAAAATGAATGAAGTCGTCAGGATATTGATAACCACATAGGCCTTCTTCAAATGAGGTAACAACATTGAAAAGTGCACCTAATAATTCCTATCAGGTAGGCCTACCAGTACCAATATTACACCATTAGCAACCAAGGGGGGAAAACATGCTTTACTGTACAGGTTGAGAAAAGTAGCTATCTGCTGCTTGGGGGGTAACATTTGCTCTTATGGCATTATTAATTCAAAGCAGTCACCATAACTCATTAGGCTATTGTAATGTAAAAAGTAAAGGCGCGGATTCAAGGGGGGGGGGGGGGATCACGGGGGTCATGACCCCCCACCCCAAACGGAGACCAAATTTTTTTCCAAACTCAAAAAACGAAAACGAAAACACAATAACCAGGCAAATAAAACTTAACGAATTTTAATTGAGAAACAGTTTTTTTTTCATTTTATTCAATACTGAAAATATCTTTATTGCAATTATTATGTTCTGTTACAACTGTACATATTTACACCTTCATACCTGTTATATAAAAACGATTATTTATATAACAAAATCAACTCGTCTATTTTGTTTAGCAAACCTTGTGATTACCGAATCGATGTTTATAGTGATGTCACGATGAATGTGCAGCAATGCACGGATAGGAATTTGGGGCTTTGTTCGCACCAAGAAATTTTGCCGACGTCCAAACTGCAAGCTTGGTTGGCAATTTAAACTGTGACTTTCTCCCTTTGTCGGAACCAACTCGACTTGCCGAAACTGTAACGTACCTTGATACTTTTCTCGAAGCTCGATGTAAAAGTCGCAAAACACGCCGTTGCAATTTGTACGAATGTTTTTGGTGCGCTAAACGCATCAAATTTCTATCCATGTAGCTTGCAAAAAAATTGGTCTGGTTTGTACGTTTGTTTATTTTGTGAATGCTTTTTAGTGATACCATTTTTCTTAACAATTTCGATTCTCTCTCCCCCCCCCCCCCCCCCCCCAAAGGCAAACTCTAGATCCGCGCCTGTAAGTTGAAAACACATGGATTAAGATGTGTAACAAGCTCCAAGTACTATTGGAAAAATGTACGAGTGTCGTTGTGTTGGTTAGCTATTGGAGTTTTAAGGGGTGGAACAGATAGGTCATCTGTCCCTATTATTGTGTCAGCTTCATAACGCATGGGAACTTAACAAGGGCAGAGACTTTTTAATTTGTGTTATTTTCTCCCTACTTGGTACAGTTGTCCATGTAACAACAACTAAGTTAACTGATAGTAATTTGGAGACACACCACATGGCTTCTTATAAAAATAGCACTTGATTCATGCTGCAATATTCAATATCATTGAAATATTATGATAATAATTATTATTTGTATTATCATTGATATCACTAATACGAGTTAGCTCAGGCAACAAAACATGGTTTCAAAACAAAACATCACAAAGTGAAATTAGGTTTTGGATGAAGATATGTGAATGATGAGTAGGTTATTTCAGGAAAATCACATGCGTACTGTTGCATGGCTTGATTATAAGCTATGCAGATATACTTGTTATTTTAGAAACTGTAGCCTGATCTGGAAGGTAAGCACAAAGATATCAACATAGGTAGGCCTATTGTTGCAATGTATATCTAACACTGCCAACTTCATCTAGCTGTATTAACGGGGATCTATCACTTTTCAGAAACAGCCACTACTCCTGAGGGGGCGAAATGTATAAGTACAGATAGGGATAAACCTACATGAGCCCTCTCAGATAATCATTTAATAATGAATGTTTCTGATGATATTGGTAGTATACAACACAAAACAACAACAGTGTTAGAAATGCACAAGACAAGATCCATGTATCAAGCTATCACAATCCACATGGAAAACTTACATGAATTGATGGGCAGAAATAGTAAATCATTACTAATCACCAGCACCCAATTTATTCTAGTCTACAGCTCAAAATGTCAGAATTATTCTTGGATTAGAAAGGTACAGTCTAGGGAAACTTAGTATAAATAAATAAAAGAGCAAATTCCTGTGAAGGAGCTTTATTTAATATCTAAACAAGAAGTTCCGTGACGAACTAAAGAGCCTACCTTTCTCAAAATTTAAGATTCATGCCAATGATTAATCTATATGGATCTATCTAGAATAATGACGAAATTAAGTTGGTAATATCAAAATTTCTAATTAGTTCGAAATACTGTATACCTGGCATAATGTAGCCTAATAGAGAACTACAGTTGGCAGCCCTGGTGTCTGAATATATTCTTAGTTCCATCTCTTAAGGTACAGAATACAACATTTGGTTGAAGTCCAATGGATAGCAAGGACGTTAAATGCAGTTAAACATTGGATCTAACAGCGCGCGTAAAATCATGTTGGCAACAATGACATACATGTATTGGTCAGAAATAATCTGAAATAATATGATCTATTATTGTGCCAATTTTGAATGAAATCCATTAGTTAGTATAGAAGGGACATGCATTTTAAAATTGGACCTATCAGCAGGCTTAGAATCAAGTTGGCAGCACTGTCGTATATTAGTGACTCAAAATTAATCTAGAATGCCTGGTGCTATACGTGTGCAAAGTTTAGAGCTATTGACTTGCATACTTTCTGATATATTGATATTAGGGTAACAAAAATAGAGACAGCATTTCTTAACAGTTGGCAGCCCTGGTTACTCTTAAGAATCGGCATAGTCATATATGTTATGGTACACATAGCACACACGAAATTTGGTAGAAATCCAAATGATAGTATAGAAGTTACATGTATTTAAAGTTGGACTTCTCAGCAGGCTTAGAATCATGTTGGTAGCACTGCCGTATATATGTTACTCCAAATTAATATAGAATGTCAGGTACTATACGTGTGCTTAGTTTAAAGCTGTCGGCTTGCATACTTTCTGATATATGGGTATTTGGATTTTTTAAAAATGAGAGCATTTATTAACAGTTGGCAGCCCTGGTGGCTTTAAGAATACCCTCAGTCATATATGTTTATGTACACATAGCACATACGAAATTTAGTTGAATTCCAATTGATAGTGTAGAAGTTATATGGATTTAAAAATTGGACCTATCAGCAGGCTTATAATCATTTTGGCAACACTGCCATGTATGGCCTCCTGGAAATTAAACTGCAATATTATTATCTATACGTGTGCCAATTTTGAAATAGCTCCCATTCATACCTTCCAAGATATCCAACATGGAGCTCAAATTTCAATTGCGATTTTTCAGGATTTGGTAGCACTGACTTCAATTTAAAATATGGCCGTGAGATATTCAGGTATAGATCTTTATTCCAACAAAATTTTGTTTGGATTGCTGCAGCCGTTTAGGAGTTGATTAGGGGGGGGGTCACACACAGCCAGACAGACAGACAGAAGGACAGACAGACAGACAGACAGACAGACAGACAGACAGACACACATTTGCCCGATCTCATAAGACTACTTTTTCCTCATTTTTGCAAAATGTGAAAAGTAGGCTAAAAATCACTTCTCACCAACAAGTCATGAGATTATGTTCAGCTTTACTAATCCATAATTTGGCAGACAAACATAAAGTAATAAAAAGCCGAATATCTCCACAACGCTAGTCTTCGATGTTCCATATTGGTTTTTAATAAGTGAAAGCACAAATTTATTTATCACAAAGCACTGAATTGTTAACCTACCACTGAAATGTATATGGGTAATACAATTTTAATAAGACTACAATATTACATCAACATGTATATCCTTGGTCTTTTGTCCATAGCAGTTTCGTGCAAACTAGTTGACAGAAAATCCAGATATTTCTTGCCTATATATACGTTGTTTCGCTTGGCACAGGCCACATAACCTACTGGTTTAACATTGCCAAATAACACTCCAAATTGTTGTCACTGGCTCGAATCATAATAAGAACCAGAAATCGTCACTATTCACGGTACGCAAGCATAATAACGTCGCTGGTTAAAAATGCAGATTTCTTTTTCAACTACGCAACGCATATATTACCGCAGATTTTCATCAACACACTCTAAGACGCCAGTCATGAACATCAAGCTAATAGATTACGTTTTAACAAATTCTGCGGACGAGTGCCACTACATTAACACTAGAAATCAGAAAATTAGCATTCCGAACAAATGTAATTACCCCCCTGTGGGTGGGAGGTTTCGAATACACCCACGGTATCCCCTGCCTGCCGTAAGAGGAGACTAAAAGGGGCGACCTTGGCTATACTTTAAGGACTCCGCGTTGTTTTGTGAATTGGACCCCCAGTGGGTGGGAGGAAGCGAATACATCCACGGTAATCCCTGCCAGTCATAAAAGGCGACTAAAAGGGCTTCTCGGAACGGTCCCCTTTCGAGGGTTTGACAGTCAGCTCTAAAAGACATACACCCGTGCTGTATAACTCTCATTAGGTTATATCGCACTTCTTTCCGTTACTGCTTTCAGGGTCTGGCAACCAAAATTTCTATATGTGCGTGCTGTTAGGGGATGGGCCACTTACGCTAGCGACTACGCTCGAAAGCCTGTTCCGGTCTTGGCCGCGCCGACAGGTGGGTGTGCCATGCAGTAGTATCCGCCTGACTACGCAGGTCCCCGCACAGCCGAATGTCTGAGCTGTAAAATCCAGTATATGCCAAGGGGTACATGCCGATACGGCATTGTAAAACATCGGACCCCCGGGCAATGCCTTCCAAGCTAGGCGGGCCTTGCCCTGGCTGGGTAGCGCCTACTGTGACGGCCCGTGATCGGATGCCGGTGGCATTCGGGGATGATGATCTGGCCATGGGTTCAAAAAGAAAAATCCCCAAACAGGGTGGTCCTACACCCAAGTCTTTAACATTTGATTCCCTACGGGGATCAACCCCCTGGGAACAATCTGTGCGTGAAAATCTGGGTGCTAACACCCCCAAGTTTCTGGTAGCTACCAGAACAGATGGGGGTGATTTCAAGCTGGTAAAGAGTATTTTGTTTTCTCGCCACATAGAAGGTGTCTATGGTGAGCTTGAGAAAGTACAAAAGATGAGGAACGATAGCTTGTTGCTCAAGACTAGGACTGGTGAGCAAGTTGAACAACTTTTGCAATGTGACCACTTAGGCGAAATTCCCGTCAAAGTGGAAAAGCACACGTCCCTGAATCTGGTCCGAGGAGTTATTTTCCACCGGGACCTGATTCTGAACACTGACGAGGAGCTCAAGGAGGATATGCAGCACCGTCACGTGACTGATGTCCGGCGCATTACGCGCAAGGTCAATGGTCAAATCGTGGATACTGGTGCTTTCATTATTTCCTTTGAGCTTTCGGTGCTCCCGGAGAAAGTCAAGGTTACAAGTTACCGTTGTGACGTACGGCCTTATATCCCTCCACCAATGAGGTGTTATAAGTGCCAGAAGTTCGGGCACATGTTATCCCGATGCTCGAGCCCAGAAATCTGCGGCACATGCGGTAAGGTACCACACGAAGCGGAAGAGTGCACAACACCGTATCAGTGCACTAATTGCCCTGGATTCCATTCTCCTCGGGACAGGAACTGCCCTGTCTTCCTGAGTGAGAAAAAAATCCAGGAGATCAAAACCCTGGATGGTCTCACCTACCAGGAAGCCCGCAAGAAGTATCATACCGCGATTGCTCCTTCGCCTACGATTGATTATAGAGCCATAATACCAAATTTGGTCCCGGCGACCTCATCTTTTGTACCAGCTGTGAAACCTGCAACTGAGTTACCTGTTACGAAACCAGCACCTATGATTATAACGGAAAGCCCGAAGGTGACTTCAACTCCACCTTCGGCCAGCACGAAGGCTGTGCGAGCGAAGGCTGCTCCGCCCGCACAGCAGGGGAGGAAGTTGAAGACTTACTCCCCACTCGGGAGGAAGTCGAAAACTTTCTCCCCACCCAAACGGTCGGCGAAAGCCGCGCCGAAGCCGGCGGAGGCGGCATCGTCGACCAGGGTCAGGAATTTGGCTCCTGACCCGTCTATATATCTTAAAGAGGCGGGTAAGAAGGGACCCCGCACTACGCATTCCCTTTCTCCAAAAAAGGGGAAGCCATCCACGCCAACACCTGCGGTAGCTTCTGCGCCTGGGGACGTTTCGGTCCCCAGATCTGCGCGCTCCCCACGGAGATCCCCCCGCCGCCGAACTGCGTCTAGGAAATCTTCCACCGAGTCGATTCACTCCATGACCTCGCCTGAGGACATGGAGATTATAGTCGACGTAGTGACTGTAGATCCTCCGGAGTCTAAGTTGTAGCTTGCTGCTCCAACTTATTCCCTAAGTTCACACAATGGCACTGTTACAGTGGAATTGTAACAGTTATGACAGGCATTTGACAGAACTCCGTCAGCTTATTGCCCAATACGCAGCGAGTATAGTCTGCCTACAGGAAACAAACCTCAGACCTGATCACGAGACTGTTCTGAGAGGTTTCCGACTATACTCTAAAGAGCGACAAGACGCCGCCCGGGCTTCCGGGGGCGTTTGTACCTTCGTTCGCTCTGACTGCTATAGTGAGGAGTTTCCACTCGCCACTCCTCTGGAAGCTATTGCAGTTCGCGTGTCCTTGCCTGCTATGATAACTGTTTGTAACGTGTACCTTCCACCGAACCAGCCCCTTGATATTAATGACGTCTTAGATCTTGTTGATCAACTTCCAGTCTATTTCTTTCTCGTGGGTGATTTCAACTCTCATCACCCCCAATGGGGATCACCATCTTCCTGCCCCAGAGGAAGGGACGTGGAGGGCTTAATTCAAGGGTTGAATTTATCTCTATTGAATACAGGGGAAGCTACACATTTTAGCTTAGCGCACGGCACGTACTCACACATTGACTTGAGTGTGTGTAGCCGTGCGCTGGTCCCCCTATTTGGTTGGTATGTACACGACGACCTCTGTGACAGTGACCATTTCCCGATCGTTCTTACCCTTCTGGACCAGACGCCCGTGGAGTTCCCCATTCGTTGGGTTCTTAAGCGGGCAAATTGGCCCTCGTTTCAAGAACGAGCTGTGTTCGTTGATCTTGGTTGCCGGAGCGTCGATGACGAGGTACAGCACATCACCGATGTGCTTCTTGCTGCCGCCGAAGAGTCCATTCCATCCATTTCTGGGACTCCTCGTCGCAAACTCGTCCCTTGGTGGACAGAGGATATTGCAGCGGCAATAAGAGACCGTCGTCGAGCTCATAAGCACTACCGTCGGCGTCCAACCATGGCCAATTTGGTGGCGTTTAAGAAATTTCGTGCCAAGGCACGGATTCTTATTCGCCAGAGTAAGAAACAATCCTGGGAACGGTATGTGTCTTCTATTACGGCACATACCCCCTCCTCTCAAGTGTGGACTAAACTACGACGCATTTCGGGAATTCAGACATCTTCTACTGTACCGGGAATTTCCATTGATAATGAATTGGTTACAGATCCTTATCGCGTTGCAAACCATCTCGCCTCGTATTTTTCGGCTATATCCGGTTCCGATAACTATGACCCTGCCTTCGTGGCCCTCAAGCGCGAAACGGAACGTTTCCAGCTTAGTTTTGCTTCCCGCGCTTCGGAGGAGTACAACGTGCCCTTTACGGAGTGGGAACTCCATGGAGCGCTGGTGCTCTGCAGGGACACGTCTCCCGGCCCGGATAATATTCACAACCAGATGCTTAAGCACCTTAACGATGAGAGCATTCGTTATTTGCTCAGGGTGTTTAACCGAATCTGGTTGGAAGGTGTGTTTCCAGCGCAATGGCAGGAAGGTATCATTATACCTATCCTGAAGCCCGATAGGGATCCCAATTTGACAGGGAGTTACAGACCTATTTGTCTCACTAACGGTCTGTGCAAGCTCTTTGAGAGGATGGTCAATCGGCGCCTGGTGTGGGTCCTGGAGAAACGGGGACTCCTGTCTGAATACCAGTGTGGTTTCAGGGCGTCTCTGTGTACCAACGACCATCTGGTACGCCTGGAGACCGCCATACAGGATGCTTTTCTCCGGAGACAGCACCTAGTCGCTGTTTTCCTTGACCTCGAGAAGGCCTATGACACCACATGGCGTTACGGCATCCTCTCTACCCTGCATCCATGGAAATTCCGAGGTAACTTGCAGGTTTTTATTGCGAATTTTCTGTCCCTTCGCCTGTTCCGTGTCCGAATAGGGGGGACATATTCGCAATACCATATACAGGAAAACGGAGTCCCACAGGGATCGGTGCTTAGCGTAACATTATTTGCGAATGCCATAAACGGTATAGTCGCTGCTGCTGGTCCAGCAGTGGTACCGTCACTAAATGTAGACGACTTCGCCCTACATTATAGTGCGCAAAATATGGCGTTCGCTGAACGACAACTACAACAAGCTATTCGGAGAGTGGAACGCTGGAAACTAGAGCATGGCTTTCGATTCTCAACCGCTAAGTCCTCGGTTGTCCATTTCTGCCGAAAGCGCACTCTCCATCCTGATCCTGAGCTTTATCTGGGCAATGTAGCTTTGCCTGTTGTTGCTGCGTACCGGTTCCTTGGGCTCTTTTTCGATCAGAAATTGACGTGGGAGCCACACGTGCGGTGTTTGAAAACTGCCTGTGCTAAGAAACTCAACATGTTGCGGTATCTTAGCGGCACCTCATGGGGGGCGGACCGCGCGGTTCTCCTACGCTTTTATAAGGCTCTGATTTTATCTCGATTAGATTATGGCAGTGTAGCATATGGTTCGGCCCGTAAGTCAGTGCTTGTTAAACTGGACAGTGTCCACCACGGCGGTGTGAGGCAGGTGACGGGTGCCTTTCGGACGAGCCCAGTCGTCAGCTTGCTCGCCGAGGCTGGCGTACCTCCTTTACACCTGAGGCGCCAACAAGTACTGCTGACCTATGCTGCAACTATTCGACAGATGCCCCTTCATCCAAGCTATCCATGTTTGTTTTCCAATCCGAATCGCCGGCTGTGTGATGCGCTCGCCCGAGCCACTCGGCCGGCGGGGATTCGCTTGGATGACTTATACCGTCAGTTCCGATTTCCTTCTGTCTCCTGTATCGTCCGAGTACCTAGCAAGGCCCCTCCGTGGATGGTCTCTCACCCTGATATCATCCTGGATCTGCACACCGGCCCCAAGTCGGACACTGACTCCTCCGTCCATCGGAGGCTGTTCCAGTCCGTGGTGAGCCGGTATCCGGGATCAGGGCTTCTATTCACGGACGGTTCGAGGGTAAACGAGAAAGTAGGCTGTGCATTTGTGGTTGAGGATCGTCGGTTTCTCTTTTCACTTCCCGATGCCTGTGGCGTGTACACAGCGGAGCTCTATGCCATCTTAGAGGCTCTGCGGTACACGTTATCAGACGATCACCAGCACTTTCTTGTGTGTACTGACTCTCTGAGTGCGCTGCAAGCGATCGATGTGTGTTTCCCGAAGCACCCGTTGGTCCAGCGTGTGCACAACCTGCTCGTCAGTTTGCGTAACGCTGGTGCCGGGGTGTCCTTTGTGTGGCTTCCTAGCCACATGGGTGTTGCGGGAAACGAGCTTGCTGATCAGGCGGCGAGAGAGGCAGTCGCACTGCCCTCGCTACCGTATAAGGTGCCTGCTAGTGATGTGCGCTCTCAGTTGCGGCATTCGATCCTGTCGCATTGGGAGAAAGCATGGCGAGCCACGCCTCCACCCAACAAACTGAGAGGCATCAAGGAGACAACGAAGGTGTGGAAATCTTCCGTCCGATCTCTCCGGAAGGAAGCTGTGGTACTCTGTCGACTCCGGATCGGCCATGGGATTGCTACGCACTCCCACTTGCTGAAGAGAGAAGATCCCCCTGTGTGTCCTTGCGGCGCCCACCTAACCGTGGCACACCTTCTCTTGGAGTGTGAGGATCTGGCCGATCTGCGCAGGACTCTTAAACTGCCTAATAACCTCTCCCTTATTCTCCGTGATGACGGGCCGTCAGCTGACCTCGTCATCCGGTTCATGAGGGAGAGTGGTTTCTTTTTTAAGTTTTAATGTGTAGTTACGACTTTTAATTCAGGTTAAATCTGTTTTATGTTTTTTATTTTGTTCATCTATTTTATTGTTCACTATGACTTATTTGTTTTATCCTTTTTTACCATCCGCCTTTTTTTATATATATTCAAATAAGGCATAATTTTTTGGGGCTCACTGTCTGTTTTATAAACACCATTTCCGTTTCATCCATGGCAGTGAGTTGTTTTTATCTACATCCTTTCATTTCACGCCATTTCATTTCATTAGGGGCCGATAACCTCGATGTTAGGCCCCTTAAAACAACAATTATCATCATCATCATCATCATCAAATGTAAATAAACGGGCACACATTTAAATACAATACGTACAGAATCGATAGAATTTGCTTGTATCAATATACCTGAATCAAAGAGTATCGATCATTACGCATCCAGCATTTTTCATGTAATAGAAAGAAAACAAGACGTTTTCTCTGCATTCCCATGATCAGAAACGGTCATTTTACAAAATTGGAACACATGTTGAATTAGATGGAAAGAATACAGGTTTCATTAAAATCGACGATTATCCCGCCATCTATTGGTTACAAAGATAACTAGTTGGTGACCTGAATGACTGCTAGCGCTTTTGAACACAGTCTGTCGGAACTACTAGAAGGCAAGCTACAGTTGGCTTCAAAACTCCCTATACCCAAGCCAGGGGGAGCCACTCCGGGCTCCGCGCTTCGGCTTGCCAGAGCATAGGCTGCTGCTTGACGTCACCGGTTGGGCACTTGCATGGCGACCATAGGGTATAACAAACAGTTCTCAGCTGCCTCTAGCAACAAAAAGGGACCCTTTTAAAGAAAAATATGAATGTGGTGGTCCTCGCATGCCCTTCTGCAGTCAACTAATACCCTATAAAGGGCTTATCACTACAGTCTGTACCTTTAAACTTGCTACCCTCCTGTCAGGAGACTGATAAAATAACCCGGTCAACGCATGTGAGATTTTCGAAGTGAAATGCCATGTCCTGTGGTTCGGGTTCCACGTAAAAAGGAGGTCCCATGGCTCATAATCACAAGATTCACGGTTACGTAAAACTAATAAATAGAACTCCAAAATGGTAATATTAAAAATTAATCAGTGAGGTAAACAACATTGAACCAAGAGCTATAGGCTACGGTTATCGGAGTCCCAAGTCAGACTACTGTGTAACCACCACATAGTGTAGCGGTTAGTATTCGTGGCTGGCCGGGTACACTCAGCCTCGTGAGGCAAATCTGAGAAGATGTGGGTTCGATTTCCACCTCAGCCAGACTGGAAGTGGTTTTCCGTGGGTTGCCACTGCCGGGATGGTTCCTAACTTAGGCCACGGCCGCCTTTTTCTCAATCATCATCTGATTTACAACTACACAGACACCACAATAACACAGGTTACCAGACAAATTTAACACACACACACCCAAGTGCACGTGGCTAAATGTCCACGATGTCCAAACTCCACAAATGAATCAACAGTTATATTTTGGGCTGCACCCAACTGATTTACTACTTCTTGAAAAGTACTGTAGTTTTAAATAAGGAATATAATAAAATGCGAAATAATCAATAAGCTAATTGCATTGGACACTTAAATTCTTTGGCATTGTATCGTGCAAATAACTTGAAACGTGAGAGTATTCTGGACTCTCATAATATGCATAGATCATACAAATGCAGATATTTTAAATAGGTTAAATACCTTAGTTCTCAGTTCTTAACGTTTTCGGGAATCAGGCACACCCTCGCAGGAAGTTGTGGTACAGTTACAAAAGGACTCTCGCGCTTGCGAAACTACAGGGTCTTTCTTGTCGGTCTATATAGTAATATATAGGCTGGCTGCATGGCTCAGCAGTAACGTTCTCGCCTGCTATGTCCAAGGTTGCTGGATCGAATCCTGGTGCTGTCAGCTGGCATTTGAGGGTGCGCAAATACGAGGGAGCCATGTTAACAGATTTACTGGCACGTAAATGATCCCCTTGGAGGCAAAATTCCAGCACCCCGGCTCAGCAGTAACGTTCTCGCCTGCTATTCCCAAGGTTGCTGGATCGAATCCTGGTGCTGTCAGTGGCATTTGAGGGTGCGCAAATACGAGGGAGCCATGTTAACAGATTTACTGGCACGTAAATGATCCCCTTAGAGGCAAAATTCCGGCACCCAGGCTCAGCAGTAACGTTCTCGCCTGCTATGCCCAAGGTTGCTGGATCGAATCCTGGTGCTGTCAGCTGGCATTTGACGGTGCGCAAATACGAGGGAGCAAAGTTAACAGATTTACTGGCACGTAAATGATCCCCTTAGAGGCTAAATTCCAGCACCCCGGCTCAGTGGTTACGTTCTCACCTGCTATGCCCAATGTTGTTGGATCGAATCCTTGTGCAGTCAGCTGGCATTTGAGGGTGCGCAAATGCGAGGGAGCCGTGTTAACAGATTTACTGGCACGTTAATGATCCCCTTAGAGGCGAAATTCCGGCACCCCGGCGTCTCTAAAAACAGCAGTTAGAAGGGACGTTCAACCAATAACATTAATTTTATTATCTAGCAATATACCGGTAGCAGCTGCATTAATATAATCTCTCGGCTGTGAGTCATCCGGCTACGCACGCATTTTGCTGGTCCCCGCTTTATTGCTAGACCGATCAAAATGTCCCTGTAATATTGTGAGCATCTGAGTTATAGTCTACTTATCTTGGTTTTGAGTCATCTAACGTGCTCGCCAGAAGCTGAATATTAAATCTTGATACCAGTTGCATCGGTAATACTTCTCCAGCACGGACGGAAAAATTGAGCGTGTCTTTATCAAGTTTAATCCCTATTGCTTACATCGTTGTGTAAATAATTTGACTTTACTATCGTTTGTTATACCGCAAATCTTTATATATATCGTCTCATTAATAGTTTAATTTAAGAATAGTTTAGTGTTGTGGAAAGTCGTGTGTCAAATGCTGTGTATTTTCACATACCGGTAAAAATGAGCAAATCTGGCGCTTGTTGTGCTGTTGCACAGTGCACCCATTGGGGGTATAGGGTATAAGGTACTATATACCACAGATTTCCAAAAAACGAGGAGTCGAGACGTGTGTGGGTTTCTCGCTGTAAACGAGCTGATACATTTAACATTAATAATGCCCGAGTGTGCTCTAATCACTTCCGTCCAGATGATTACGAAAGGGATTTAAAGAATAAACTTCTCGGTTTACCAACTAGGAAAATTCTACGCCCAAATGCTATATCATCTCAATTCATTCCGAATTGGCACGGAGATACCACCGTCGGCACCAGCTCTAGTGAGAGGACATCTCAGGTAGGCTATGTGTGTGATCATCTCTGTTAGCTTACATTGCATGTCAGATTTTTAAGGCTATAGGGATTATTATGCTTTCTTCAAATCAATTCTGAATTTGAACGATGATAGATGATAACCGTTATTTTAAGGGGCCTAAAATCCAGGTTATCCACCCCATTCTGGATTTAGGTTGACTTTTGAATAGTTACTAAATATTCTTCTCCAAGAAGCAGGGGCGTAGACAGGATTTCTTTGGGAGGAGACAGGCTTCCCTGTCCGACTTTCCTTGGTCAACATTTGTTCTCTTCTCTTCACAACGATATTATGCCATTCGGAGCCTAGGGTGGCTTTCATATGTCCACCTACCATAGTCCTCTTTTCTGAAGTTACATTTTGGAAGAGTGTGAACTCATTTTATTTAGCGAACGAGGCTAAGAACTCAATCATAAGCCCTTACACTTAACATGAATAATCAGGGTGATGACATAGTTTTACGTGACATTTAATCTTGTGATCGTAAGTTATGCGATCTCCTTTTTTTAACGTGAATTCCGAACCATTGGACATGGCACTTCACCCCAAAAATCCCATATAGGCTACATAAATCGGGAACTGAATCCAGTCCTGCTGTTGAGAAGCAAGCAACTTGACCGCTGCGCCATCACGATCAGAGTGATGTAGTAATTTCAAATAGCCATAGGAAACGACAGACTTTACATTTATAGGCTCTAAAAGTAGCTCATCTTCTATTGACTTTGCTTTCACCAAGACAAAGAACAGAAATGCAAACCTAGACACAGTTGCAATAGACGCGATATGCTTTTTTTTAAAACAATATTGATCTTGGGATTAGTTGGTGGCCACGCGTAAAATAGAAAAAAAAACCTAATATTTTGTCATGTTTATATTACCTTAGTATAGTATTACTGTTCTTAACTTAGAATCGTTAAAACAGCAATTGCTTCGTAAAGCAGAAAACGACAAGTTTTCCATTGTTTGCCTTAAATCTTAATTTGTATTTAGAGATAGAACTAGTTCAGTTTCGAAGGAGAGCGATATTTATCCCTCAGTCTGCACACCTCCCTTGGATACGCCACTGCTAATTGAGATTTGAATAAGAGCCCCCACATGAGAATTTATACACTATGAGGTATTTGACTTTGATATTCTAGTATCTATTAACATAATTTTACTTTATTTTTCGTTCCGATATGATTTGCTTGTTGATATCAATGAAACATTAAAGGTCCATTTACCTTCTGCAGGTCCCCAGTGATCGAGTAGCTCGCAAGGAAGCCAGAACTGTAAGGAAACGAGCTCTCTCAACAATAGGCACTTTGTCCCCAAAGAAAAGAAAGATAGACCAGGAGACTAGTACTGACCATTATCCGGATATGTTGTATGAAAAGGACAGAGAAATAGAGAATCTTCGTAAAGCAAATGAACAGCTTAAACGACAAAATGCCCTAAATACATTTGCTTTGAAACGAACACAAGCTACATTATGATCAGTGAGGAGACCCAGTTATTTAGCGTCTTTGAAGAGAAAATGTCCACCTCCCAAGACAAGTAAAACCATAAACCAAGAAGTAGAAAACATAATTTCTAAATGCTTCACTCCAGGTCAGATTCGGTGCCTTTTACGGGGAAACAAGAGAGTGAAATGGTCTTCTGAAGACATCGCGAATGCTCTTGCACTGAGAGCACTTTCGAAGAAAGCCTACGAGTATTTAAGAAAGCGTAATTTCCCCTTACCCGCTCGTTCGACACTTCAGAAGTGGACGCGGCATTTTAAATGCCGACGGGGTATTCTTCATGAAGTTATTTCAATGTTAAAAGCTAGGGCAACAAACTTTGAAGAACTTGAAAAGTTTTGTGTAATTTCATTCGATGAAATGAATATCGATGGGCGTGTATGCTACGATTCAACCGACGATGTAATTTTGGGTCCCCACAGTAATGTACAGGTTGTAATGATTAGAGGATTGTTTTCGAAATGGAAGCAACCTATTTATTACCACTTCGACGTAACAATGGATTCTGAACTACTGAAAAGCATCATCAGTGCAGTCGAGGGCTGTGGCATTCATGTAGTTGCTGTGACATGTGACATGGGGGGGGGGGGGGGGGGAATTCCTGAGTCTGGATGGAATTGGGTGTGGACACTCACAAAACATTCTTCTGTAACCCAGTTACAAGTGAGAAGGTGTGGGTTTTTTGTGACGTACCCCACCTTCTAAAGCTATTAAGAAACCACTTCTTAGACCAAGGACTTACCCTTCCTGATGGCATGAAACTCGGAAAGGAAACTATAGAGGAGCTGTTAAGTAAACAGAAAGGGGATCTCACGGTGACACACCATATCAATCAGGCCCATCTTAGTGTTACAGGCCGGTCTCGCCAAAACGTAAGATTTGCGGCACAATTGTTCTCCAACCACACAGCCAAGGCCCTGAAATATGTCCTCAACAAAGCAAATGAAAGCAATTTCATCCAGCTGGTGAACGACTCGTTAGACGTCATGAATTCTAGAATTCCACGAGACCAGAAAGCACCCCTCAGAAGTGGATATGGCGTAAATCTCCGAAGCCAGGAAAATACACTCAAGCGATTTTTGGAAGTAATATCCAATGTGCGAGTGGGAAATAGGAAGAGCCTGCTACCTTTTCAGAAAGGTTTCATTATTTCCATCAAGTCTCTGCTTGGATTGTTTCAACACATGAAAACAACTCACAATGTGTCGTTCATTTTGACTGCCAGACTAAATCAGGATTGTCTTGAAAATTTATTTTCTCGAATTCGAGGACTGGGTATATTCTATAATAACCCTTCCCCATTCGAGGTGCGAAACCGAATTCGTCTACTCCTGTTAACAGGCAATGTGGATGACATCCCCTTATCGGGCAGTGTGTCTGTAGAGGAAGAGGGGAGGGGCGGTTCTGAACATTCTTTAGGGGCAGCGTCCAATACAGACGAAGATTTCATGGGGTTCGTGACCAATGAACTATGCATTGACATTGTTGAAGGTCCAACAGCTTCAGCCAACCCCATCAGTGACCCGGAAGAAACTGAACTATTAACCGTAGAGGTTTCTACGCAGGCTACAAGTGAAGAAGACGTTGCGTTAGATGCAGTTAAGTACCTTGCCGGCTATGTGGCATTCAAGAGTAGGTTTATTGATGAGAGTTTAAGTGTGAAGGGGGAAAATTTGTATGTAACAGACGAGAGCAGGGATGATTGGATATCCATCATTTCAAAGGGGGGACTTACTCGTCCAACACATGAGTGGCTCCATAAAGTGATTGAATTTGAAGTTTTGTTCGGTTCTTTTCATGGACGAACTATATCTAAAAAGAAAAATGTAATGACCTACCTGACCACCTTAATAAACTCTAAATTCCCGGAAGTGAATGAGAAGATAATTCGTTTATACGCGAGGACAAGGACTTTTATCAGAATCCGTCACGTGAATAGGCATATCAAGATCAAATTGCTAGAGAAATATGCAGCAAAAAAGAACAAACTCTGGGTCGCTTCGTCATCTAAAACTCAAGTCGCATAAAAGGTAAGTGTTTATAAACTGATCATTTTCATACCAATGTTACATTAATAATGTATGTTGTTGGGACTGGGACATCTTGGTCATCAGCTCCGTGTACTTGGGAGTTCAATTTGTAATCCGTGCTTTTACGGTGACTGTTGTAATGTTTGTGTGACCGTAATTATTATGGACGGAAATGGGGTAAGTGCTCCGGAACTTGAAACAAGGTAGGCTACTATCTCGGCATTTGCCTGGAGAGTGTATGGAAAGCCGCTGTCAGCGCTGGGATTTGAACCTCTGAACTCCCGACTTACTGCAGCTTCCCATCGCGGCCGTAGTGAGCAATATAACGCACTTGGCTACACCGCAGGATCGCTAAAGCATGATTATGTAGCTTATCGCTATTGCTAAATTTCGTATTTCCATACTTTGCACGTCTTTTATTGTGTTTTGTGAGGCTTCTTGTAAGCTCAGCTGATACTAAGGTGCGGTAGCGTAGTTAATCTAAAATATTTTTTGTGTGTGTTTATGAAGTATATTTCGCATTATAAACCACTGCAATATATTGTTTATACCTTTCTCTTTATAATGCGCATATTGCCATTATTGTGATTGAATACCACGAGCGGAAAAGGCAAGCGAAATATGACTCTGTTTCCCGTAAGAATGCATTGTAAATATCAGCTGGTAAGCGCCTGCTTCATCCGAGCTGCGTCACAGATTATCAGCCAATGGGAGCGAGAGGCACCGGAGTGTCTACTTACCTTGTACCCAAGCGCTCCCAACTGAAATCTGTGAGGTCTGCTGACTACCACATCACTATAGTGCTGCGCTCTACCTGTGGGTTTGTGTACTGTGTTATAAGCGCTATGACAAAATGTTGTCTGCGCCATCTGTTATTGGCAACTCCAGCTATCTGATATGACATCTAGCGGTAAAAATGAGAAACTTACCAAGTAAAAGCAAAGTATATTGCTCAGTTTACGACTGTAAGTCGATGTATAAGAGGGCTGCGGATATAAGTTTTCATCACTTTCCAAAAGATGTAAATAGCAATAGCCGAAAGATGACGATACCAAATAAATACGAGCAACACGAGCGGGTTGGACCACTCACTGACGATAGTACGGGTTGTTCACTGTTACGCCAAGCCAAGCCGCACCTAGACAGCCAAGCACAGTCTCGCCGAGCCAAGCCGTACCAAGACAGCCAAGCCTACACCAGCCGAGAGCAGCCAAGCTTCATCAGTTAGGTATCCTTCCCCCTCCCTAGTTCATTTCCAATTACCCTACCAACCACCATCACATCGCTCTGCGATATCCGAACCACTCCACTACGAGTCACATAGGCCTAATTTGACTTCTCAGGGTAAAAATCTACTCTGCGAGAACCTGCTACCAGTCCGATATTCAACACCAAACCCACTTGCTAACCATCCAAATCAAGCAATTCCTGTGTCCCCCGAGCTTTAATACAAGTTAAACTCATCCCTTCGCCCTACCAAGCAGCAAATAATTTCTAGAGTCTATGGTACAGTGGGCAAACTCAAATATAGCTTTTAAACGTAACAGCGCCAGGACTCGAACTGCTCAAAAACAAATACCAGCAGACAACCGATGCTTGATAATATGCAATTGACACATAAAATCCAGTGGAACACACATATTAGATCACGTGTATCGCACAGTTATACATATATACAATTAAAAATAACACTGTCATTATTTTAGGGACCACATTTACTGATTATAACCGAAAAATAAAAAGTGTTCCATATCAAACTTGTGTTATTGAGTATTTTTACCCTACTTATCCAGACCGACTGCAGCGCCCCAAGTGTTAGTTTCAGTTGCCAATTGCTTCTTCGAACCTTGCTTGGTTGTCTTGAGCCGGCAATGATCTAACCTCTATACCGGAGGCATCCAGTCTTCCCACGCCGGCCTCGATTTTGGATTGATTGCCTGCCGTGTCTCATGGCACTGCGACAGCTCTTCGCCGCGTCTGACCAGGTCAAGTTGGAATCGCTAGTGGACCGTAGGTAATGTAAGCAAGCAAGCAAACAAACTGTTCGTCCAATGCGTTAATTGTATTTCGAGCGTACCGATAATTGAAGGTTACGTGCTTAGCATTAAAAAGTCAGATATACAGATAAGGTACCGTGGAAATAATTTAAGACATTGCAATTTCGCCTGTATTATTTTCCCCTTGTTTTAGTTTTGTTTCAATTCGTTTTCATATTTACAATATAGTGAATTCCGTTTGGCGTTTGACTGATCAACCACAACACAACGAAGGCAGTACTAAGGGAGTGAGACAGGAAAGCAAGCGAGAGAGACAAACACAGTCTTTCCCCACAATTTCAGTAAGGCCATCCACGCAAAAACACGCAGGCGTGCTGTATGGACACCCCTGCTCTATACGGTGTTCCTGAATATTGTTCAGATGATCGCGATCTCGCAGCCAACCCCAGGGACCTTGTAGTGGGCAGAACTGTCTTCTCACTAGAGCTGGTGATAAGCTATGTTCGCTTAATCGATTAATTTGACATTAATCGTCATATTAATCAAAAACGATTAATCGGTTAATCGACTGACAGTTAAATCGATTAACTGACTAACCAGATTATAGATTGATAGAATAATTGATAGTACACACGAGATAAGAAAATAAGTTTAAATGAGAGGTGATCGCTTAAGTTGACTTAGACTCAATTTCGGAATGATGTATAGAAATCTATAAAAGTTACCTTTTATCATTTTAAATGATCTTGTCGACTTCGTCGTTACGCTGGGGGCTGGCGTTACGTTACGGTGACGGGACGAAATGTACCCAGATGCACTGAGGTGTGTGACATCATAGTACTGCTTGGTGCATGTGTTCCCCGACAATCTCTACTTCGTTAGTACACACATCAAAAAAAGTTTTGCATCACCTCGGTTCCAAGAGTTCCGGAACCGTTAAATACAAAGGGAATAGAGATCAACACAAACAACATTTCAGCTCGTTTTATTGCTCATGAGACCCACACATTGCATGTTGTACCATCATACAGCTAGACTTTCAGCATTTGTGGTCCAGATTGCAGTACACACCACTACCTCTAATACCCAGTAGCACGTCCTCTTGCATTGATGCATGCCTGTATTCGCCGTGGCATACTATCCACAAGTTCATCAAGACACTGTTGGTCCAAATTGTCCCACTCCTCAACGACAATTCGGCGTAAATCTCTCAGAGTGGTTGGTGGGTCAAGACGTCCATAAACAGCCCTTTTCAACATATCCCAGGCATGTTCGATAGGGTTCATGTCTGGCGAACATGCTGGCCACTGTAGTCGAGCGATGTCGTTATCTTGAAGGAACGCATTCACAAGATGTGCACGATGAGGTCGAGAATTGTCGTCCATGAAGACAAATGCCTCTCCAATATTCTGCCGATATGGTTGCACTATGGGTCGGAGGATGTCATTCAGGTATCGTAAAGCCGTTTCGGAGCCTTCCATGACCACCAGTGGCGTACGTCGGCCCCACATAATGCCACCCCAAAACATCAGGGAACCACCACCTTGCTGCACTCGCTGGACAGTGTGTCTAAGACGTTCAGCCTGACCAGGGTGCCTCCAAACACGTCTCCGACGATTGTCTGGTTGAAGGCATATGCGACACTCATCGGTGAAGAGAACGTGATGCCAATTCTGTGGGGTCCATTCAGCATGTTGTTGGGCCCATCTGTACCGCGCTGCATGGTGTCGGGGTTGCAAAGCTGGACCTCGCCATGGACGTCGGGAGTGAAGTTGCGCATCATGCAGCCTATTGCGCACAGTTTGAGTTGAAACACGACGTCCTGTGGCTGAACGAAACGCATTATTCAACATGGTGGCATTGCTGTCAGGGTTCCTCCGAGCGGCAATCCGTAAGTAGCGGTCATCCACTACAGTAGTAGCCCTTGGGCGGCCTGAGCGAGGCCTGTCATCGACAGTTCCTGTATCTCTGTACCTCCTCCATGTCCGAACAACATCGCTTTGGTTCACTCTGAGACGCCTGGAAACTTCCCTTGTTGAGAGCCCTTCTTGACACAAAGTAACAATGCGGACGCGATCGAACTGCGGTATTGACCTTCTAGGCATGGTAGAACTACAGACAACATGAGCAGCGTACCTTCGTCCTGGTGGAATGACTGGAACTGATCGGCTGTCGTACCCCCTCCGTCCAATAGGCCCTGCTCATGCATGGTTGTTTACATCTTTGAGCAGTTTTAGTGACATCTATGAACAGTCAAAGGGACTGTATCTTGGATACAATATACACAGTCAACGTCTATATGCCGGAGATCTGGGAACCGAGGTGATGCAAAACTTTTTTTAATGTGTGCATAAGACAAAAATTCCCGATTCTTGGATGTCACGGGTAATCTTGAGAACCACTGGATGGATTTTGATGCGGTTTTCACCATTCTGTAAAGGATATCTCGAGGAAAGATTCTGCAGAAAATAATTTATGTATGATCAAAGGAAGCCAAGCAGTAACGATTTCAGTGAAAAAGTCGAAAACAAACTTGGCGTCTGTGCGCTTCTTAAGCTTACGCTGGGCAAACCGTTAAAAATATCAATATACTATGAGCGTAAGAATTGGTCAGCATGAAAAGTTCAACAAAAAAGTCCGCGAGAGCATATCACTATCTTCAATACATCGCCCACTATAAGTGTTTTTAGACTGGATGGAAGGGGCACGTCCCTGCGCGCTCTGGTGAGCGTGACGGCATCCCGCGCACTTGACCTTGCTTTGCCCTTGGTTTGCACTTACCGTTCGCGAGTAATTTGAAACAAGGTAAGCAAGATAAGTATTATGCAGATAATTTTGTAACATGTCAAGAGTCTTTGGCTTCGAGCGAAGCGAGAAGCCTCCAGCCTTTCTAGCATTTTTCAGCATTTGTAGCATTTAAAATGATACAAAGTCTAGTCTTTCAGACTGCTTGTCACTTTTTTACCTGATAATACAAAGTGTTCTTCCGTGTTTAATTTTACAATAACCAAATAAGAGTCAGTGGAAGGACAAACATCAATCAAATTGGGAAGGGATTCGAACAAAGAAAACGGAATTATTTCAGCAAATATTTTGATTTCTTCTTCAATGTTTACAATTTAGGACAGGAACACTTTATTTTACTTTGTTTTAGTCTAGTTTTACAAAGAAGATATATTATTTGAAAACATATTTTTTAATTTTTTTTTGGTCGTATGGCCTCCTGAGAGACCGAGTGCAGGTCTTTCTAGTCGACGCCCGTAGGCGACCTGCATATAGGGATGAGAGATGGAATGAATGAAGATGAATGAAACTGGGCAAGGATGTGCACACATCAAAAAAAAGTTTTGCATCACCTCGGTTCCCAGATCTCCGGCATATAGACGTTGACTGTGTATATTGTATCCAAGATACAGTCCCTTTGACTGTTCATAGATGTCACTAAAACTGCTCAAAGATGTAAACAACCATGCATGAGCAGGGCCTATTAGACGGAGGGGGTACGACAGCCGATCAGTTCCAGTCATTCCACCAGGACGAAGGTACGCTGCTCATGTTGTCTGTAGTTCTACCATGCCTAGAAGGTCAATACCGCAGTTCGATCGCGTCCGCATTGTTACTTTGTGTCAAGAAGGGCTCTCAACAAGGGAAGTTTCCAGGCGTCTCAGAGTGAACCAAAGCGATGTTGTTCGGACATGGAGGAGGTACAGAGATACAGGAACTGTCGATGACAGGCCTCGCTCAGGCCGCCCAAGGGCTACTACTGTAGTGGATGACCGCTACTTACGGATTGCCGCTCGGAGGAACCCTGACAGCAATGCCACCATGTTGAATAATGCGTTTCGTTCAGCCACAGGACGTCGTGTTTCAACTCAAACTGTGCGCAATAGGCTGCATGATGCGCAACTTCACTCCCGACGTCCATGGCGAGGTCCAGCTTTGCAACCCCGGCACCATGCAGCGCGGTACAGATGGGCCCAACAACATGCTGAATGGACCCCACGGAATTGGCATCACGTTCTCTTCACCGATGAGTGTCGCATATGCCTTCAACCAGACAATCGTCGGAGACGTGTTTGGAGGCACCCTGGTCAGGCTGAACGTCTTAGACACACTGTCCAGCGAGTGCAGCAAGGTGGTGGTTCCCTGATGTTTTGGGGTGGCATTATGTGGGGCCGACGTACGCCACTGGTGGTCATGGAAGGCTCCGAAACGGCTTTACGATACCTGAATGACATCCTCCGACCCATAGTGCAACCATATCGGCAGAATATTGGAGAGGCATTTGTCTTCATGGACGACAATTCTCGACCTCATCGTGCACATCTTGTGAATGCGTTCCTTCAAGATAACGACATCGCTCGACTACAGTGGCCAGCATGTTCGCCAGACATGAACCCTATCGAACATGCCTGGGATATGTTGAAAAGGGCTGTTTATGGACGTCTTGACCCACCAACCACTCTGAGAGATTTACGCCGAATTGTCGTTGAGGAGTGGGACAATTTGGACCAACAGTGTCTTGATGAACTTGTGGATAGTATGCCACGGCGAATACAGGCATGCATCAATGCAAGAGGACGTGCTACTGGGTATTAGAGGTAGTGGTGTGTACTGCAATCTGGACCACAAATGCTGAAAGTCTAGCTGTATGATGGTACAACATGCAATGTGTGGTTCTCATGAGCAATAAAACGAGCTGAAATGTTGTTTGTGTTGATCTCTATTCCCTTTGTATTTAACGGTTCCGGAACTCTTGGAACCGAGGTGATGCAAAACTTTTTTTGATGTGTGTATAAGAAAGCGGCCGTGGCCTATCAGAAGGTACCGTCCCAGCATTTGCCTGGTGTTGAAATGGGAAACCACGGAAAACCATTTCAAGGACGGCCGACGGTGGGGCTCGAACCCACGCGTCTACCGAGTCAGCAGAGAGCTTGCCCCATGACCTAATGCTGCGCTTTAGCCAGCATAGCCACTGCTGTCGATTGAAAACATATGATAACCTACAATATATTTTAGTTAATTGAATGTCTATTTTGCTTCTCTGAAAGCGTAGTGAAACGAGTGAAGTACATAGATTAATCGACAAAACAGTTGATCGATTATTCGACCAAACAATTGATCGACTAAATGACCAATCGATAATCGTTATTTCTAGGAATTTACTGGTTTTCCGGTTTCGATTAATCGATTATTCAATAACTGAACTTCTCACGCTCATCGTAACAATGCCCAGAATTCATCTGGTGATCTCATTTCACAGCTTTACGTAACAGTTAACTTATATGATTCTCGGAAAGACACAGACGACTTCGCGCGAACAAAGTGGAAAATGAGTTACTGCAACGGATCCAGTTATTTGAGACTGCCAACTTCTACGCTCCTTATCTTGTGAGCTCTTGAGGAAGCACCCGTTGCCTCTCGCAAGTAGCTCCTCAGATAGGATGACCGCCCGAAGTAGCGTTTAATTACTTACCACGACCGTGATGGGGTACTGCAGAGAGTCCGGAGATCAGAGGTTCGAATCACAGTACTGACAATGGCTATATTAACTGTGGTTTTTCCACACTTTCCGGGATAGTACCATCTCATTAGTCTGTTTCGTTGCGTCGTGGCTAGCACTCTTGGCTGTCACCGCGGAGGCCCGGGTTCGATAAATGGCTCTGCCAAGAAATTTAATTCTGGTCTGAGGCTGGAACGGGGTACACTCAACCTCGTGAGCCAACAAGTAGTTCCGTGACGAACTAAAGAGCCTACTTTCCTCAAAATTTAAGATTTATGCCCATCTATATAGACCTATCTAGAATAATGACGGAATCAGGTTGGTAATACTAACATTTCTAAGTACTGCAGTTTGAATTACACCTGAAATCATGTAGCCTAATAGAGTAACTTACTACAGTTAGCAGCCCTGGTGACTCTGAATATATACTTAGTTCCATCTCTTGAGGTATAGAATGTACATACAACATTTGGTTGAAGTCTAATGCGGTTTGATATTGTATTTATCAGTGGGCGTAAAATCATGTTGGGAACAATGGCATGTATCGTATGTGATGTTCAGAATTAATCTGAAATATTACGATCCATTATAGCGCCAATTTTGGATAAAATCCATTTGTTAGTATAGAAGTTACATGCATAAGAGGCAGGTTCGATTCCCTCCTCAGTCATCCTGGTATCCCATTTCTACTCCAGGTGAATGCTGGGATGGTTCCAAAATGAGGCCACAATCACCTACATCCAAACCTTCACCTGAATTACAACTATACATACTATTTCTGAATTACAATAACACAGGTTATCATACAAATTCTACACACACCAAGCACACGGGGCTACATGACCACGATGACGCAAAGTCGCTCAATGCATCAACACGTTACCCAATTCCTGACTCTAATAGTCTAATTACAGACACACACATTACTACAGTCGGCAAACAAACACAGGTATCAGAAAAAAGAATTGTTAACGACACCATTGTGATAGACTGTTGTGCCGGAATAGATTGAGCTGCCTGGGATGTATCGTACAATATTGTCCAAAGCGATATGAAGAGAAGTATGCTTTCGATATTTAAAGTCAGACTCGTAAAGTAGTGGCCAGCATTATTGACTGTAACCCCCAGGGTCCGGGTTCGATTTCCGGCAATGTCAAAGATTGTAATTCTCTTTTGAGGGCAGAATGGGGTACACTCAGCCTCGTGGGATAGGACTGAGAAAAGGGGGTTTCCATTCCCACCTTAACCATCCTGGAAGTAGATTTCAATGGTTTCCCACTTCCACTCCAGGCAAATGCCGAGATGGTTTCTAACTTAAGGTCTTGCCCGCCTCCTACCCATTTCTCATCTGAAATGCAAATACGGTACACACAATAATACAGCCATAACAATATCACAGGTTATCAGATACAAAATCCCAAATACACAAGACTAAATGATCACGATGTCCAAGTCCTTCAATTCAAACAATATCATCATCAATATTTAAAGGTTATTTGACAAATACCACTTACCTAGGGGATTTTAAATGAATGATTGGCATTTGAGAAGCACCGAAGGAAAAACTGTTAAGCCCAGCGAGGCATTTATTAGGGAATATGATTAACACTGATAAGTTTGTGGCATTTCAAGCTACTTTATAAGATAGATTTAGTGGCTCTTGACAGACGCTGGTTGTAATATCATATTTCACCCAATAATCCTCCCAGAACCACGAAAGCACACATGCAGCAAAAGTAGATTGAACAGCTTTTGTTTCAAAGCTGCTCGATATAATACTCTAACTATTTCGTGAATAAACTGGACTAAATAGTTGAGCCAAATCTGCATATTTTCCAGGGTACATTGTGTTTGTATTATGAACCACTAAGCGAGTTTGATCATAATAATGATGTTGTTTCTACGTCCCTGTTAATTATTGCGGCTTTTAGAAACGCCGGAGTGCCGGATTTTTTACCTGAAGGGGATCTTGAACGTGCCAGTAAATCTACTGACACGGCTCCCTCGCATTTGCGCACCTTCAAATGCCAGCTGACTACATCGGGATTCTATCCTGCAAACTTGGGGACAGCATCAGCGTGTTTTAATGCATTCAGAAACATTTATGATCTTTGCTGCTGCCCATTGTCAACAAAAGAACGACGAAATGCGTTGCCAACGAACGCTAATAAAGGAATCAATTAAACTGAGCATGGGACCATGCTGAAACTATTAATTCTCTTTTGGTGCTCTTTGTGAACAACATAATAACGGTAGGAGTTTTAATTAGTAAAAAGGAAAAGGATTTAATAAAAGTCCAGCTATAACAGAACTGTTGCATAATGTTTAGAAATGAAGAAGTATTATTGACTCATTTTAATGACATTCCTCCACATTATTGGTCCAAATCGCTTGTGAATGGGAAAGTCACGGAAAGACCTTGTATAGTATTGTATAAAGCAGAAAAGTTAGCATTAATCAATCGTCTTCTGGAAGACTAATAGAAAATTACAGTTCAACAGTAGAGAGTACAGAAGTGGAGTACCGTATGGTATTTACATTTTCACACCAATATGAAGTTTTAAGAATATTATGTGGAGAAGAGTAAAACAGTGGTGATGAGTAGAGATAAGAAAGAAAGAAAGAAAGAAAGAAAGAAAGAAAGAAAGGGAATAATCAAAGTCGGAGATAAGGAATTGGAAGTGGTGAAACACTTCAAATAATTGGGAAGTGAACTGACTGAAGATGGAAGACTAGATTAGGAAATTAGCAGAAGGATACAACTTGGGAGTGCTTTCTACCAACAGGTACGGGGACTAGTATGGAACATGGATATACCAATTAAGGCTAAAGAAGTTATGTACAAAGCATATTATGTTCCGATAATGACATATGCAGCAGAAACTTGGGCAATGACTAAGAGGGATGAGAGCACAGTACAAGCAGCTGAGATGAGATTCCTGAGAAGTATGGTCCAGAAAACGAGGAGGGACACAGTGAGAAATGAAGATATACGGAAAGAACTGGGAGTACAGAAACTAAATGACTAACTGGAGCAAATAAGATTGAGATATTTTGGACATGTCAAACGGATGAATGAAGTAAGGCTACCAAGACTAGCACTGGAACGACGAATGACAGGGGATAGAGTACGAGGAAGACCAAGGATGCGTTGGATGGACTCGGTGAAGTATAGCGTTAAAAAACGGAACCTTGATTGGAACACTGTGTCGGAAGAGGAATGGTGGAACGACAGAACAAAGTGAGAGGAACCATATTTGCCCCCAGCCAGTGTCAGCTGGAAAAGGGGAAATGAAGATGATGATGATGATGATGATGATGATGATGATGATGATGATGATGTACAGATAAACAATCATAAAATGTCGCATCTCTTGAGGCATGAAAATGCTAAATGTCGCTTTGGCTGCTGTCGACTGCCTACAGTTCGGTAGATATGTACTGCAACATTGTCAGTCCGTAATTCTCTCGCTATCGACTACTAACTAAGCCACTCTGACTTGTAATTAATTTATTAAATTCCGAGGACGACACCTCAAGACTTTCTTTTTTTTTTTGTAAAAGAAGTCCAAGGACTTGTTGTTGTACTTTGCTTTGTTGGTTTTGAGTTTTGTCGTCAGCCCACAGATCGCAATGTCGCACAATGTGTCGAATCCCATATCTAGGTGGAAAAAATACACTGCCGAAAATGAAAGCGAAAACTGGCTCATTCGATAGTGAACAAACTAGAAGGTGACCTTCGGTCTTCTTTTCCGCTGTCTGGTGCGCAGGAGGAAGGGTTTGGTGCTGAAAGGTCTTCCTGGCAGTTATCAGTTCATTTGATAGGAGGTGTCGGAGTGAACCGAACGTTGTGTTTCTTGTGAGTTCAATGAGGTGTTGTCTTCTGCTGCTCATGGAATAGTAAAAAGAGGTATGTGTTCTCAAATTTATGCTTAATACAAGCTTCCTGCATTAAATACATTATTTACTGTATGAGTGCCTCAATGTGCCATTTTACTTTGAACGTCATTCGATAGGAAATGTAATGTAGATTCAGGATCTGTAGTGGTTTGGTTGCGCACGAATGTGCATCATGGTTTATTTTCTTACTTTCAGTGACTATGTGGGCTTTACCGCGAGAAGAATTTTTCAACGCGTGGCGGTCCTGTCGTAAAGAGGGGCGTACAGACGTCATATTTCAATATGTTACGAATAAATTTGATCCTGCATCTCTTACCGACACTCAGGTTCAAGAGGTAAGAAATATAATCAAGTTGATATCCCATAATATTAACAAAAAAAAAAATGGGAGAGTGCAGGAAGAAGAGTACAACGATTCCGGGAAAAGTTTGGTTATTGGTTAAATGGGGCGGATTTCATCGTTTCCAGTGAACAAGAAGACATCGATCCAGCGTATGATTCGAAAACAAATTGTGTCCCGAAGGAATTTAAGGACTGTTCCGCCAAGACAAAGAAGCAAAAAGTTTGTGATATTACCGAATCGCGTAGTTTGGAGGAAGTAGCGTTTCCTGCTGAAGATTCTTTTTGATCAAACGGGAAAAGAGATGCAGCAAACATCGTGAAAGAGCTTTATTCCCCCCCCCCCCCCGCCCCCCCCCCAACAAGAGGCACAAAAATTAAGAAGGCTCTATTTGCTCACGAAAAGGAGCAGGAAAAGCGTCCATTTACACCGTATGAAGCGTTAGCGTTATACTGTACGTTGACACCAAGTCTATCTCGTACGGTTATAAATTAATGAGGAAACGTGCCATGGATTTAGGGCATTTCATTTAACCCTCATATTACGCTCTAAAGAAAGCTAAAGCTGCGTGTTATGACTATTAGCGATACCTCAGCTACTGTAAAGTTACAGGCAATATTAGATCTAACGGTAAAACACTTAGTTGACACATTGCCTGTGCAATGTACTGACTCCTCTGCCACCCTTATCAGTAAATGGGGATGTGACGGAAGTTCAGGTCACAGTTTGTACAAACAGAGATTTTAGGACCAAAGTAACACAGATGCGTATTTGTTTGTAATCTGTTTTGTTCCTTTAAAACTGCACCAGAATGATGCCAATAAAATCTGGACAAATCCCAGGCCTTCGTCAACGCGTTATTGCCGGCCAGTAACATTTCGTTTTGGGAAGGAAACATCTGAAATGGTCAAACGTGAAGTTGAGTTAATTGAAATCCAAATAAAAGAGCTGACGCCATCTCTGGCTGGAAATTGGACTGTAATTCACAGCTTTCTGCAAACCATGGTAGATGGAAAAATCTGCAATATTTAGACATATACCCCAGGCTCTCAAGTTTGCTATATTTGTGGCGCGAAGCCTAGCGAAATGAACTCAATGCTGTCTAGAAGTGTTAATGTCAATAACTACGTGTATGGTTTATCGACATTACATTCGTGGATAAAGCCATTCTAAAAAAAACATCGGTTACAGAATTCCATTTAAGGTATGGCAGGTTCGTTCACAAATAAGGGGAGAATTTGAACAAAGGAAAAAACAAATTCAGCAAGATTTCAAAAGAACAATTTAACAATTTAACATACGTTTTTAATCTGGATGATTTTACATACAGTGACTTCGTCTATTCCCTCAAATAAGGTGTAACAAAAATGCTGGACTACAAGTCTCATCGTTATTCATATTTTATCCAGTTTTAAAGAGTATGTTTTCCAATGTCATAAACTATAATGCAAACATCCATATCGTGATTTTTACTACCGAAAATGGACGATCCTTTGTTGCTTTTGGTCATATTTTACACCTCCCCTTACCCCCTCACCCCTATATATTTAGCCCCCGAAGATCGTACACTTCAGACGATGCCATAAATGAATTAAGCGACCTCGAAAACGGTATATTGCCAACTTTTAATAGAAACCCACCAGTATTAACGAAGTTCTTAATTTTTTTCACCTAGAATTGCGATTCGACACACTGTGTGTCGTGGGCCGACCTATCTAGGTGGGGGTCCCGGGTCACCTAAAAAGGATCGCCGATCACGCAGTCCCCCTCACTACCGGACATAACTACGTGTGACACCTCTGACTACGATTTGCTACGATTGTTATGGCATATGTTCTGCAGTACATAATGCGAAGAACATTTGAAAAAGTTCGCGGTGTATCAACGCCCAACGACTACGTGTGTGAAAAGAGAAATTCGTTCCATTGGCGCCAATAAGCGTCCGAGGGCGTCGCGGTTGGTGACGTCGTGTGCGTCCAATAGTCTGCAAAACGACGTAGGCACCTGTCCTCTGCCACGTCCGTGTCGGCGTCCATATGGCGTCGAATCGTTCCCAGGGAAGGTCCTCCAACCCTGAGAGGTGAGCGATTTGAAAATCTCCAAATTATGCAACGTGGTAAGTCATTTAATAGCGTCACTTATTCTACGAATACCGCCCTTGTAAGGGTTGTAGCGTACTGTGGTTAGAAGCATCGCACGCACGCCGATGCCGCGCGTCGTTTGGTATCGTCAACGGCACCGGGCAACGTAGGACGTCGCTGCAAGGAACAATCAAAGTTCATATTTTGTCATAATGGGCGAGAACAGCACGTTGGATGAAATAGAGTTCCGAGGTTTGCAGGTCAGACTGTTTCTCTTTAAAGAGTTTCTGCAGCGTCCCGACGCCGTCGGGGGGAACGGAGTGCGTCGGTGTCCGGTTCTTTGGCGTGATATATATTCTCGTTTGTTGTTATGTACACGCCGTCCCATTACGACGTCAGGCGTCGTTGTAACGACGCTCCAAAGACGAAAATTGGGCAAAAACCACTGCCTACCGGCTGGCGTTGGTGTTTTGGTCAGACTGCAACCTTTCACATACTAAAAACACTCTCTTTACAGTATCAAAGAAGCTGTTACGCTGACCGTGTGTCTTCAAATTACTACCAAACTCATCAAAATTCTCAGTGCTACGACCGATTCTCACCAGTTTCTGCGTGTGCCCGTGCTAGCGAGTCTCTCCTTACCAGTGCTTGTGTTCTTGTGCGTCATGGTGAAAACGCCGTCTGATGCGGCTAAAATGCCGCCTTCTGCTCAAGCTTCTTCTCAAGCTCCTTCCATGCCGTCGCTGCTATTGGACTCGGACTCTGAGCACGAGCAACCCGAGGTGAGTGATAGTGAAATGGAAACTCTGCAAATTAAAATGGCCCGCATGGACCGCACGCCTCCTTCTATCGAGCGTGCCAAGAAGCCCTGCTATTCAGGGGAGAGTTCTGGTGCCACTAGCACTACTGCTACGCCCCAGGAGGAGCTGGGTATTAAGAGCCTCTTGGAGATTGACTCTCCGCTCCGCCGTCTCTCACCATCTCGTATCGCTGCCCGATTTCACTTCCCACCTCGATCGCCACAGCAGAACCAGTCTCAATCATCCGACGTCTATATGCCGGCCAATATTGTACCCGGCCCACTTTTCCGCAGCTACGCCGACGCAGCACGGAACCCCGCCTTACCCTCTGCTGTCCGTACGCGTAGTGTCACCGCTCCCTCCTTCATCCCGTCTCCCACCTACTATGTTGTCCGTCTTACCAAACTCATGCCCGAACCCAACCACCCCCGCCATCTCCACCAAGTCCTATCCAAGTTTATTCCCAACCTTGCTGCCTACAACCTGGAAATACAGAGGACCAAGGAGGGTCACAACCTCAAATCCACCGAGCCTCTGTACAGCCTCATTGTTAACTCCATCGGGACAGCCCACTTCTCCCCCTCCTGTCGAGCTTATAATGTCACTATGGCCCAGCCTTCACATCAGCCTCCCCCATCTCACCGCGCTCCTCCCATCATGTCATCGGTCAAATACTCAAAGGTTTCCCAAACAACTTCACCCCAAACTCTTTCACGAGCAGTCACAAACAGAGCCAGACATTAAAGAAACATGGACCCAAACTCATCTCGCTCACGTCAGACCCAAACGCAAACACAAATGCACGCAATTCACCAGCCCTAACAGCCATACAATTATAATCAAGCCTACAGACAGTAAACAAAGTACAGGGCCAACAATACAAGAACACGAAGGCTCACAAACAACTCAAGACACATCTCCCTCACAGGCAATTGCCCCTCCATCAGAGAGCGATGCCACACCTGACAATTTCCCTCCCTTTAACACAGTAAAATCAAAACCCCGTCCAAAAACACGAGCGACTCGCCGCCTTCCTCCCAAACCACACACTACACTCACGATCCAATGTTTAAACTGCCAGCGATTAGGACATGATGCTGCTAGTTGCCCCCACGAGGCGCGTTGGAACCGGTGTGGAGGTAGTCATCACCACGCCGCTTGTAGCGTAGCCAGAGACCAACCTAGGTGCGTCAACTGTGGTGATGCGCATGCGGCCTCATACTTAGGTTGCAAATACATCAAAACAGCCATAAGGCGAAGGCAGTTGAAACTCAGACAACGCGAACACGCTAACATTCCATCCCTCATGTCCCTCAAAGTCCATCCGCCTCCAACAAATACAAATTCAGCCCTTACACAGCTACTACAGCTCCTCTCCCAGCTCTCAGCCATCCCACTTCCATAGACACCCTGCCACAAACCGAACACAGGACTCTGGGATCGCTAGGTACCTGTCTGGGGACTGGGTCCGAACCCGGTCGCCTGGGATGGAGCTTGGCGGACCGGAAAGCACAATACAACCCGGAAATTTACATATAGTAACAAACAATAACTTCAAACAGTATTCCCCAACCCAAAATCGTTCTCAAAAACAATATTACCAGTTACAAGTACACTCAAAGCTTATCTGACAGTTTCTGCAGTCGAACACAGGACCTACCGGCTCGTAGCGGGCCTGCATGGGGATTAGGCGAAAGCCTGTCCATCGGGATGGCGCGCCGCGGGCTGACGGGTCACTTTCAGTTCATACACACCTTAATTTATCTTTTCCGAAACCCAAAATAAATTTATTAACTACGTTCATGCTTGAATTTTAACATTTAACACGTTTTCAGGAGCACAAATTTACATATTCACTTGAAAAATCAGCCCAGAGACTGCAAAACTCGGATAGCCAATCACAGGCCTGGATTACAACGTCCGACTAACTTTTTCACCCAAATATCAATATATCCAAACCAAACCTACTCTACATTATAGCCACACCTCCAAAATACACTTTTTGAACAAAAATTAAAAATTTTACCATCAGGAATACTCAAAACGGACCAAAACCAAAGTACTAATCACAGCCCAGTACAGACGCCCGCTCAGCCGGTATATTCGAATACAACCAATCACAGCCCAGTCTTAACATACAGTCCATAGAAATCATTAATTCATCATTATTTCCAATAGCGAGGCTTATTATATTATTATTATTTTATTTAAAAAAAATTAACCTACTACAGGTCTTTTCAACTTTCCATACTATCAAACGCCAACCCACTAGAGGTCTGTCTTCCTTCCTTAAGTTTAAAACGTAACTTTTCAAATCAATCGATTATTATTATTAATACTAAGCTGAAGCTGTTGCAACGCCGGCAACACCGTTTCGTGACGATGGTCCTCCAAAACGTCCTTCCCTTCGCCCGTCCACTCATTGTTTCCCAAGTCCAACTCGCCGCCCGTCTCACGTTGAATATGCATGTCGACATGTAGTATAGCGGGAATAAGATGCACTTTGCATTTTTCCCGCTGAGTACCGTCCCCACCTATTGATAAATGCCTAACCTAACCCTCTACTTCGTCAACATCCGCTCCCTCTTCTCCAACCGACCATTGTTGGACATCTCCCGCTCCCAACATGCCCCGGACGTCATGATTTTTAACGAAACCTTCCTCAAACCCTCCCAAGCCATTCCCCCCTTTGACGGCTACCAATTCTTTCGTGCCGATTGTCACTTTCAGCGGTCGGGTGGGGTTGCAGTTGCTGTTCGCAACTCCATTCCCACCCGCCAGCACTTTTTCAACTTCCCTGACGGCTTTACCGAATATCTCATTCTTGACCTTATCTTTCCTAACCAAACTTTCATCCATGTCACTATGTATCTGGTACCCCCGCTCCCCTCCCCCCATCGATTTCTTCCGCTTCCTAGAAACCACTTTTCCTACTTATTTCTTTGCCGCCGATATCAATGTTACCTCCTACACCCCTGTCCAAGCCCGTCGTTTCCAGGACTTCTTGTCCATTAGCCGCCGCATGTCCGTCCCTTTTCCCTCCCCCCACGATTCCCTATTCCAATTCCACTCCCGATTTTCTTATCCTTACTCCTAATCTCGCCAATATTGCTACTGTTGCTGTCCTCCCCACTATCGGTAGTAACCACCTTCCAACCCTCATTTCCCTGCATAACTACCTCCCTGCCCCTTTCCAACCTCCTCCACGACCTCCTCCAGCCCGTCAATACTCTAAAACAGATTGGAACGCCTACCGTACCACCTTAACTTCCTCCCTCACCCCCTTTCCTCCTACACCCCCTACCTCTCACCCTGCCCTCTCACAACTCATCCATCGTGTCGAACAGGCCTTAATTACCGCCGATCTCCGCCATGTTCCCCGCCACTCCTATCACCCTTCGAAACCTCCTATCCCTCCCCGCACCCTCCGTCTCCTTCGTACTGCCCATGATCTCTACCGCTCCTACTGTCGAACCCGCGACCCTGTCACCCTAACCGAACACCGTAAAACTCTTCGTCACGCTCGCTCTTTTATCAAAGCCATCCGCCGCAAGCAATGGAATGACGCCTGTTCCGACTTTTCCCACACCCCTGACCCTGCCCTTTTCTGGAAAACTTTCTCCCGCCTACCATTCATGCCTATACCGACCCAACTTCCCCGTCTCACGCCTTCCATTGCCCACCTTCCCTCCACTGATTACCAACACCCTCTCAATTCCCCCATCACCCCCCTTGAAATCCGCAATCTCCTTAAGCATCGCGCACTACGGCCCCCGGGGGTGACAGCATTACTTACCGTCACCTTCGCGAGGCCCCCGACATCCTCTTCCTTTACCTTGCTCAGATCTACAACACTATCCTCTACACCGGACATTTTCCCCACCACTGGGGAAATGCCAACATCCTTCTTTTTCTAAAACCTTCCAAACTTCCCTCGGACATCAATTCCTACCGTCCAATCTCCCTTCTCCCTGTTCTTTCCAAACTTTTTGAACTTATCACCAAACGCCTCTATCCCTATCTTCACTCCCTTCATCTCATCCCCGCTCATCAAGCTGGCTTCCGCCCTAACTTCTCCACCCACGATCACCTCTTTCACATCACTGCCTCCATCGAAGCCTTCCTAGCCTCCCCCAATAACAAACACGCCCTTCTCCTCTGTTTCGATATTGAAAAAGCTTTCGATAAAGTCTGGTTCCCTGGCCTCCTCTTCAAGCACCTCCACCTCCCCTTACCCATCACGTACGTCCGCCTCATTGCAAACTTCTTATATCATCGCACGGCCCAAATCCCCATCCAAGGTGCTTCTTCCTTCACTTTCCCTATCCACGCCGGAGTCCCTCAAGGCAGCCCCCTTTCTCCCCTTCTCTATGTCCTCTACACCCATGATATCCCTACCCCTTCTCCTCCGCCCCGTTTGTATCAATACGCCGACGACCTTGCCATTCTCGCCCTCTTCCCTCGTTCTCACACCCTCCAACGCCATGTTCAAGGTTACCTTCATACCCTCCGAACCAGGTGCAATCACTGGCAAATTCAAGTCAACCCCCAGAAGTCCCAATACATCCACATCAAACGCTCCCGCACCCGTTGCCGCCCTTCCCAGCGCCTCCATTTCACCTTCAATGATTCTCTTATTCCTCAACTTAATCAGCTTAAATACCTCGGCATTACCTTCCAAAATAACCTCCAATGGAACCTTCACTTCGATTCAGTCTACAAACGCTCCCTCTCCCGCTTCCGCATTCTCCGCCTCCTAACCGGTAAGACCTGGGGCCTACGGCCCCCTCAGACCCTTAACGTTTACAAGACCTTCATCCGCCCTGTTTTCACCTACGCCTCCCTTACCTGGCTCACCGCCCACCCCTGCCTCTATTTCTGTCTCCTCACCCTTGACCGCCACGCTATCCGAATCGCCTAACATTGTAAACTAGATACCCCTTCCGCCACCCTCACTGGTATGCTCACTTTCCCTTCTGCACTCGCCCACATTCACTCCCTTCGTTTCTCCTACCTTACTCGCGCACGCCGCTCCCACGCCACCCAACCCCTCGAAGCTCTCGAGCTCTCCCCCTATGCCACTGCTATCTTCAATTCCACACGCACCCCGGAAACCAGTCACCTCTTCCCTCCACTCATCGACTAGCCCGCTCTCACGCTCCCATTCTTCTGTTCTGTGCACATTTTCCACATGTTCTGATTTCTTTTGGGGGGCTATAGTCAGCCCCGCCTCTTCGTTACTGTCGGCACCACAAGTGCCCTCTCATTTTTTATTTCTTTTCGTTCAGTTTTATTGTATTCACATCGCCCCTGTCGCAGTTATATAAATTTTATTTTTGCCCCACTAAACCTTATTGTCTACTTCGTTCTCCGGAATGGCTCCACGCATCGTCACACAGTGCTCCCAGTGCTCCTCAAATCTATCGGCCTTGTTGCCGCTACGCCCCAGTGTTTCCAGTGAAGCGTGTGCTTATGAAATATTTTAGTTTCTTTTTCAGCATGGACAATAGACAATCTTTTGAACTTTAATACATTGCCATTTATTCATTTTCTGTGCCTTTTCCAGTGTCTTTATCTTTCCCAGCCATGCGAACAATAGACATTCTTTCTGGACATTACTTTTCTGTTTGTTGTATCTACTTCTGTATTTTACCCACGGCAATCTTTATTTTCTGTATCTTGTATATTATTTTGAATAAACGGGGCTAGTGGGGTAATGCTCCGGCGAGTGCGGTGGGGGGCCTCGTCTGGGGGGTCCGCCTTGGGGTCGCGGTGTCTTCTGCGCCATTGCATCCTCCTTCGTCCCTCCTATCCATATGCCTAGCATATCTTCTTTCAAATATAATTTATTCTCTAACCCTTTCCTCTTCTTCGGCACAAGAGCTCCCTGTTGAGCTGGGTTCCCGCCCTGCCTCGCTTTGCGGGGCAGGGAATGAAATAACTCCTGTTCCTTCCTTCCATACTAAAAACCTCCCTGCAATCATTTCCATTCCAAACATTTCCCCCCGTTCTTCAGCCCCAAACCGCCCCCCTCCAACCCGGCTATTTAAGGAAACCAACTGGAATGCATATCGAGCTACCCTAACTGTACTCCTAGAAACTACTACACCACCAACCTCCCTTCCCAATCTCTAAAGCCTCATATCCGAAACAGAAACCGCCATCCTGGCCGCAGATCGCCTCCATATTCCACGCCATTCCAGACACCCAACCAAACCTCCATTACCTCCAAAAGCGCTACAACTTCTACGTCTCTCTCATGATTATTATCGCAGTTATATCCGTACCCGGGATCCGGCCGACCTACACCAACATCGTCTTCTCCACCGACATGCAAAATCGTATATCAAAGCCATAAAACGCTAATATTGGACCGATACCTGCACTCGTCTCTCCGACACTCCCGACCCTTCAAAATTTTGGCCCACCTTCCAACGTCTGACAAACACAAAATCCCCGTCCCCTACATACCCCATCCGAACAAACAACTCAGTATCAACTTCCTTTCAAGAAATAGCAGATATGTTTGCTACCCACTTCCACTCAAGTCTTCTCCCCTGTCCAAAACCTTAGCTTCCGCAGTCAAAATGAGTCTCTTATTCATTGATTAGACAATCCAGTACACACATCCGACCTCATACCTTCCTTTGATCATTTTGCCCAAATCCAATATGACCATCCTCTAAACCACCCCATCACTCCAGACAAAATCACTTGCATTCTTCATCGACGTAAAACAACTGCTCCAGGACTAGATACACTCACATATAGACATATTCAAGAATCCCCACCCCTTCTTATTTCTATCCTCTGCCTTATATATAATACTATGCTATACACCGGCTTTTATCCCTCCCACTGGTGCAAAGCCACTATCAAGCTATTCCTAAAACCCAAGAAACTCCCCCCCCCCCCCCCTCAGACCTACATTCCTATCGATCCATTAGTCTCCTCCCGATACTTTCTAAGATATTCGAACTAATCCTTGCTCGCCGTATTAGCACCTATCTGGAATCCCTTCTCCTCATTCCAGAGTCCCAAGCAGGCTTCCGTCGCCGACGCTCCACAAACGACCACCTTTTCCACCTCACCTCCTCAATACATGCTTACCTCAAACCCCGCCAAACAGCCGCTCTCATATGCCTAGACATTGAGAAAGCAATTGACACTGTATACCTACCAGTACTCATGTTTAAATTACGCCATCTTCCTCTCCCGCCATCCATCATTCGACTCATCTATAATTTCTCACACTATCGCACTGCTTCGATTAGCCTACGCACAGCCCAGTCCTATACCTTTCCGCTCAGAGCAGGTGTCCCACAGGGATCGCCCCTTTCACCCCTCCTCTATCTCCTATTTACACATGATATACCTCATCCTCCTCCCCCCTTCGATTATATCAATTTGCCGATGACCTAGCCATACTGGGCCTGGCCCGAACAGCTCCTCTCCTCACTAGACTTCTCCAAACATACCTAAATACACTACAAGACTGGTTCAACTCCTCCAATATTACTGTAAGCCCCACCAAAACCCAATTTATTGTTTTCCGCCCAAAATCCCGCATATGCCGACCCCGAAATAAAATCCAACTTACTCTCCATTCCCTCCCCCTAATCGAAACAAATATTTTAACGTACCTAGGCATCACTTTTCAAAATAATTTCAAATGGAACCGTCATCTTCAAAATATCTACCGCCGTGCCTTCCATCGACTTGCCGCCACCCGCAAACTCATAGGTCACACCTGGGGCCTAAAAGCCCCCCAAATCCTTCAGATTTACCAGACCTTTATACGTCCCGTTCATTTATATGCTTCCATATCCTGGATTACCGCTGACCCCCCTCTTTATTTCAACCTTAGCAAGCTCGATAGACATGCCTTACGCATAGCACATCACCTACCCGATGATACCCCCTCTGCCGATTTTTCAACCCTGTACACTTTCCCCTCCATCCTTACAACTATCCACAAAATTCGACTTAAATATCTAACAAAAGCTAGCAAGGATAATTTTCTCTTTTTCCCAGAAGCCCTCTCGATTTCCCCCTTAGCCCAAGCCATCCTTCATGACAAACGCACCCCATCCAATTCACATCTATTCCCGCCCCCATCACCTAACTTCCTTACCACATGTTCACCATTCGCCGCCCCACCTCACCAACCAATCATAAAACAACGACTCCTTATCCTTCTTCTCAACAAATGACACATTTGGGCTGGTGGCTTTCCTGGCCCTATAGAAGCCCAGTGAGCCATAGGCATACAGCCTGCACTAATATTTTCCTTTTCTACAACTGCAGTACCACATATCTGTTTCTAATATTTGTTTTTCAAAATTTTCTTTGTTTCTGTTCTTGTCATATGCCCACTTCAACCAGTACAAATAATCAAGATTAACTGCTCCGCCCCCAGATAACGCCAGATACAAGTCTTTATATATAAACAAAGCAACGCATCGTGTGTCCTAATAGTGCTAAAGTGACTTCAAGAAACAATTCGTGTGAAATTAAACCTGTCAATCTGTTGCAAATAAAAATTAAGACACTACTGTTAGGACAGATGAACTCCCAACTTCAAATTAACTATTTATATATGTACTTATAATTTTTTATGCTCTGTTTATGTATTACCCAATGTGTAAATGTTTGTATTTATATCTGGAAACAATTAAATGGGGGACTAGTGGGAAGTCACCCTGGGTGGAGTGTGGGTGGGGGGCCCTCCCTGGGGGGCCGCTTTGCGGGTCGGGGTGACCTCTGCGCCACCATCCATTCATCTCAAAAGTCCAGTGTACGTTATGACGTACTTCAGCTACAATCATAATTCAATAAACAAATCATACTATGGCCTAAGGGCTACTAGTTTAGCCGACGGCCCGCCTGCTCCCGCGCTTGGCGCGGAAGCAGGAATTGAAATAACACAAATTTATTTATTTATTTACATACTAAATCACTTCTCTTTGGTTATTATCAGCACAGTGGAGTCACTCTGCCCGTCAGTGTTTTCAACTTTACCACACATATTTACTACAGTTCACGTCATTCTTCATCTTTTGAGTTCGTCATCAGTGTTACCGTGTGTCTTTGTGTCAGTGCTTCTAGAACGTTAGAGAACCGTCGAATTGAGCGAGATCCTAATTGATCCTCTTAAACTTCCGCCGCCGTTTCTTCCGTTTTCTGCTCCGTCGACTTCTGGCGATCCAGGCGATAATCGGGGCATGGAGGCTGATACCATCAAACAGCCCCGCAGAATTGCCGATACTGAACCCTCCAGTCTTGAGAGTCGCAAGCGCATCTGCGCTGAGGACCAGTCAGATGGGTCATCTACCTACACTACTGGCAGTACATATGCCGCGTCCCAGGCGTCCTCAATCCTGGGCATCGACCTCCTCCAACCGGCCTCCGGCAACGTGGCGTCTTTCCAACCTCAGCCACCACTCTCTCCGACGTTGACCTTCAATCCGGCCTCGTACATGCCTACTCATGTACGAAGCTACGCCCAGGTGGCCTGTAACTCGGCTCTACATCCGCAGGTACGGCAACGCAGTGTTGTTACTCCTACCATCCTTCCCCCACCTACCTTCTACATTATTAAATTCTCCGAAGTTGAATTGGCCAAGGCAAACACCCGTACCATCTTTAACATCCTATCTCAGTTTACCCCCGATCTTTCCTCATATAACCTGGAAATCCAACGTTCAAAGGACAGCTACCATCTGAAAACCAGCAAGTCCTTCTTCACTCATCTCTCCACTAAGGTTGGGGTTGCCTAATTTGGCCCTCGTGCCAGGGCAACTTCTCTTCAACCCAACCTTCAACCTCGCTTTCCCCCCGCCCCTCCAGCTCGCCCCACACCATTACTCTCTGTGGTGGCCTACGGGGTGGATCGAGACTTCACTGAGGATGAGGTTCTACAACAACTCTTGCAGCGGGGCCATCTGGTTTACCGAGTCGCCCGCATCCGGAATGCTGCTGGTCCAACATCATTGGTGCGAATACTCACCAGGGACACCGCCACGCTCGACGCCCTCCTTCGAGATGGCGCGCTCATATACGCCCGCTGCCATCGCGTGGAGTCGTCCAGAGTATCGCCCCCCCAGCGCATCCGGTGCGACAGGTGTCAGCGCTACGACCATCTGCCCAACCAGCCCAGCCAACATGATCAGGTATGCGCCTTCTGCTTCCAGGAGCACCCTACTAATTTTTGCCAGAATATTCTCATCCTCTTAATGCCCCGATTACTCCTCAAGACATTCTCACTGCTCTTCGTCATCGCCATAATACTGCTCCTTCCTCTGATTCCATCACTTATCGCCACCTTCAGGAAGCCCCGCCAGTCCTTATTGACCTCCTTAGTACCATTTATACCACTCTCCTTTACACAGGTGCTTATCCCCTTCATTGGTGCCATGCCAACATCCTTCTCTTTCTCAAACCCGGTAAACCTCCTGCTGACCTCAACTCCTACCGTCCGATTAGCCTCCTCCCTGTCCTCTCTAAACTTTTTGAAATAATTTTTGCCCGCCACCTCTCCACTTACCCCTCGTCTCTTCGTCTTCTGCCTGAATCCCAAGCTGGTTTTCGCCCCCATCGTTCCACTCACGATCATCTCTTTCACCTCACTTCCTCTCTCCACGCCTTCGTTAAACCTCACCACACTGCCGCCCTCCTCTGCCTCGACGTTGCCAAAGCCTTTGACACCGTCTACCTACCCATTCTCATGTTTAAGCTTCGCCATCTTCCCCTTCCCCCCACTATTCTTCGTCTACTCTACAATTTCCTCCATCATCGCACTGCCCAAATCCTTATTCACCGTACCGCTTCTTTTAGTTTTCCTCTCCTTGCTGGTGTTCCCCAAGGTTCTCCTCTCTCCCCTTTACTCCACATCCTTTTTACCTACGATATTCCACATCGCGATCCCCCTCTGAGACTTTACCAATACGCCGACGGCCTCGCCATCCTAGCCCTTGGCAATACCGCTCCCACCCTTACCCGTAGGCTTTAAGCCTACCTCGACATCCTCCAAGACTGGTTCAACGAATCGCATATTAAGATCAACCCCGCCAAAACTCAATTCGTTGTCTTCCGTCGCCGTTCCCGCCTCTGTCGTCCCCGCCATAAAATTCAACTCACCCTTTATAACACCCCCCTCCTAGAAACTCCTACGCTTACTTACCTCGGTATCATTTTTCAAAACAATCTCCTTTGGACCCATCACCTTAACTCTGTGTACAGTAAACTTCTTCGCCGCTTCTACGCTCTCCGATCCCTCACCGGCCCCACTTGGGGCCTCCGACTCGCCCAACTCCTCAATATATATCGCACCTTTCTTCGCCCCGTCCTCACATATGCTTCCCTCGCCTGGCTCACTGCCACTCCTCTCCAATACCATCGCCTCCATCGTCATGCTATCCGCATTGCTCACCGCCTTCCCCCCGATACCCCCATTGCTCATTTCCAACCGTATTATTCCTTCCCCCTATTCTCTCTCATCTCCACTCTCTTCGTTATAAGTATCTCTCCGCCGCTCTCCTCCGTAACTCTCCCGATTTCGCTGACGCTCTTGCCACCTCACCCTTAGCCCGCGCTATCCTTGACGATACTCGTACTCCTGCCACTTCTCACCTCTTCCCTTCTCCTATCACTTAACATTAATCTAGCCGTGCCCCGCCCCCTTGATACACTTGTGCCGCTTTTTCTTCATTTACTATACTGCATTTGCTCCTGGGGACACGGCGTCTTCCCTGTGCCGACAAAGTCGTCCCGGCATCTTTTCCACAAGTACTACGTTTCCTTACGTGCTTTTTCTCTTCCCCCATACCGTGTGCTCATGCTTTTACATAGCTCAGATTGTGCCTCGTGTGTTACGTGTGTCATATTGAACAATGATGAACTATCTGAACTTTTATTGCTATGTATCTGTTTTTTCTTGCACATGTTCATACTTCTCATACCCTTCCTTATCCTGTTCGCCTCTTAGGCGCCCTTCCTTTTCTCTTTTTGTTCTTCCTGCTCTAATGTATATTTCTCTCTTTTCCTTCTTCATTCAATTTCCATCTTCCCGCTTACGATTCTCCTTTCTCCCTCTCGCTCAGCTGTCTACTGTGTCTCGCCATACCACAATTCCCAATCTCCACTTCTATTCATCATTCTGCATTCGCCAGGCGGCTTAATCGTGCTCTGTTTACTTTTATGTCTGTGTATGTATGTCTTTTTGCCCACATTGTGTTTTCTGTAATTGTATATTCTCTGTACTCTGAATTTATCAAGAAATGGGGGTGTTTGGGGGGTTCTTCCCTGGTGGGTGGGGTGTGGGGGTCTCCTCTGGGGTCCCGCCGGTGGTCCGGCTTTCCTCTGCGCCAACTCATCACTCACTTTTTCTTTTATGTTTGTACAACACATACTTCTCTATTAATTTCCTTTCTTATTCATCATGTCATTTCCTCTTCTATGGCCTAAGAGCTACCCGTTTAGCCGACGGTCCGACCACTGCCACGCTTCGCGCGGCCGTGGTAATGAAATAACATACTTTGCTTGCTTGCTTGCTTGCATACTAAATGTAATTTTAAAAAGAACTCATCATACTTATCTTTATGTATATTCCTACCAACTTAAGCTGCTGCACTGCCGGGCATTAGAGCTATACGAGTTCACTTATCAAATGTAAATCACATCAACTACCAAAATAAAACACTAACACAGGCCGCGTGGGTCCTAATACCAAGGACCGGCGCTGCCCAAAACTCACACAACTAACTACGAATCAATTGTAAATATTTCTATGCACGTATAATGTTTATATGCAATAAACGGGGGACTAACCGGATGTCGGCCCGAGTGGGGTGTGGTGTGCTTTGCTGGTCGGGGTGAACTCAGCGCCATCTGTTTAGGTAACCCATAAGTACACTATGACATATTCCTTGCAGTAAATACATTTTCAATTAATTAAAAATTTACTATGACCTAAGGGCTACTAGTTTAGCCGAAGCAGGAATAGTAATAACTCTTACTTATACGTAGACATACTCGTTCCATATGTTCTGCAGCGCATATGCCGTAACAAACTACACAAACACATTACTAATTTGCTAATTGGTTGTGGTGAGTGTATATTTTTGCAATTCTTGTAACTTTCAGGACCTCCCCTCTGGTGCCAATGATAGTTACTAGGTGGATCCATTTGCTGGGGAAATGGGTAAATTAATAGTTAGGGGTGGGGGATGCACCATTCCTACCTCTCTTCTTCCCTTTCTGACCAATCAACTACAACAACCAAGCAAATGAGAAGTCCTAAGATATCCTCTTCAATACACACGGACCGTTCAGTGAGTCCATCCACACGTTACTTACACTCTGTCCCCGGCCAGGAGTAGGGATGATCGAATTTCTTTAGAACTATCTTATATTTATTTCTAACTAATTCCTCTGGTGTTCCTCGATAAAGGTTGTGCCAACATTGATTTCTTGTAGTAGTTTACAATGCTAGTAAGTACTTTATTTCTCGCGGGACATTGACTCTGGTAGCGTCTATCCCCCCCCCCCCCCCGATCAGAATGTAATTGACAGAGATTAAGTAACTCTTGGAAGAACTCTGCAATAAAGAAAGCTCTCCAGTCGGCCTAACTTTACATGAGATATATATCACTAAATAACACGTTCTTATATACAAACAAGAAGTTCCGTGACGAATTAAGGAGCCTACTTTTCTTAAAATTTAAGATTCATGCCATTGATTAATCTATATGGACCTATCTAGAATAATGACAAAATTAAGTTGGTAATATCGAAATTTCTGATTAGTTCGAAATATACCTGGTATAATGTAGCCTAATAGAGTACTACAATTGGCAGCCCTGGTGACTGAATATATTATTAGTTCCGTCTCCTAAGGTACAGGATACACAATTTGGTTGAAGTCCAATGGATAGCATGGACGTTACATAAAGATAGACATTGAATCTATCAGTGAACGTACAATCTGTTGGCAATCAAGTCATGCATGTGTTGGTCAGAAATAATCTGAAGTATTATGATCTCTTGTTGTGCCAATTTTGGATGAAATCCGTTGGATAGTATAGACGTTAGGCTACATGTATTATAAAATTGGACCTATCAGCACGCTTAGAATAATGTTGGCAGCACTGACGTATATTAGACACTCCAAATTTATCTAGAATGTCAGGTACTATACGTGTGCAAAGTTTAGAGCTGTCAGCTTGCATACTTTCTGATATATTGGTATTTGGATAAAAGAATAGACAGAGCATTTATTAACATTTGGCATCCCTGGTGGCTCTCAAAAATACGCTCTGTCAAATCTGTTTATGTACACATAGTAAATACAAAATTTGGTTGAAATCCAATTGATAGTGTAGAAGTTATATGCATTAAAAAATTGGACCTATCAGCAGGCTTAGAATCATTTTTGGAACACTGTCATGTTTGGCCTCCTGGAAATTAAACTGAAATATTATTATCTATGTGTGTGCCAATTTTGGAATAGCTCCCATGCACACCTTCCAAGATATCCCAACATGGAGCTCAAATTTCAATTGCGGTTTCTCAGCAGTTGGTAGCACTGACATCATTTTCAAATATGGACTTGAGATATTCAGGTATAGATCTTTACTCATACCAAATTTGGTTCCGATTGCTTCAGCCGTTTAGGAGTTGATACTGGGGGACAGACAGACATTTGCCCGGATCGATCTCATAAGTCTACTTTTTCCTTATTTTTGCGAAATGTGAAGAGTAGGCTAAAAATGGGGGCATATCAACTGGATGACTTGTTTTGAACGTTAAGCGTTCATCTTCAGATCCTGCGCACTTAGGCTTAGTTAATTACGATGTTCATGCATTACACTGACGTTCAGATTACATAAGTTCGTAAATACGCCCGTAACGCGTCAATCCCATTTACAGATGTTAATCTATGGTCGTTGCGTTAATATTGATTTATTTCAAATACAGAGTCCGCCAGATATGGACATTGTCAGCGTTTATCATTGTTTTAAAACGATGTATTATGGTCTTTCGCTCAACGGATGTCGGTACTTATATCACGATAGTGGGAAAATGAAATGGCTGGAGCACGCTTGACGTTCGAGCAGCGAAAGTACATTCTGAAGTGGTTTATCAGGTTTGGTAATGCCGTTGAAGTGGAACGTCAGTGGAGGAGGGAGTTTGAAACAGAACCCCCTACACGCCTAATAATTAAACGCATTACTGGGAAGTTTGAGACGCATGGAAAGATTTGTGATATTCACAAAGGAAGATCGGGAAGAACGCGTACATGTACTAGTCCTGCTTTTTCGGCTCACGTGTTGGAAAGGTTTGCTAATTCTCCACAGAAGTCTGCTACGCAATGTGCGTGGAAAGTGGGGATTAGCAGTACAACTGTACGACGGATTTTGAAAACAGCTAAGTGGAAAGTTTACATCCCACGATTACTGCATGAGCTTAATGAGGATGATCCCGATCGTCAAATGCAATTTTGCGAATGGTATCAGCAAATGGTCACCCAAGATGAACAATTTCTGACGAAGTTAGTGTCGTCTGATGAAGCTCAGTTTAAACTTAATGGAACAGAGAATCGACATAACAGTGTCTACTGGGCTCCGGAAAATCCGCATGTTCATGTGGACAAGGCGGTCAATCTACCAAGGGTAAATGTCTGGACTGTCGTCGAGGGGCTTACTAGGACCCCTTTTTCTTTCATGGTACTGTCACTGGAGCAGTGTACTTGGGAATGTTACGTACATTAATTTTATCAGCTGTACGTGCGCTTTATGAAGCCGATGATGAAGTCTTCTACCAACAGGACGGTGCGCCACCACACTACCATGTAACAGTAAGAGCTTTCCTGGGTGACAATCTGCCTGGACTTTGGATTGGACGAAGAGGACCCATTGAGTTCCCCCCACGGTCGCCAGATCTTACCCCTATGGACTATTACTTGTGGGGAACTGTGATAATTCAAGTCCATCGACGTAAGCCGTGCACGCTGGAGGCCCTTCGCCTGGAGATTACAGCAGCATGTGCAGCGGTCCCCATTCAAACATTGACGGACGTCGTTCTGCTATGCGTCTGGCAGCCAACGGTGAACATTTTGAACATCTCATGTAACCATATGTTTAACTGAAGACAGTACTACATGTGTAATCAAAATTTAAATGTAAAAGAAACAGAAAATAAATAGTTTTTGTTCTGTAAAGAGTGTGTACATTTTTCTAGCGGACTCTGTATGTTTACATGTGTTCTATTGAATTATTATTATTATGACCAGATTCTGAAATGATGTCTACATTTTTGTAAATTGTATTCGTAATCAACCGTTCCTATTGTGTGTGGTAATACTGCACAAATTATACACTGCACTAATAATAATAATAATAATAATAATAATAATAATAATAATTGTGGTGTTTGAAGCCATATTTTCAGTGTTGCCTTAGTAAACAAGTGTTTAGTGCTTTTCAGTCGGTCAACACGAATGTACCCAAAAGAGATGGGTTATGCCCTAATCCTGAAATAAATTACATGAGATTAATAAAACACTAGGATGACCAGTTTCGATCGTCAAGCGATCATCATCAGATCCATTACACTTAGGCTATAAAATCTATGTTTGAAATACAGGTGAAAATATTTACAATATGTACAATTATTTAGTTGCAGCATTGGTACTGCAACTGTCAGTGTATGCTAAATGCAGTATATATGTTAGGTGAAATGCTAAATGGTGATAGCTATCCGGAGATTGTACTTTAGAGAGATTATATGGTTGTAAACTATGGTTAAAGTATAAAATTTTAGGCTAACTACTTATCTGATTGTCTTCCGTACTACAGCTACTCGCAGTTTTCGTGTTTACTAGAACTCACTGTGCGGTCTCATGTAATTTATTTCAGGATTAGGGCATAACCCATCTCTTTTGGGTACATTCGTGTTGACCGACTGAAAAGCACTAAACACTTGAATAATAATAATAACAATAATAATAATAAAAATAATAATAATAATAATAATAATAATATCGTATGGCCTCGGGTGCCGGGTGCAAGCTTTGTAATTTGACACCCAGAGGGAAGCTTGCATGTCAAATTTCGTTGTTCCTTGAATCACTATGATAGTCAAGGTGGTTAGATATCTAAGCTCCTTGAACACTCTAGCACTTTCTAGTAGAGAAATGAGGAACTTTGTTTTGGCGCTAACTCCCGAGATTAATTTTCCCATTATCAACTTGGCCTACTGAATTCAAGTGGGTTCTTTGACATGCCAACATCGTACGACCTGCGTGTCGTATTTTTTGCCGCCTTTCGCCAGGGGCGAACCTGCAATCTTGGGGTTGGTAGACCGACACGCTATCCACTCACCCACTGTGGCAATGGAATAAGGTTATTTAAACTTATCTCTTATACGAAACCTATGGCGTCCGCTCCTGTTCAACGCTCACTCCCGACCAAAGAGGATATAATAGATACAGATGCATCATAATGTAAAATTTTGACACAAACTTTTGCTCGGCGCAAGTAGTTCCGACAGACAGTGTAGGATGGCGCAGCGATGCACTTTCGAGCGCGATCCATCCATGACCTGCCCTACTGGATCCCTCCCCTCCCGACCCATGCTTACCCCATCCCATGCACCAATTCGATCCCATCCCCCTCTACTTATTTTTATTCCTCTCTCCTCTACCTTATTACGGTCATAGTTTAGTAATTATTCTCTTAATTATATTAATAATAATGCTGTAATAGGTGAACTCGGCATGTCTGTCCCCTCATATCAATTCGAACACGGTGAAACCGAATTGAAAGAAATTTGGTACAGAGGTAGCACTAGCAAAGGCACCTCAGTGTCGTGTTTTACATCGCCGCCATCTTGACGAAAGCGTAATGAAGTCCACCAAAATGTTTAAAGCTTAAAACAAATTACGATCAACCTAATCATCTGATCTCTACCAAATTTTGCAACAACATACCTCTATGTGAGAAACGTCCTTTGAAAAGGCTACAAGGTCATCAGTCTAATAGTTTGCAGATGACGGCCATGCATGTGTGCAAGTAGATTCCCCCTATCAATTCAAACACGGTGAAACCGAATTGAACAAAATTTGGTACAGAGGTAGCACTAGCAAAGGGTACCTCAGTGTCATGTTTTATATCGCCGCCATCTTGACGGAAACGTAATGGCGGCCACCTAAATGTTAAAAGCTTAGAGAAAATTACGACCAAACTAATCATCTGATCTCTACCAAATTTTGCAATAAGATACCTTCATATCAGAAGCGTCCTTTGACAAGGCTACAAGGTCATCAGTCTAATAGTTTGCAGATGGTGGCCATGTTTATGTGAAAATCGATTCCCCCTATCAATTCAAACACGGTGAAACTGATTTGAACGAAATTAAGTACAGAGGTAGCACTAAGAATGGGCACCTCAGTGTCATGTTTTATATCGCCGCCATCTTGACGGAAACGTAATGGCGGCCACCCAAATGTTAAAAGCTTAGATCAAATTACGACCAACCTAATCACCTGATCTCTACCAAATTTTGCAACAAGATACCTTTATGTGAGAAGCGTCCTTTGATCAGGCTACAAGGTCATCAGTCTAATAGTTTGCAGATGGCGGCCATGCATGTGTGAAAATCGATTCCCCCTATCAATTCAAACACGGTGAAACCGAATTGAACGACATTTGGTACAAAGGTAGCAAAAAGAATTGGCACCTCAGCGTCATGTTTTATATCACCGCCATCTTGACGGAAACGTAATAGTGGCCACCCAAATGTTGAAAGCTTAAATCAAATTACGACCAACCTAATCATCTGATCTCTGCCAAATATTGCAACACCATACCGTTTGGTGGGAAGCATCTTTTGACCAAACTACAAGTACATCAGCCCAACAGTTTGAAGATGCTGGCCATGTATGTGTGCAAATAGATTCTCCCTATCAATTCAAACATGGTGAAATAGAATTGAACGACATTTGGTACAGAGGTAGCACTAGAAAAGGGCACTTCAATGTCTTGTTTTATATCGCCGCCATTTTGAGGGAAACGTAATGGCGGCCACCCAAATTTTATAAGCTTATATCAAATTAAGACCAACCTAATCATCAAATCTCTACCAAATTTTGCAACAACATACCGTTTTATGGGAAGCATCTTTTGACCAAACTACAAGGTCATCAACCCAATAGTTTGCAGATAGCGGCCTTGTACGTGTGCAAATCGATTCCCCATATCAATTCAAACAGTGTGAAAACGAATTGAATGAAATTTGGTACAGAGGTAGCACTAGCAATGGGCACCTGAGTGTCATGTATTATATCGCCGTCATCTTTACGGAAACGTAATGGCGGCCACCCAAATGTTAAAAGCTTTAGTCAAATTACGACCAACTGAATCATCTGATCTCTACCAAATTTTGCAACAACATTCCGTTTTGTGGGAAGCATCTTTTAACGAAACTACAAGGTCATCAACCCAATAGTTTGCAGATAGCGGCCATATATGTGTGCAAATCGATTCCTCTTATCAATTCCAACACAACTGAACCCAAATCGAACCACCTTTGATACCGAGGTAGCACTAAGAAGGGGCAACTCAGTGTCATGTTGTATATCGCCGCTATCATAACGAAAAAGGAATGGCGCCTACCCAAATTTTCTGAGCTTAAATCAAATTACGACTAACCTGATCATCCAATCTCTACAAAAATTTGGCAACAACCTACCTTACTGTTGGAAGCGTCTTTTACCCAATCTACCAGGTCATCAGCCAAATAGTTTCCAGGCGGTAGATGTATGAATCATGCAAGTATTATAGCCTAACCGTAACTTATGGTTAAACAAGGCCTGGCCTCAATGATTCAGTTATCGTACATAGGGAGGTTTAATCTGTCCTCAAAGAGGTGACCGGTAAGATATTAGCATCTTATGTTACAATATGAAACCGTACAAGTGACTACAGATCAGGCTGACCGTGCCATATCGTTGTGGGCGCGTGCCGTCCCGTTGTCAACCTGGCCGCTATTTTTGCTCGTCAATACATATATTTCCGTAACTTGGTATGTTTATATCCTTTTAGGAATGTTCTGAACAAAATAATACATATTTAGTATCAAATGGTTTATATATAGGCCTGAAAACGCTAATGAAATCGTTGATTTCAACACAAAATATGATACATTTATACTAGACCAGTTGTTTTTCAAGTATTAACGTACGGCATCCGTGGCATAATGGTAGCGACTTGGGCTCTTAGTCCGGAGGTTCGTGGATCAAATCACTACTCACACGTTTTAATGTTAGGCATATATACTGCAGTAAAATATTATATACTGTATATACTCACCTAGTATAACACCACATATTTCAACACTCAAATACCGCAATTAATATTCGTTGACCTTGATCCACGGGAGAGGTCATTGTTGTTTTTGTTGTTGATTCGTTTGAGGTTTTGCGGCATCATGGTCTTGTAGCCCCGTTTACTTGGGTGTGTATAGAAGTTGTCCGATAACCTGTGTCACTGTGATGTATGTAGGCTTTTTAGTATGTGAACATTTATACGAGGAAGGATTTGGGTAGGAATCTGTTGTTGTTGTTGTTGTTTCATTTGAGATGCATGGACATCATGGTCATTCAGCCCCGTGTACTTGGGTGAGTGTTGAATTTTGTCTGATAAGCTGTGTTATTGTGATGGCTCTAGTAGTGTGTGTATATATAATTCAGGTGAGGATTCAACCAATCAAAGTTTAATATCCGTATAGCACGTTTTATTTCAACAAGCTACTACAACCAAAATTCAATTATACTCCTTGAGAAGGACGAAGAGTTATTACTATACCCATGCATTTAGGAGAAAGTAGGCTATATGTTCTTTACTGAACATCTTGTTCTTCCTGTGATATCAGTTGATAGTATGTTGCATTTAATGGCATAATACCTCATGAGGCTATTGTAGAAAATGAATGAAGTCGACAGGATATTGATAACCACATAGGCCTTCTTCAAATGAGATAACAACATTGAAAAGTGCACCTAATAATTCCTATCAGGTAGACCTACCAGTACCAATCTTACACCATTAGCAACCAGGGGGGGGGGGGGGGGGAGAGAACATGCTTTACTGTACAGGTTGAGAAAAGTAGCTATCTGCTGCTGGGGGGGAGACAGGTTGAGAAAAGTAGCTATCTGCTGCTTGGGGGGGAGGGGGGGGGTAACATTTGCTGTTATGGCATTATTAATTCAAAGCAGTCACAATAACTCATTAGGCTATTGTAATGTAAAAAGTTAAGTTGAAAACACATTGATTAAGATGTGTAACGAGCTCGAAGTACTATTGGAAAAATGTTCGAGTGATGTTGTGTTGGTTAGTTATTGGCGTTTTAAGGGGCGGAACAGCTAGGTCATCTGCCCCTGTTATTGTGTCAGCTTCATAATGCATGGGTACTTAACAAGGGCAGAGAATTTATCCCTTTTTAATTTGTGTTATTTTCTCCCTACTTCGTACTGCAGAAATGGTTTCTAAGTTGTCCATGTTACAACAACTAAGTTAACTGATAGTAATTTGGAGACACATCACATGGATTCTTAAAAAAAAAATAGCACTTTATTCATGCTGCAATATTCAATTTAATTGAAATATTATGATAATAATTATTATTTGTATTATCATTGATATCACTAATACGAGTTAGCCTATACAGTATTATGCTCAGGAAACAAAACATCAACAAGTGATGTCTGTCTGTCTGTCTGTTTCCCGCCTAATGTAAATGGCACAATTTGTGTTGACCGACTGGAAAGCAGAATCGAACAGCACAACTATTGCTCACATGTAAGTAAGTTTGTTTCTACATAATCCGTCCCCATTTATCAAGGATAATTTGGTTAATACTGTCAAGTTCGTGGAAGCCAGTTGTCTTAGTGGTCCAAAAATATCAATCAAATCCTTTCAATATTAGAATTTCATAACTGGCGTACTCAATCACCGCTTGTCCGTCACGTTGCGTAGTGGCTAGTACCCTTGTCTGTCACTGCGGAGGCCCGGGTTCGATTTCCGGCTCTGCCAAGAAATTTAATTCTGGAATGAGGGCTGGAACAGGGTGCACAATGCCTCGTGAGGCAAAACTGAGAAGACGCGGGTTCGATTCCCGCCTCAGCAATCCTGGAAGTGGTTCTCCGTGGTTTCCCACTTCTACTCCGGACGAATGCCAGGATGGTTCCTAAATTAAGTCCACGGCCACCTCTTTACCAATTCTCATCTGAATTACAGTTAATCACACTAATACAGCCATCACAATAACACAGTATATCAGACAAAATCCATACGCACCCAAGTACCTTGGGGCTACATGACCATGATGTTGCAACGCCCCTGTGAATGAACAACAAATCAATCACTGCTGGATTGTAGTCATCAACAGGTGTTGGACTAATCCTCAGTGGAATTATCTTTGAAGGTCTTCAGCGTGGGAGGATGTAGGCGAGAACAATGATCGTTCCGACACACGCTCATTGTGTGATATCCGTACCTGCATGGCAGTGTAGGCTGCGTACTGGAGGTTGAGGAATGTGATCAGTAGGACTCGGATTTTTAGGTGCTAAAAATTAGGAAAATATTTAATTTTTATGTATTAAAAATACTTGAAATATGTGACAAAAAAGTAAAAATATGTGATTATAATTTAGTTTATTAATGTGAATATAAACAATATGCAGTACTCACGAATGCAATTTATTCTATGTCTCACTGACTGCTGTAGCATTACAATACACAACGAGATACATCTTCAGGTTGTCCATCACAAATGACCGACGATTATCGCGAAACACTTATTCTGAAGGCGCGAAACTGCGACAATATGTTTCTTGCCCTTGAGGTGTTGCATAACTTGAGATCGCTGTTCAGCCTTGATTGCCTACCCACATGGTTGGCAGAACAGAACGCCTGCATCAGAAGTAAAAGTATCTTTTATTTCTGCAACAGACGATAACTTGTATAGGTAGTTGTTTTTACTTTAGGCATTGTAGAACTGTCTTACACTTCACAGTGCCAGAAATGAACTGCATGTGAATGACACTGGTTCCAGGTAGCTGGGGAAGGGGGAGGTCTAGCACGTGGTGCAATATGGCTATGGACAACGAAATCCCCGGCCTCCACAGTGAGTGGCATGGGGCGACAAGTTAAGAATAACACAGTTGCAAGCTGGCATACGTTCTGCATGAAGATTAGATAGGTCACAGGTTCTTCCCTTTTGAAATAACACAGAACAAAATGCAATAAACTGAATGTTCTAGCATACTGCTTTTACAAAATGTAAATATTATGTGCTAATGAGTGAAAAGCAGGAATTTATGTATTTATAGAAAAAATGCTTAAAATATGTATTGACATAAAAAAATATTTATTTACCTAAAAATCCGAGCCCTAGTGATCAGGATCACTCGATGTAATATAATACTCCTTAGAATAATTTGGCATACACATTACTTGAACAGAAATATTGGAATCCAACAAGGCTGGGCTTCATTGTGCAATGCACTTCGCTCGTGCATAAGACGTTGTTCTTCTGCACCCGCCCACTCGCATGAAAATGAAAATCCACAGCTTGCTACCTGTCTCCGACCGGGTCAGGAATGGAATGAATGAAGCCCCTCCCATCTAGCGGCGAGGATATGGACTGTGCCGGCTGCCGAGGCCTGACGCACTTCTCAGGGGCAATGATTAAATAAATGACATATGAAATGAAATGATACTGGAGAGTGTAGCAGGAATGACTTTTTGACAGGAAAAACCGGAGTTCCCGGAGAAAAGCCTGTCTGCCTCCATTTTGTCCAGCACAGATCTCACATGGAGTGACATGGTTTTGAACCACGGACCCAGCGGTGAGAGGCCGGCGTGCTGCCGCCTAAGCCACGGAGGCTACCCGCCCACTCGCATGTACTCTAATATTAATTCATAAGGCTCCATAAAATATGCACCTTTACGCTAGATCAGAAGAATAAGACTCTCTGGAATGTGATTTCATTATTCCTAGACATTTTAATTTTCTATAAAAAAACAGTAGTACTGTGCTCGTATTATACAGAGAGTCCGGGAATGTTCTCCGCAGCGCCTACATGCATCTGCGAGAGATAGCTACAGAAGTTACGTTGGCAGCACGGCTGCCGTTTGCATCATATTAGTCTTTCGCGAAATTATTGCCGGCGGTCGAGATGGGAACTATTCTTTGTTTACTTGTGTCACACGTCAGCCTGCTTCGCTGACAGGTACTGTTGGGCGAGTAGGATATGACTCAGCTTAAGTAGCCTCTGTTATCGTTCAACTGACCGTGGTGACACGAGCTCCTATGACGCGCAACGCTGCTTGACTTATGTGCGGAATGCATTCTGTCATCGCTGTGTTCCCTAATAACAAGCAAACAGTATACTTTGTACTCACCACAGCCATTCATAACAGATGTTGGAAGTGCTGATGACACATACGCTCGCTAATTGCAATACACATTGACGATTTCGACAGGATACAGCCCACACTTGTGGGATTCACCCTGTCAAAGACACCGTGCGACCAACTAAACCCATGACGCAACCACTCACAGCTGCACGTAACCACTGCGGAGAACATTCTCTGCCAGCGACGTACGACATCACTTCCAGGAAAGGTCTATCGACTGTACTAGCCTCAGCAAAAACATTTCTCAAATCACTATTGTATTTATGAAATGTATTTGTAATAATAATTATTACTATGATTTACATCGCCATGAACATTCCTCCTTAATACTGTGCCCATTCAGCAATGAAATATGCAAATCACAGTTTGCCAGCAATGCTCAATCGGGAGTATCGGGGTTCATGGTTTGTTCTCCCACTCTGTGATCTACACACTTTGGATTAAATAGAGGATACACTTCCAAAAATAAACAAAAATCAACTCCTACTATTAAAATATTTAATTCTCCAAATATATGGCGCTACAAAACATTAAAAAAATAAAATACTGACCCTTCACATCATACTTGTTCAAAGTTGAACAAGGAATTCATATTAAACACATCTAAGATCATAATAATTGGTTTTCCATAAACCCAACAAACTTCTACTAAGTTTCACTTCCATATAGTATCACTTCACAATCTTTAAAATAAGAGCTCCAAACGGCTCGGTAATGTTTACTTACAATGTGCTATCACTTGAATACACATCCATTATTATTTAGATGAGTATATCTTTTAATCATAAATATCAAAATTACCAAAGTATTGTTAATCATTACTTAATTTTGGGCTTTCACAATGCTCATATGTTACCATCCCTCTCTCTCAAATCAACTACTCACTGCTGTGATTGGAAAAAACTTGCGTACTCCCGAGTTACAGAAGACTACTGAACACGTCAAAATTTAGATCACTCCCGGAATCTAATGTCTTCAATCAAACTCGTGAATCACTGAATCATATAATCATTACATTAGGGATTTATCATTATTTGTCTTAAAAGACCATTCAATTATAAGAAAGCAACGATCTGAACTCTGCAAGCGATAATCATTCATATAAAGGGACCTCGGTTCCAAGACCGGGTCGTTAAAACAAACTCTAAACACTTCTGTGTACTATAACTCAAACAGACCATTCACCGACCTACCACAATACGTCGAGGGTGAGGACATAGCCTTGGCTACTTAGCGTGATTTATTGCAGAGAGAGAGAGAGAATCCCCAGTCTCGCTGCTACAAGAGACTGGCCACCATCAGCTTTCACACAGCTGTCTTCAAATGTAATTCTCTGACCGACAAGGCTTTTCAATACAGATTCGTACAACAACATATTTAGGCTCAACAGACCTTTTCTCTTAGCTTCGGTATGTAGTAATTATGAAGTGTCCTCATTGGCGGGTAAGAAAAATTCAATAATACAACCAATATTTAGGGGCTTCAACACGGACGACTCTGAGTTCGATCCTTTCAAATGCCTCGGGATCAGTATCCCAAAATGGAGGACTTATAACATTTGCGACTTAGGGCAGGGCTAACCTTATACCAGCGCTCAATATACAACATAATAGCACACAATGCCTCGTGACCAATTGTCACAACTTTTGAGGACTTACCATAGTTCAATTACCCCGACCAACTGCCCCTCATAATTAGTTTTACCGAGCATTTCAACGCATTCCTAGCGTGATAAATTACTTCAATGCGCTACATGGCGCTTATACTTTAATTAGCCAAGTTGCCTTCAAAGAATTACTAAATTCAACATCAACGTTTGATCTACATCTCAAATATATATTACTCTTCTCCCTTGACAATAATCATTTTACTATAAAGAACATGTATTCATAACATGTATTAATTCCTCTAAAGGAGCTCGGAAGCTACTACTTTCAATATAAAATTCATCATACTATTCATTCATTTTGGTAATTATTATTATTATTATTATCATTACGCTTGCTTTTTCATATTTATATCATTTATCATTTACACTGATATTTTACTGAATATATTCCCCATGGGATTCATTTACATTTCACATATTTATTATTTTTATCTCAAATTTATAGTTCAGATCGCGCTATTATTCCTTTATCTGTTATTCAACATCCCTATTCTTCCTTTCTTTATGTGGATTATACGCAAATCTTCCCAAACACATATCATAATGAAATAGTTACTCACATGACTGTCCGGTCAGCAACCGAATCCTCCAACGATGGAACATGTTTGCCCACTCACTGCTTTCTAAGCCATTTCCATTGATATATTTACACTTAATAACACTTTTTTAACTACACAGAAAATATTTACCTTAATCACTTGGTATATATTGAATACCATTTTTGTATTAGTTTCAATTAACACAATATGAATTCACAAAAAATATTACACTCAAGAATTTTCACAATATTTACATTACATAACACTTTTATCACTTGGGCGTTAATTATTCACCTTACACACGTGACTTCTTTTCTTTCCCGTTTCCAAGGGTGGCATTTATAGAACTTCGGCTTCCTAATCTGACCAGATGATGGAAAGTCTCGATTGAACTACACCTCACTGGAACGGCTGATCTTCCAATCCGGGTTTTGACTATCGGCTTCTATACTTTAACGGCACGATGTCGTTTCTTCTTAGACGCTAACTTGTTCGTCTAGATAAAATCTGTCCTTAAGGTATTACTATTACGGCCGCTCGAATAGTTTATCGGTGACCTAGTACTTTCCTTGCATTAAATTGCTATTACTTTAATTCGTAGCTTATTGGAGTCCTCCCCAATGTTTACTTGTTCGTTTGCCTGCCTAGACAAAACCTGGAACTATAATTTCTAATTCTGATCGTCCTACGCTCTAGTCCCTATCTTTCCGGAACACTAGGCGTTATTTAATTCGCTCTACCCTGATCGGGTTCCTTAACTTCGATAGAACTGTCTATTTCACTTCCTTTGGTACTTCGAAACCTTATGATGCTTTGTGTCTTCAACTGAACTATTATTCGAGTACCTATCGCCTGTTATTTCTTCATGTTCACAGCCTAACTTTGACTGTACTAATGAATTTTAACGATAAAGTCTGAAGCTTGCCTATATTAATCCTATACTAGGATTCTGATATGTCTTCACACGGCGATACTAATGACGATACTGCTCGGCCACTCCCATACGGGGTGCTCGTTGGTGATACAGCGTATCACGACCTCTCAAGGTCTGGTAAAGACTGCATGATCTTCCTGGCTTCGCCAGGGTTTTTATACAAATCGGCGACAAAAAGATAAAATCCTCATCTTCTCCAGCACTAACTTTTGAACTAATTGTCGTATGATTTTTGAAAATATATCTCTGGACAGCTCTTGTTCTAAACGTAAACTGATTTCTTTGATCATGAAAATCGATCGCACAATTCCAAGATATTAAATAATTTTGCCCTTCAGATACGTGGGTGTTGCGGTTTATTTTTCTATCCCTACCAACTCTGGTCTCGGGGAATTTTTAACGACGTCATGCTGATTCTGCACATCTTTCCTGTGCAAATATTATAAACTTTTACCCCACACAAAAATCTCTCTTCCAAAATGATCAACCATGATATGTTTCTTTCATTAATTAAATGCTCGCAAATGGCTTAATTCTAATTATTTCTATTCTTGCGCAATTGCGAGGTAGTCATTTAATTGCAGCGTAAGGTCAATTTCCGAAACCTCATCTCTCTTACACGCAGTGTAAAGTTTTTATCGTTCTATTAATAGTCATGATCGGCTCCTTATCAATGCGTCAAGCATGATATCATTTCCGCGTAACTCGTGGTCCCTTCTTATTGCGCCACGTTATAACAGTCCTCTTCGTAAAATCTTTCTAACAAGGGAAGTCTCTGAACCGGGGAATCGCGGATCCTGCTGAAACTTAGCAAATATGTTGCTTGAGCCCAACTAGGCAGAACCATGAAGAAAAATCTTTCGGAAATTAACTCCTGCCCTCCGTAGACGGCAATAAGTACAACAATTTTGAACTGTGCGCGCTGGTCAAGCGCGGGTGTGCCTCACGCCTGATTGGTGGCTCAACAGGTCATGCTCCAAACGACTGCCCTCCCGTACTCGCGCTCACAACCTGCGCTGCGGCGTGGACATTAATGTTGCATCTTGACAATATATTGCACGTCGTGCTTTATTATTAATCATGCAATGTAAGGTATCACAAATACATATCATTACAACACAACACAGAGTAAACTGAACCAATAATCAAACAAGTGAGTAAGTGACCAAGCTACTTCACATAGTTCTGACAACAGTGATGTTCGTGGTAATAATGTTGGAAACACAAACTGGTCTTACACCATCCACACCGTATGAAACACGGGCGAGTGCAAGTACTACATTGTATTGCACTGATATCGAAACAATATGGCATAGGGTGAACAAACCCACCGGGATTGTCGGACAGGTACTGACTTCGGTACCATGCGTATTGCCACATTGAAGTAAAACGAGGGGACGACAATTGGTGATATGTCAGAGACTGCATTTTCAAGATTGTATTGTTTCTCTGGGCCAAATTGATGTCAAAATTCAATAACCGAACGGTGTTCGAAAATCTACGGACAAAGCTTTTCCAGACCCTAAAGCCGTATACATCCAATGGTTGACAATAGGCTGTGGCTCCAGGAGGTATCATCATCAGTCGTATGCGCTCTTCACTTTCTAACGATTTATGTCCAGAAAAGGAATCCAGAAGGAGTGCCACATTGGCGGACGGTACATGCTGTTTGAAAACATTGTGAAACCAATCCTTCAATTGTGCGGATCCCATTTTGCCAGATTTTGTAGGAACAACGTAAATATTGTCATGTGCAAACATAGTTTCTTTCACCCTTTTTCCAAACACACCTTTCGGTTCTTTCAGAGTTATGAAGAGAGGTCCTAGTAGCTTGCCGGCTGCAGTTATTGTTGGCTTTATTGTATAACTGTGCGTTGTGGCCCCCCACTGATTGCACTTTGGAGCAAACCGTTTTCGACCCTTTTATAGCCAGTGTCCTACCCGAACACATCTCCAAATTGAACCCACTTTGATCACTATTACATACGTTCCCAGGGCCGAGAGAATCAAGAACCGATGTAACCTCTTCTACGAATATTTCTGCTGCTGACATAATATGCATTTCTCGATGGGCATTCTTTGATGTCGTCACAGTTGTTATTTTTCGCGAAATGATATTATAGCGATCCTTAAAGTGCTGCACCCGGGAATGGCTGGCTTTAAACCCCGTACATTTTACGTCCTGTGCAGCTAGCATAGCCCATTGCTGAATTGTCACGTCATGTATAACTTCATTATTCTGATGGGCAATGTCAAATTGGGCTTTTACGACACATGTTATTCTCCTCAATTTGTCGCGGCGGGTGCCTCCCCTTTTCACTTGCTCTGCCACAAATATAAATCTTTCTTGCTTTTTAAACGGTGAAACTTACTTTTTACCGACGAAAAGTAAAGCGGACGCCTCTTACCGCTTTTCATATAATCAACAGCATTTTGTTTGTATTCCATACCTACAGCTTCATCTGACACTTTCCTGGGTGAGCTATCGGTGGCAGCTCAAATATTATCTTCATCAGAGTTGTTGGTGTTACTGGTGTTACTGTCATCCGGTAGATCATGTGTGGCGACAGTAAGAGTAGAATAAGAGTCCACGTTCATAGTGCTGTTCTCTATACAACCAGTTATGATACCTGTAAATATCAATAAGCACAACAAATATACACACTTGTTACAAGAGACGAACGCCAGCAAGTCAGATAGGCACAAAACCATCAATAGCCTATAGCCTACCATCCAAACTGTCCAAAAGGTCCTGTTCTTGAATGCTGAGAGGCCTTTCCATACATTTTCCATATTTTTCCTCCAGACAACATATAACTTTTGCAATGTTAATATTCATCATGCAATGCATGGGACACTCTCCGTATACGGATATAAGCGTATACCGGGTCTGTCGCCTCTCATTCGGTGACTGTACGCCGTAGGCCGGGAAGCCCAGTACGGTTGGGAAGCAACCTCTGACGCAGCCAATGAAGCTCACGCCGCTGGCGCGCCAATTTAAACGTGTAAATCTTAATTTTTCATCTAGTACTAGAGGAAGTTAATTTCCGAAAGATTTCTCTTCACGGTTCTGCCTATTTGGGCTCACGCAACGTATCAGCAAAGTTCCAGCAGGATCTGAGATTCCCCGGTTCAGAGACTTCCCTTGTAAGTCATTCTAAAGACTGTACTTTTTCCTCTCTTCTTTTGCCAATAAAGGATGGATTCGACGCTTGAACCAACAGCACAAGGGTTCAATACGTACTGGTCAAAGTCGTCAAAATTAGTAACAGTATTACTTCTCGCACGAGTTTTATCAGGAGTTGCGAACGAGTTCGATTCTCCTTTCTCAATATCGCCCAACTCTCACTTTATGACACGCACCGTTCTTTTAGATACACCTGTGGCCACCGCAGTCGCAGCCGGTGCTTGGTTAACAGGAATATTGAAATCACCGCAAGCCGCTACATTTTCCATTTTCCATGAATTTTAGGACATTAGCCACCATCTCCCTACTTTGGCTGTTCGGTTTCATGGTTTTATCCTTAGAGATGGTGGCATCTTATAATTTTACTTAAAAATGTAACTTTTAAAAATAACACCAGCCTAACACATTAAATACTGCAAAAAATAATTCAACAGTACTGCAGAGCTACATACACTGACAATAGTCTGGCAAGTACTAATGAAATGTGCTGACTGCATTAGGCTAAGTCGGCTGGTTATACCGTATCGTCAAAACTCCCGAGCCCCAACATGGGGGAGGGGGTAATGCCACGTAAATAGGAGTAGAGAAATTGACTAGTCGATGACACTTCATATTCTTCGAAATACAACGGTCGTCAGCGGTGGAGATATAACGCGCGGACAGTAATTGCGCATTCCTTGTTGTGTAACTGCTGAGCAGAACGATGAGCGATAGGCTGTGGAGCCAAGCTCTCTACGGACTCGGTAGACGTGGGTTCTAGCCCAACTGTCGGCCGCCCTTAAAATGGTTTTCCGTGGTTACCCCATTTTCAACTCCAGGCAATGCGGGGACGGTACCTTCTGACAGGCCACGGCGGCTTCCTTCCACATCCTTGCTCACTTTCATTTATCTTCATTCATTTCATCTCTCATTCGGGGCGTGGTGGCTCAGCGGTCTAGCTGTATGCCTCTCACCAAGGCGGTCCGGGTTCGATTCCCGGTCAATGCATGTGAGATTTTCGAAGTGAAATGAATGTCCTGTGGTTCGGATTCCACGTAAGAAGGAGGTCCCGTGGCTCATGATCTCTAGATTAACGGTCACGTTAAACTAGAAGCTTCCTTCCTTCCTTCCTTCATCTCTCATTAACTCCTCTCATGAAGTTGGCATCAGGAAGGGCATCCGGCAGTAAACACCATCCGCCGAATAGTCTTTCAGCGCATCTCACCCCTGACCCCGTTGGAAACGGGAATACAAAGGGGTGGACATACAGTTGTTGATTTATTAAGGGGCTTTGTAACATCGTGGTCAAGTAGCTCCATGTACTTGGGTGTGTGTGGAATTTGTTTGATAGCCTGTGTTATTATGAAGGCTGTATTAGAATATATAGTTGTAAATCATATAATTGTTGAGAAGGAGGCAGTCGTTGCCTTAATTTAGGTACCATCCTGGCATTCACCGGAGTAGAAAAGGGAAACCACACACCACAAACCTGGATACAAATACACTCGACAAATTCCATACTCGTACAAGAATTCATAATTGTATACCATGGCTTAATTGATATACTGTTCATGTTTTAGAAAATACATATATTCATAAGATTTGTTTCATGATGTTTGGTAGCCTATTTACAGTATTATTCGTCCTTCTATAAGTGCCGCATAGTATCCATTTTATTAAGGGGCTCTGGAATGCCGAAACTCTTCAAAGATTTTCGAAATTTCATTTTTGCGTCACATTAACACGTCCAGTGCGGATGACGCGACCAGCGGTTGACGCCACTTTACAAGCAGGTGCGGAGAACGCACTTAGCGCGTCATGAGATGAGTGTTCGAAAATGAGTGTCACAGTCTTCCCGCACGGCAAGAAAGGCTTTCCTCGTCATCCCGCACATCGTTTAAGTCCAATCTACAAGCAGTTTCATCCGTAGCCAGATTTGCGCATGCGTATTTGGTTTCCCGCATATTTACTCGCCTTGATTTTCGTCATACATTATAATTCTTTTTTGGAATCTCTATGCAACAAGACAACTACTATGCGAGGAAAGACGCAGCATTTTCTGTTTATTATTTTGGAAGAATTACGAGGGATTCCGCTTTTGTAATAAAGAAATTCCATTAAGAAATTTCATAAAAGGACTAAACTTATAAATTGACAGCATAGTCATGAGTAGGACCCAGATGTTGATGCAGTAAAAAAGTTAAAAAAATGCACTTAAAAGTTTCAAAATTGACTGTAATAAATGTCCTAAACATTTGAAAAATGCACAATAAAACGGAGAAAATGATCTTATAATAATAAACTCACCAATATTTCAAAAAAGACATCTTGCTCAAACTGAAAAGTCAATCAAAATAGATTTCTAGCCCTTAACAAAAGGTTTATGTTCAGTTTAGTCCGAGTTGCACTGCACTACGCATGTCATTCTGATGTTGTCAAATGTAAATGATCTGCGAATATCAGCCAATAAGTTGTTATATCTCGAAAATCTCAAAATCAACTGATGTGATCGGAGTGTACTAGAAGTGAGGAAGGTCGTTTGCTTCTAAATCTTCCTCAATCCCAACCGTGCAGTAGTTTTCACCGGTAAGAATGTCTGAGATTTTGCATAATGTTTTATACACGGTGTTTTTGTCTGGCAATTTTTTCAGTTTTGATGCAATACCCGCAGTAATTTCGCCACGATTGTTGCTAAGACTACTGTCGACCATAGTATTATGTGCACTCGAGTTTGAAGGTTGTTTGTGAAGTAACCAATAGACCTACATAAAATCCAATAACATCATCATTTTCGTCGTTCTATTTTACGTTAGTTCATGTAGGTTTGGAATTTTTAATTTATATTTTAATATTTTTATCGCAGTTGGAACACAAAAAGTGCACGTTTTTAAGCGTGTTTCAACCATGCGTCACATTTAAGAATTATTATCTCAAAAACCCGTCATCAGATCGAATCCAAATTTTAACACAATATACATTGGAATGTTGAATAACTGGTTTATTAATTTCAAAATTGTGTGTGTCCAAGAAACAAAGTTGTTATCATTGTTGTAAGGTAACTTTTTCTCGGCTCGGGGTGGTTGGAAAATGTAGTTCTTGATTGCGTTGCAATCGTTATACATCAACAAGTAATGCTGTATGACTGTGAAATACGTAAATTAATTCACTTATTTTATATCGGTTTGTATTTGTACGAGGAAATAACACATGGTTCACCAGTTAGCCGCTCCGGTGAAAGCTGTACAGCGTTGCCGAAATGGTGCCCACACGCATCATGGTGCGTAAAATAGAACGACGAAAATGTTGATGGTATTGGATTTTATGTAGGTCTATTGGTTACTTCACAAACAACCTTCAAACTCGAGTACACATAATACTTTGGTCGACAGTAGTTTCCACCCGGTTGATTAAGGAAATAGAATCAATATTACAATATTTCAAATTATCTTGTATCAGCTACTAACTTCTTCTTTATTCTGAGAGACGTAACTCCCTCATATAAAGCTGTGACATGACTAAATTGGGGAAAAAATTACCTCAAAAGGCCGATTTCTCTAAATAAGACCAAAAAAATCTACCAAACTTAAAAAATGTTCTTAAAATGGAAGAATAGCAAAAAATACAAAAAGATGCAAAATAAAAATGACTTATTTGAAAACGGGGTGGCCCGTCCGTAGTTTCTATTTACTTCAGCATTGTTTCAGACAGCTCAGTAAAAAGATGACATGTCACCAACATCCGGACCCTAGTCATGAGTAACATGAAATAACTAGTTATCATTCCTTGCTGCGTCATAACGCTGATGTTATCATATTATTTATATTTTGTGTTCAGGTGGCCCACAATTCAGTTCCATCAACATCACGATGTCTAGTATTATCCTTTCACGAATTGATTGCTGGCGGTGGAGATGGGAACTATTCTTTATTTACTTGTGTCACACTTCAGCCTGCTTCGTTGATAGGTACAGTTGCGAGAGTAGGATATGACTCAGCTCCAGTAACCTCGTCATGGTTTAACTGTCCGTGGTGACATGAGCTCCTATGACGCGCAATGTTGCTTGACTTATGTGCTGGATGCACTCTGTCATCGCTGTGTTCCCCGCTTCGCCCCGTGGGGCAGCTGCCACAATAAACACCAAACACTGGTGCAGCCACGTTCAGCGGCAATCAAATCTTAAAGGGGTAATATTACCTCGCTACTTCAACCACCGTGCGGGTCACGCACCAGGCGCGTGTGTAGGATAAGTAGGATAAGCTCGGTAGAATAATCTTACCAACATTGAAAACTCTAATTAAAGGAGTTCCATGCAAATGACTCGCTCAGTATGGTGGATATTTCATGCTCTACTACGAGGTGTGATCAAAAACTAAAGCATGAGCCTGCAGTGAATCGTGTGCATTTTATTTCATACAACCAATACAGCCAACTGATAGTACATTAGGTTATTTTGTGACAGTCTCCATATCGGTTTAGGCAATTGTCACTTCGTGGGATGAGTTTGAAGGCTGCGTGTTCAGCCACGTTGTCGCGAAGGGTTTCACCTCCTCGTCTGAAGCGAATCGTTGACCTCCTGAGTGCTCCTTCAAGTGAGGAAACAGGCGAAAGTCGCTTGGTGCGAGGTCAGGGTGTAGGGAGGGTGGTCAATTGATGTCCCAGTGAAACCGCCTCAACAGCGTGGTGACCTTCTGGGCTGTATGAGGTCGCGCGTTGTCATGAAGGAAGATGATGCCCTAGGTGAGAAGTCCTGGCCGCAGTTACATGTTTCGCGCACAGGAATCGAATAACTAATCGGATCTTTTCGCGAGACCAGTTCTCCATTGAGTCGTCATTAGTTGTTTACCAACAACTAGCGCTGTAGGTGGCAGGTGGCTGAAACACTGCACAGTTACCAACCGTATGTATTAGAATTACCCCACACTACTAATTTCTCTATAACGGACGAAACTCCAGGAATATTGGCCTTGTAACCTTAGTTTCTGTTTACCTCTCGTAATACGCAGTGAACGTGTTAAGTTAAGGATATTTTTTTTCTTCATAGCTCAATCGTAAGGCTACTTTACTTTCCTACAACTATATGTCCGATTAATAAACCCACTGATTTTTATATCCCCGTCTTTAAAAACCTTCTTAAGTAAGCAAACCGAGCGTTGAGGTGTCGGAGCGTTCCCCGCCTTAAAACCAAAGCTGTCCATGTTTCGCAAGCTAGCGGATCATTGATTCGAGTTTCTCGCTAAAGTTTATTTTTAACATTATGGTGTTTGAAGCCATTTTTCAGTGTTGCCTAAGTAATCAAAATTTTTGTGTTCTTCAGTCGGTCAACACTAAAATTTTGAGTGGTTCATGAACCATAGACTAAATCAGTCACTAGCATCCTGTTTGAATTAATTCTAGAGGAAAGGCAGTAAGAGTATGCAATGAAGAGGCCCTGAAAGTTCCGTGCATTTGCACTTAGTAGTTTCCGAGAAAGAGGAACATAAATACTTAAAAATATAAGTTCTGGAAAAAAGCATGTGAAGTTTTTGGAGGAAGTGGAAGTTCCTTTCCGTTGATATATATTTAGTTATTTTTATGTACTTCCAGTGCTACTATCATTTTCAAATTTTCACACATTGAAGAAAACATGATAACCAATGAAATAAACATAAAGAGAATTCTAAAATTCTGACCTCAAGGGGGTACATCTCCCCTTAAAGCTGAAATGTTTTGAAACAATGCCATCTTATATGTGTTATATCTTAACACAGTCGCTTTTATAAATGTAATTTAATTTTGATAGATCGACGTGTTCATGAAAATGCTGTTAAAATTAGGCAACAAAAAGATAATTTTGAAAGATAGAAAAAAGAAACGTTAAGGCCTATTTTCAAAAAATATGTGTCAAAATGAGAAAGACCAAGAAACATCCCTGAGAAATATCAATTAGTTCCTGTTACAAATTCCAGAGAGAAAGGTAAACACAAAGATGAAAATTAACATTGACAGTATAAATGATTCCATTACCTCTGAAGATTTATTTTGGGGCTTCGATGGCGTTGTTGGTAACATGCTGAGCTTCTAAGCCCAAGATCGTGGGTTCAAACCCAGCCGAAAACGTCGGATTTTTTTAATAGCGTTAGAAATTCCTCAGTATGTCTTCCTTCGGAGGGGAACTAAAGCCGGCGGGCACATGCCATAGATTTATGGCACTACAATTTTGTGAAGCTAAGTTTGTAGGTTAGATTTGGTAATCGCTCTATTAGTTCCAACGTTAAACGCCAGGTGCCAGTTGCGGTGACATCTAGCAGCCAAGTTCACAGCTAGGTGTCGTTGATAGTAGCATTTGGTAGCAAAAGTAGAAACTACTTGAAATTGGTCGTCTGTAGTCCTTACCTGAATTACAGACAACACACACTAATACAGCCATCACAATTAACACCGGTTATCAGACAGATTCTACACTCAGCCAAAGTACACAGGGCTACATGACCGCCCTAAACTGAGGAACCAACCAATATTTATTCTCATCTTATTGTGAGAATTAAAAATCCCTCGTGGGTCATTATTCTGTAAATTCATGCATGCCGCTGATTTATCTACGTACTGTATATCTTATTATTATATAATACGCTAAGGAGTAGGCCTATGTTTCACAAAACTCAAGCTCCTAAACCAGAGGGAGTTAGAAGGTGTGGTTTGTACCAAAATCTTTCAAATCATCTCAATAGTACAGGAACAATCTTGCATTTTGTTGAGAAGTTAACGGAAATACATTTATTTGTTTAAAAAGTGCTTTTAAACAAATTGAAAAGACGATAGCCCCTGCCTGAACAGTATCGCGTACAGCCCGCATAGCACTAGGGCCAGGCGGGTAGTCTGTACACATGGAACGCACACAACCCATTATGCGAGAGTTCTCGCACGGGTCTGCTAGTTATACAGGGTGATTCTTATTAACGTTTAAAACTCTCTGTAGCGACGTAGATGGCATTGAGACAAGTAATTTGATATAGGACACTTAGGGTCGCAAGTGTCCGGAAATACCTAAAAGTGAACCACAACTGTTAAACATATGACGTCATCAGGTGGCGGCTACGCTCGAATGGTCAGGCCCGTACTCTCTTACGCAAACCAAAGCATCCAATGTTGAATGTTGAATGTCATATCACACTGGCTCCGAGTCTGCGTGTGCGACTCGGGCGCGTGGGGTTCGAGGATCAAATCCGGGGCCTATCCAACAGCTTTCTTTGTTCTCTCTCTTCTCCTTTCAAGTGGAAGCAGATTGTTTGTTGACATTAAGACTCGGAACCAGAGTGGTAAGATATTCAATGTTTGCTTTGGTGTGCGTAAGAGAGCACGGGCCTGACTGCTCGAGTGTAGCCGTCACCTGATGACGTCATATGTTTATCAGTTGTGGTTCACTTTTAAGGTATTTCCAGACACTTGCGACCCCAAGTGTCCTATAACAGATTACTTGTCTCAATGCCATCTACGTCGCTACAGAGAGATTTAAACGTTTATAAGAATCACCCTGTGTATGAAAAATCCACAGCCTGCTTCCAGTTGACCGACCGGGTCAGGGAATGGAATGAATGAAGCCCCCATCTAGCGGCGAGGATATGAACTGTGCTGGCTGCGGAAGCCTGTCGCACTCCCCTGGGGGCAATGATTAAATGGATGACAGATGAAATGAAATGATAGTGGAAAATATTGCTGGAATGAAATTGAGACAGGGAAAACCGGAGTACCCAGAGAAAAACCTGTCTGCCTCCGCTTTATCCAGCACAAATTTCACATGGAATGACCGGAATTTGGCTAGTTATATATAACTAGCAAAAGTACCCGTTCTTCGAACGGTCTTCGGTATTAAAGGCCAAGCTTTCTCAGAAAGGCAGTAATTAATAGCGATTCGTGACAAAGATTCAGAGAAGGAGTGAACCAAGTTAATCTGGGAAGAAGAATGAATGTTCCAACTGTAGAACAATAAAAATACTCATACATTACTTAATACCAGTTTCTTCTGTAATTGTGTTTAAAAGAAACTATTGAAATTACGAGTAAATTTTTTAAATAATATTTTACTTTTTTCTTCTATAAACATATAAATATTTGAAAAACAGATGCGTAACAGATGTGGGCTTTAATTTGTGATTATATAAACTAATATTGTGAAAATGACATTTATCCAATGTACTGTATATAAATTAAATTTTATTGAATCATGTGTAATAAATTTACTAAATACCTATTGGCTATTTTATTTATTTAGCGTACGGCTATTAGTGCCGGGAGTGTCCGAGAACATGTTCGGCTCGCCAGAGGCTGTAGCAGCTTCAATGCGGTCACCCATGGGGTGAGCTACACGTTTCGGTACATTTCAAGTAGTTCCAACTTTCGCCACCAGATGCCACTGACACCTAGTGGTGAACGTTGGAATTTTGAGAGAGCGTTTCAACGAAATCTAACTTACAATTTACCTTCACACAAGTTTAATTAGTGGAGGTTTTTTTACATGACATAAATCTATGACATGAGACCTCCGGCTTTACTTTCTCTCCGAAGGAAGGCAAACTGAAGGATTTTAACGCTCTTAAAAAAATCCGACGACGTCGGCTGGGTTTGAACCCGCGATCTTGGGCATGGAATTTCAGCATGCTAACGACTACGCCACCGAAGCCGCTTTACCTATTGGTATTTCATTCATATAAATTGTGCTCTTGAAAGGTAATACTACTTTCATAAGTAAAAGTATGCTCAATCCGATTTCCGTGAAAAGGAGGTCGATAGTATTGAAACATGCATACAATTAAACTAAAGAAATGGATATTTCATCAACATTTTCACACACAGAAATCAGTTACGGTTAATAGCACGAAAAAGGTCACACATAAGTAAGGAAACGAATAATTTAATCAAATTTCGAAGTAAACAATGACACAAATAGCACACAATATGTCAAAAGAAATTAAGTAACTGACTGACAAAAGAATGGGGTGACTATGATAAAACAAATGAAGTCGAGTAATATTAAAAATGACTTTACTAATTAAGTCATTTTAATGACTTACCTAATTAACTAACCAATTTATCGTGGAAAGAATCTATCACTATAAAGTTTTACACCAGGCTGTTCCAGCCGAGCAACTCGCTCGTGAGCAGCGGAGTACTCGCCGCCTTACGTGAGTAAACCAGCAACATGCAATACAGCTCTGCTGTGGGGGGCTGCCGTCACTTCGCGGTGGATATGTCGTAGTCAGATAGTGAAATCCGTCATTTCATGAAGATCCTAGGCACTTCATGAAAAGCCGGCATATGATGTAAAATGGGATAGTTACACAATCTGACGCGTTTCTTCATGAAGTGACGGACTGCTTAGGCAGATGGTGTAAGAAATCATTTTTCATTATCTGCCGAGGCACTTCATGAAGATCCGGCATTTTTTGATTCGGCTCTTCATGAAATGACTAACGCGACGAAGTCGTACATTAATTTCTTTAATTGTTCTATTCCAAGAAATAAATTAATGCTTATTTACTATGGAATTCGAAATCAATTTCCACGTACAACCTAAAATCTAATCCTGGAACACTGGGTAAGTTTTTCCCTTTTTTTTTCTTCTGTGTAAGTTTATATATTTTTTCCATTTGTAGACCTGCATTAATCCGTTTCTAATCAGAATGAAATGACTGCCACAGTGGAGTCGTACATTAATTTTTCTGTGTAATACACGAATTATTCCGAGAAATAAATTGATGCTCGTTTATTAAGATGTTCATAATTAATTTCCACGTAAGACTGAAACCCTAATCGTGGAATACTAGGTACACTTTTCTCCCTCTGTCTTCTTTTTGTAGAAGCTTATATTTTTCCCAATTTGTGCAATATACTTTTTCTTTAGGCCCTATGTATATTTTCATAATTTATTTTGTGGTTTGGCTTTATTTCCTAAAATGTGTACCCTTTCTTTTTATTTATTTCTCTCTCTCTCTTCCCCATTGATGTATTTTGTATTTTTGAACTTAACATGTCTGATGACCTTATCAGACAACATACTGTGCACCCTAATATACTGGGCTGATGACCTTATCAGACAACATACTGTGCACCCTAATGTACAGGGCTGATGACGTTATCATACAACATACACCTAGTATACTGGTGACCAATATGTTCCTAGCCCGTTTTTACAATAATAAAACAACTACAACTATATTAAAATGTGCAGACTGAAAAATGAAAATACAGAAACCCTCCCGAAATTACTTTCTGGGTACGGCCCTGATTTCTTCATTGCGGTAAGACTTCAGAAACACGAAATAAGCTGACTATTGTGTAGGCTATGTCCTAAAATGTTCTAATAATAGCATTAATATAAACATCGCATTGTTCTGTTGGCATCCCGCCTTTTAACTAACCCCATGTAATAGAATGTGTAATATTTCGTCTGGACATATGCCGTTCATTCTCAGACTTGTGATAATACTGGTATTTGCGTCAACACCCATTAATCCTCTGCTAATCAGCCACCAGTAGCATGTTCATCCAAATGAGACGAATAGAACACTTGTGAATGATTAAAACAGGCAGGCTACAAGTGACATAACCTAAAATATACCAAACAAGTCTTTCTTACCTTATCCATTTCTTCTTGAGACCAATGTTTTTATGAGGCTTTTCTTCATAATACTCATTAACTTTCTGAAGAAACAACTGCCTGTACTTCCACGGTATTTTCCATATCGTATATTGCCACTATTTATTCTTGGAAAGCACACTTATCTCACCACGAGGACAACGCTACCGCTTCTTCATGAAATGACGGGCTTGACTTTCCGTCAGATAGTGTAAAAAGGAATTACACTATGTGACGGCTAAATTTAGTCATTTCATGAAACCACGCGTCAGATAGTGTAACTATCTCATTTTACATCATATGCCGGCTTTTCATGAAGTGCCTAGGATCTTCATGAAATGACGGATTTCACTATCTGCCTACGACAGATACATCAAGACTGGCTGGAAGTGCATGGACTTGTACTATGACCTTCGTCCAGTGACGCATTGGCTATCACCCCCAGTCCCTCTCCAACCGTGCTCCAAGCAACACTGCTGAGTACTCGCGTGTACTCATACTCAAACTCGTGGATTTGGAACAGCCTGTTATACACTGTATGTAATAATGGGAAATGGTAATGACGCATCAAATTTAACAAAAAAATCTGGATGAGGATGCATACCAAAAAAAAGCACTAAGCTATCGGAATAAACTCATGCTATATGCCTATATAGTTGGGAGTAGCCATTCGTGAATGGGCTGATAACTGTAATGTTATTAAAGGGGAATTGCTTTCTGCTTCCAAGGCGGGAATCAGCAGTATTCTACCTAAGTGCCTCACGGTACACAACATTAGTAGTTGTGTTTTCAGGAGCACACACGAAAAGCATGTCGCTACTGCCCACCCTCGAGAAGGCAATATATAACTGCCCGTGTGAAAAACAGTGAGATCGAAGATCAACGCCAGCAATTTTCAACGTCTGCCCTTGTGATTTGTTTATTGTCATAGCAAAGCATACAGTGATCGGAAACTGCAGACGCTTAAACTCAAATGGATAATTCGTCAGTATAATGGGAATCCTTGGAATGAATACTGATTCGCCCTTGCCACAACCTGTCAGGATGGTAGCCTCGATGACATTTGTATGTAGTGACTTCACTCGTAATCTAGTTCCATTGCAGAGCTTAGGAGCACATAGGTTACGGAGAAGCATAATCGGTGCTCCAACTTTCAAAATAATTTGGTGCTCAGGAAGACCAGGTGCAGTAACGTGGTTTAGAAACTCAGTTGGATAATGCACAGCATCATCCTGGTTTAAAACAGTGTTTATAGATCTATACACCACTTCATGAGCACGAAATTCCTTAAGGATAGCACAGTTGATACCGGCGGCTAGGTCATTCTTAGGGGTCAAAATGGCTCGTTCGCAAAGCCAAGAGTTGTCTCTGGACGAAATATCATCGATACCTGGATACACACAGCAAATAAGCTCCTGGATCGTTTGTACAACAGTGCAAAGGGAGGGGGGAAGGGTTATAGAACTTCCTTCCTCCTGTAAGGTCCCTTCACCTATCCTCAATAGTAAATCCGAGAACTCTTGGCTCCGAAGATCACCTTCCAGATGAACCCTCAAATTTACTGATAATGATTCCTTCTTGACCAGTGTCCAAAGTGCAGAACTCTTGAGAGAGGCATTGACTTCGTCAGCTCTAGTGCCATTCGGTACGACTGGCAGTGTCTGACGGAAGCCACCTGAGAAGAGGATCGTAATGCCTCCCATCACTCCTTCATCTTCTCTGACATCTCTCAATGTCCTGTCTAAAGCTTCTACTGCTTGTTTGTGGGACATAGTGGATTCATCCCAAACAATCAATGCACATTGGGCAATTACTTGAGCAATATTGCTCGTTCTGGTTATGTTACACGATGGTGTCTATCTTATCCACATGTAACGGAATTTAAAGGTGAAATGGGCAGTCCTGCCACCCGGGAGCAAAGTTGCTGCAATGCCAGATGACGCAACAGCAACCGCAATTTTTCCATCACATCTAAGTTTGGACAAAAGGAGTTTTACTAAAAATGTTTTTCCCGTGCCTCCGGGGGAGTCAAGGAAAAACATATTTCCCTCTCCTTTGCTTACGCCGTCCATTATTGTGCGGTAAATGACGGCTTGTTCTTGTGTTAGCCTTGGTTCATTTTCACGAACAAAGTTTCCCATCTCCACAGGATCGTAATTGGTTTCTCGCAGAAATTCTTCGTTGAGGTCCGTTTCATGCAGTGTCTGAGGTGACGGGAGGCCATAATGTGCAAGTCTTTGTCCTCCAACTGTAACGACTGCAGCCTGTAGAGACGAAAGACCTTTGTTGTAGATGTGCTCATTGTACATGATGTTAACATCATTGCATGTTCTTTGTAATTGCCGAAATATGTCCTCGCATAGGCCATTTCTATACTTGTTCCATAAGGAAAAGGGATCACTAAGGTTGCAAAAGACCAACATAATTGCAAACAGCTCCCTCAATCTGAAATGCTGGCTTCGCTCAATGTGTCGTCCCAATGAATGTCATCCTGTAACAGACCTAGCACTCTGCAAGCTGTCTGGTATGTTGGATGTACAATGCCATCAACAGTCCTTAGGTGTTCAAAAGATGTTGGTCCTTTCACAGTATGCAACAACATTCTCAGATAGTAGCATTCCGCATTATTGGGGTGGACTGTGTATATTCTCCCAATAATATGATCCCTCCTCATTTGAGGGTGTCCGTCTACGGGTGTTCCCTGCTTCCTGGGAGAGAACATACCTCTCTGTGCATTGAAAGTGTAAAAGCTCGGTACATCTTCGTAGAACAGCCCCCTCGCAAAAGCATCATTGCCACATAGTTTGAAAAATGCCATGAGTGTGGTATTTTTAGCGGTTGCTATTTGCTCTCGAACATTTTCTGGTTGAAAATAAACCTTGTCCATTTTCCAGATGGACGGCCAAATGTATTACAGGAGGATATCTTTCGTGAATTGGGATAGAAAGAATTCTCCATACTGCCTCTGAAGTACTTATATATCTTCCGCTCGGATATTTCAGTACTTCATCAGCTTGATTCCCTATGCCAAAACAGGCCTGGTCACTACCCTTATTAACGTATTTGCATATGTATTTTACCGATTTTACACTACTGCAAAATTCTACGTTAATATGGGCGTTAAAGGTTCGTGACAGCACAGGTGAATATGGAACAACCCATTTACTGTCCACGTTGATCACTGTGTTATTCAAACGTATTTGGGTTGTGAATCCTCCTGAATAAGGATCTCTACGCCTGTAAGTTGGGTAACCGTCTTCGCCAGTAATTGTCTCGTTGGTGAATTTCCGAGGGTATTTCTTGGTGCACATACCCTCCTTCATACAGGGTGAATTGAGGTTTAATCTGCCGCAGGGACCGTGAATCATATGAGTCTTTACAACCTCATAAAGTTCAGGGTCATCTGCAGGGTTTGGTAGCTCAGCGCGAATCACATCATCAATTTGAGATGGCCGTATCTTTTCCTCGAGCCAAATGAGGATATGGGCGTGAGGAAGCCCTCTTTTCTGCCACTCAATGGTGTACATATGACACCGTGTTGACCCAAACAATTTACCCTTCACTATGATATCCATGAGCTTCTTGATTATTAAGTGGAAAACCCTAGAAATAATGTCATGGCGGTCTTGCGGCCTCTGCCCTGGGAGCAATTCTTTTTTAATTTCTTCCCATTTAGGATTTGTAGTGAAAGTTATGAAAAGATCAGGGTGGGAGTATTTACGTACATAGCAAAAGGCATCTTGAGTCCTTTGATGCATGTACCTTGGACCTCCAGTGAAAGACGAAGGTAAAATAACCAATCGGCCCAAGTTATCCAATTCACCATCCTGCCGTAACGCATCTTGAAGATGAATATAACTATCAGCCCGCAAACGTTTCTGATTATTTCTAATATAGGAAAGTCGTTCAGTCTCTATTTTGGCGTACATGTCCACCAAGAATTGATTGAACAGTTGCTTAAACTATGGCAGATGATTATATTCATTTGCTCTTATCATGATAAGAAAGGAATAAAATTCCAGGGCAGAAGTCCTTTTTCTCATATCATATTGTCACAGGATCGACGTGGTGAAGTGTAAAGTTGTAACCATCTTCACCTCGGCAGAATATTAAAGGGTATTGCAGAGCGTCGTAAGAACGATGTGTCTCACATATTCTCTGCAAGCCTTCGCCTCGCCTTCTAAGTACTATATCCCTCTTGCCACATTGCTGGTCGACCAAGAGTACTGCAACTTCGTCAGTCGTTGGCTCATTGTACCTCCTAGCGTGTTCTGACGTAGGTTTCCGATCAGCATTGATCATAATTTTATAATCATCCTTCCTACCTTCAGAAATAGAACCTATTGCAGTTTTATAATTATTGACATAAGTATTGCATTTTTTTTTTTTTTTTTTTTTCGTGTGGCCTCCTGAGAGGCCGAGTGCAGGTCTTTTTAAGTGACGCCCGTGGGCGACCTGCGCGTCGGGATGAGAGATGGAATTGATGAAGGCGAATGAAACTGGGCAAGGATGTGGAAGGAAGCGGCCGTGGCCTGTCAGTAGGTACCGTCCCAGCATTTGCCTGGTGTTGAAAATGGGAAACCACGGAAAACCATTTCAAGGACGGCCGACGGTGGGGCTCGAACCCACGCGTCTACTGAGTCAGCAGAGAGCTTGGCCCCATGATCTAACGCTGCGCTTTAGCGCGCGTAGCCACTACTGTCGGTAGTATTGCATTGATGGAGCATATGCTGCAACACTTTAACTAAATGTCCATTTACATTCCTTTTATGGGACATCCTAATATCAGCCTGTGTTTTATAGTCAGTGATGAAGTACACTTGAAGAAATTTTGAGTTTTCAGTGGTTTCCGGTAGCAATGATCCAATGAGATGATACACCTGACCCTGCACCTTATAAGTTGGCATAAACCCCCTTTCTATAATTTTGAAAGCCCCAAATGATGTCATTTGGAAAGCGGAATTATATGCCCGAATGTTTTCTAGGAAGTGTTTGGACTGGGGATGATGACCGTTAAGTAGAGATAAGAGAGGCTCCGGAGGAGGTAAAATAGTGGCAAGTCGCACTTTTCCTAAAGAGCAACACATTTCTGGGGCCTCTCCATTCCACTTGAAAGCTTGGCAAAAGTTGCATACTTTAGTCATGGAACCAATATTAGATTGTTGTCCATAATCAAGTAGAGGATTGTAATTGAAGCCACTATTACATATATCCTGCCACTGTCTCAACAGCCGTACCTCGCGGCTCTGTCTAGCTTCAGTCTGACGCCGCTGTCTCTCGGTCTCTGATTCAATAACCCTAGCAAGCATATGTCCTGTTCGATCAGCACTCTGCCGCTCTGTTTGAGCTTGCAGAGACTCTGACTGGCGAGCAGTAGAGACACTGATCATGCGGTTTTCAGCCCTCTCGTTGCCTTCAACACGCTGAATTGTTCTGCGAGTTCGAGCATATTCCCGCCGGTTGTCTCCCTCCTCATCACCTTCAATTTCAAGCCTGGAAGCGTGTTTCTCGCGATCCGTCAATATCCGCTGCTCACGCTGTTCATAAGTCTCTGCCTCGCGAGCGAGAGCAGTGCTCACTCGGTCAGCTTCCCGCCGTGCCGAACGCTACTCCTCAGTCTCTGCCTCGCGACCGAGAGCAGTGCTCACTCAGTCAGCTTCCTGCCGTGCCGAACGCTGCTCCTCAGTTTCCAGTTCTCGAGCGAGAGCAGTACTTATTCGGTCAGCTTCCTGCCGTGCCGAACGCTGCTCCTCAGTCTCCAGTTCTCGAGCGAGAGCAGTGCTCACTCGGTCAGCTTCCTGCCGTGCCGAACGCTGCTCCTCAGTTTTCAGTTCTCGAGCGAGAGCAGCACTTATTCGGACAGCTTCCTGCCGTGCCGAACGCTGCTCCTCAGTCTCCAGTTCTCGAGCGAGAGCAGTACGTATTCGGTCGGCTTTCTGACGTGCCGAACGCTGCTCCTCAGTCTCTCGTTCTCGACCGAGAGCAGTACTTATTCGGTTAGTCTCCAGCCGAGTGACATTGCAGTGAGAAGTAGATTGGCGTACAGAAGAGTGGCGGCGTAGGTCGACTACCAAGCACTCCTGACTGCCGTCATCCGATTCGAATTCTCCCGACGTTGAATTCCGTTCCCTTTGAGAATCAAGCCAACTATCATGCTGCCCTTGGGTCTCTGACTCCCTTTGATTTCTAAATCTCTTTGCCTCGCGGCTTATCTTGCCAATATTGGACTTTTTACGTGTTGGCATTCTGTACGTCAGCCAGAATTCAGAGTAAGTAATAATTCTGACGATGATAATAAATGCTGTTTCATGGGACCTAACTTCGAGGTTACCGGTCCCTACTGGTTTGGTCGAAAATTATATTCTACGAAATGGAAAACTGAAATTAAAACAAATAACTTACGTACTACAAGAAGAAAATGTCAAAGAAAATGAAATTAACCACAGGGAAAATAAATGCCCTCACCTCGGAGAATGACGACTGAGGGACTTAGAAATAAGTAGGCCATGAAAGGCGGATAGGGAAGGGAAAGAGGAGGGATAGTCCACCCCAAAGTCAATGGAAGAAGGGATAAACGGACGCAGTTCAGTAATCTCTCGGGATCGCCAACTCCCGAGCTCACCAGCCGTGAGCTCAGTTATCTCAGCAACCGTGTAAAGTCAAGCGAGTGTAGGCCAATTTAATATGAACATACATGAACAGTGCGAAGAAACGCTTCCGTTACAATTTGCATCGCAAAAACCATGCACAGCAGCGGAAGTGTAGGCCAAGTCAATACCAATACATATGAATAATAATGAGTAAAAACCCAACCGTTATATCGACACAATTCGTGCAGAAAATAAGCAATGAATTTCAATAAGAGTGCGTAGAAATGCAACCTTAATGAGAAAACACGGTACCTTTATAGCGACAGAATCCGTGCACCATAAGCAATGAATTTCAATGAGAGTGCGTAAGAATGCAACCTTTATATTATATTATATCACAATGACAATGCAGAACCACAAACTTTCAAGCTAGATCAATGCCAATAAACATATGTTGTCGCCTAGCAACACGAATCGTCACTCGGCACCAAAGACTATAATATAGTCTACGGAAAGATAGGAAACACAATACAAAATGGTGGTTCCAACATTCGATTGCAGCGGCATCTGCTAGTTAATCGAACATGTATTAAACCACGGCCGACTGGATGCGAGCTGCGCTCTCTAGTCGGCTGTGATTAAACTAATTTTGGTGAAAAGATTCGCGTGTAGCGTAAAGCCAAGGCCCCCTTCACAACTGCTCGGCAGGAACGAAACAAAACTGCAGCGCTCCAGCCAAAGCTGCTTCATATAAGAAACAGCAGCCTGCGTTGAATTAGTTCACTATACTTACGGACAGATGGCCCCGCTATTCCGCCCTTTGAAGCAACAATTAACTGACACTTCGCGTAGTATACAGTGAAATTGATGGTTTCCACAAAACGTCAGCTTAGTTAAAATGTGCTCTCAAACGAAATTCACCTAACGTGTACTTCCTGACGTGAAAATAAAATTGATGAGATGTGATCGGCTTATAATATCACTTTCCATTATCTTCAGTTCTTGGATGTCCCTGTTAACTTCTGTTAACCACGGTGTCAAGCTCTTTCTATTCTCCCAGTAGTCTTGTTGGGTTCATCCTTGAGGCATGTCCGTAGAAAGCCAGACGTCTCTTCTTGGCCACATCTGTGATTTTCTCAGTATATCTACATAACTCCTGATTTGGTCTTCTTCTGTACTCGTCGTCTATTTTTATCAGTTTATTAACTGAAATTAGTTTTCTGGAAATATCTCAGAAATGTGGTTTTAGATCCTTAAAACCTAGTAGCCTCCGAGCCACCGAGGGTCTGAAAATGAGTTTTGTCTCGCCCTTGTACGCCATAATAATAATAATAATAATAATAACAATAATAATAATAATAATAACTTAATAATATAGGGATATAATAGTCCTTTAGAACCACACCCGCATGTGTAAATCGCGTGAAGAAATTCAAGAGTACCCCTTGACCCCCTTAAGCGCATTATATACGTATTGATGAATTTTACAGCTTAAGTTGGTTCCGTGATAACCTTATAGCCGTTTGTGAACGTTCACAGTATTGTAATAAATGGAATGGCATTGTGTCTTACAGAAATAGATGGACTTCTGAGATTGTGTTGCCATGGTTACCGACTTGCATTCGTTCAATAGCTTAATAAATGAAATTAGTTTTCTGGAAATATCTCAAAAACTGTTGGTTTAAGGACCTTAAAATGTAGTTTTCGGGGCCCGTAGGGCCTCCGAGTTTCGTTTCTCACATTGAGACGCTGAAAATGAGCTTTGTCTCGTCTTTCTACGCCCATTTCAGCATGCATTTTAAGGGGGTGGGTCCTCTTTTATGAGAGGTATGGAGAAGAGTTACATCAATGATTACTTTCGTGCCTCTGATGGACATCTGTACCAAATTTTACGTTGATCCACTCAGCCGTTCTCGAGTGATGCGCGTGCAAAGTTGTACACCGACAAACAGACAATCAGACAGACAAAAATTTTGTTTTTGCGCGCAACCGTTATAACCCAGTCTAAAACGCGTTAATAACTCAAGTTTCCGTGGAAATTCAGAAAAAACAGACAAACTTTCATGTATATATAGAGAGAGATTATAACCTACAGTATTTAAGGATTCAGTCACCTACCTAAAATCCTGGATACGTGTCTGCCTATTACTGCCATTCATTCGGGCTCTAGTCATCATAGTTGAAGAAACGATCTAGCGTGCAATACGACTGTGAATCACATAGCCTATATTGTATAAATAACTTCTTGCTAAGTAACCGCTGCTCAGCCATTCCGTCTGCAGATTGTGGGGTGACGGTGGTCAGCGAGTCGGGTCCCCTTGGCCGATTAACTTGGTTTTCTTGACCGAGTTGCTGCTTCATTGTCAGACAGCTACTCAATTAATTGTCCTCACGAGGCTGAGTGCACCCTGTTCCAGCCCTCATGCCAGTTTTTAAAATCCTTGACGGAACCAGGAATCGAACCCATTTATGCTTCATCACCGGTATGTTTTTCTCTTGTGGTTTTATTTTATCATTTGCACACTCCCTGTATTTATTTCCTTCTTTAATCTGATATTTACTGTTTTGCTGAAACCCACTGAATATCTGATTACTTTTAATTATAGTTCTATAAATTAAGAGGTTGTACTTTTGCCTTGCAATACGAAGTAATGGTGGTGGTGTTGTAAATTCATTTTGAAAGCTTGGGGCAACATGGTCATCAGCCCCATGTACTTGAGTGTGTGTTGAGCTTGTCTGATAACCTGTGTTTGTGTGATGACTGTACTAGCGTGTGTTGCTGTATCAGGGACAGGGATGTGGTAGATACTATCCCGATATTTGCCTGAAGGGAGTGTGGAAAACGCCGGGGGAAATCACACTTAGGATAGCCGCCACCAGCACCGGGATTCGAACCTCCGATCTACGGACTTGCTGGTCGTGGTTTGACAATGGAATGTATTGAATCTATAGCCAGACGAATACATTTTTGAGCGGTTTTGAGAACTTGTAGCATTTGACGTATTCTCTACTGTCCACATATTTATTGATTATCTCGTGGCACAGTGGTTAGCATCCTTGGCTGTACCCCAGAGGTCCGGATTCGATTCCTGATTCTAGTCTGAGGACTGGAACGCGATATACCCAACCTCATGAGGCTGAACTGAGAAGAAATGGGCTCAATTCCCACCTCAGCCATCCTAAAAGTGACCTAACTTAACCAATCCGAAATACAAAACTTACATGCTAATACAGCCATCTCAATAACGCATTTTATCAGATAACTACCACACACACCCAAGAACACGGAGCTAGATATCCACGATGCCACAATGTCTTTACGTGAATCAACAAGAACAGCATTCTCATTGAAGGGGATATCACTTTATTGACTGATTTGTGGAGACACCGGGCAAATGACTTGACCAAATCCTTCAATTTGTGGGACATTTAGCCTCAGGGATCAGAGTTAAGTGTTTCACTAGATCCCACTTCTCCAGCACGCAGACGAGAGACGTCATCATGAATTCTCGTCGCTTGCTCCGTCTTGGCGCTTGGAGACACAGGACCATTTTCTTTTCTTGTAAAGACCGACTACAATTTGTTCTCTCCTCAGTCAATTTATTTACGACACGGAATAGAAGTTGACGTAAAGAATGTGGCTCTCCACGCGAACTATCGCTTGCACTGGCATTCCAACTGCGTCTGGACTCTTAAAGCAAGCCCAAGGTTTCTGGAAAGTAAGGAAAGGCGACAGAATATACGGGTACAAGGTTGCTCCGAAATAAATGGGCAATTATAATATATATATATATATGATAATTGGCACTCACCGACGTATGTTTTATCGATCACATGCAGGATGATTTAGTTGGTAGGATTAATGGGGGGGGGGGGGGAAGGGGTCTGTAAGAAAGAATTATAATTTTATTAATGCAGCCAATGGCCATCTACTTTTCTTTTCAGGACGGGTGAGGGAAGGGATATTGGAAGGAAATCGGCCGTGGACCTATTGAAAGGAACCGTTCCGGCATTTGCCTGGTGGTAAAAATGGGAAACCACGAAATCCATTTTCAGGACGGCCGAGTTGGGATTTGAACTCACGCTCTCCCGATGCCAGAGAGGCATGAGGTGGCGCGTTAGTGCTCTCGGCCACCGTGGCCAGTAAGGAAGGAATTATCATCTCGTGAAATATGAATTTATACATAGCTAGAAAAATCACTTTATTTTCTCGGAAGGGAGGAACCTGTATTGATATGTAGAGATATGAAGCAATTCTTTCAGTGTTGTCTATACAAACATGTCATTTGTAGATCTTCAGTCGGTCAACACGAATATACCCAATGAATGGGTGAGGTACAAAATATAAATATGTAAATACACTCCTGGAAAAAATACATGTAATAGTTAATTATCATTATTAAATGGGGCAATTTTGGATTACGCGTTTCGATCCTCAAGTTCCTGACCACTGTGCTGTAGTTTAAAAATTACACTAAAATAATTACGCTACTCCTGTAATAGCTTGCCTTTGGTGTATTTTTTACCATTCGCAATGTGAATCTCGATATACGTTAGGTTTGTTTGGTCTTAAAGGTTTTATGAATTATGTAAGTGTATATACACGTTTGTACTATTTAGAAAAACACAATGTATAAGGTGCGTTCAAAAAGTAACGAGCCGGAGGCTGGAATGCGCAAACCGGTGACTACATCGACTAATCGTGGCGTGTGTAACGAGGTGTTGTTCCGACCAGAGCGTTGAAGGTCACAGCCCGTCGCTAGAGGGCACGCGTGTACGTCACGTGACGTCCAACGCTGCCAGTTGCATTGCAAACAGTGACATGGAGGCGTCAACCGAAGAGCAAAGAGGTGTTGTTCGGTTTCTGACAGCGGAAGGAGTAGGGGAAACGGACATTCATCGCCGAATGTCACAAGTGTACGGCGAACACGGCATGTCCCTTGCAAGTGTCAAGGCGTGGCACAAGCGCTTCAGGGAAGGACGGGTGTCGTTTGCCGATGTTGCCCGGTCTGCCCCCACTCCCCCTGCATTACCGATGACAACGTCCAGCTGGTTGATGCACTCATTACCCAGGACCACCGAGTGACAGTGAACGCCATAGCCGCCGTGGTCACTCCACGACAATGCACGACCTCATACGGCCAACACAGTCGTGGCACTCCTGCAGAAATTCAAATTGGAGGTTCTCGGCCACCCTCCATACAGTCCAGACCTCTATCTCTGTGATTACTCCATGTTTGGTCCCCTGGAAAGGGCTCTGCGGGACCAACGATTCACCTTGGACGCCGACGTCCAGCTGTACGTGCGGAACTGGTTCACATCGCAGCCCAGGGAATTTTATGAGACAGCCATTCACCGCCTCGTGTCACAGTGGGACAAGTGCCTCAACAGCCAGGGCCAATACTTCTAACATACAGGTACTGGTTTTAATTATGCCTCCGGCTCGTTACTTTTTGAACGCACCTTATAGTACTGAATCAATATAATAAACAAAAATGAACATAAATTAGCATGCACTAGAAAATTCTATTTGCAATGTTTATTAACTCAGTAGTGAATGCCGAACGACAAACAACACCACTGTGCAAGTTTCGCCATTGTAACTGTAAAACTTAGTAGATTGTCGATATTCGTGTCTTATACATTCAAGATGGCAGTTACGTGCTATATGCAGTGTGTAGGATTTGAAAGCGGGTCTACAGTTAAACAACCCTGTCTTTTCTAGGGACTTAATGGATGAGAATGGTTTGGATGTAGGCTACTTTTGCGAGAACTTTGTCTTAGCTCGAAGAACTGAAGAGGTACTTCAGGCTGCCCGATCAATATAAAAATGTTGCGATGTTACTCCCAGAATTTTGTAGACTATAACTTTTAAAAATTCCCAGTCGTACTCTCAGAATTTATTCTCATTCCATCCTGATTTTTGGTGGAAAGTTTTCTTGCAGTGAGAGTATTGATAGATGTGGTCCCGGGAGGTAGCTGCCCCCACGGAAGTGTGCATCTCTCTCAATAAATGGATTTCTCTTGTTGTGCTACGGTGCGCCAGGCCGCGCCACCCAGGGTGCGTACCAAGATAGTCCTTTTGTTGTTCCCATGATTTACTCAAGCGTCTGTTCAAGAATGTATCAAGGAGTGGCATATGATTAGGCCTACAAGTGAATTCTCTGTCAGGATAAGAGTGTGTTATATGAATTATCATATGTACCGACAAATGTGTAGGATTTGAAAGCGGGTCTACAGTTTAACAGTTATTTTCTTTCCTGGGGACTTAATTAAATAAATGTCCGGCTCCGTGGCTAAAGGTTAGCGTGCTAGACATTGGCCCGCTGTGACCCGGGTTCGATTCCTCGCCGGGTCATCGGGGATTTTAATCTCCTGGGGTTAATTCCCGTGGCTCGGGGTCTGGGTGTATGTGCCGTCTTCATCGTCACTTCATCCTCATTACGACGCGCAGGTCGCCCACGGGCGTCAATTAGAAAGACCTGCACTCGGCCTCTCAGGATGCCACACAATCAGTTCATTTCAATTGAATAGATCAAGACAAAAATATGAAAAAAAACCCATTCGTCAAATGAACATAATCAGATCCAGGTTAATCATACCAGGAGCTGGGAGGAGCAAGGGCGAATGTAAGAAATCCATTTCATTTCTTTGACGCGTGATTATTAATTACAGTATGGGTGATACAATGGTAACCGACTTTGGTTGATATTCGTCCCTAGTATCTTACACATTGTGTCCAAGTGACTATGGGGCGTGGTGACGCAGTGGTCAAGCTGTTTGCCTATCACCAAGGCGGGCCGGGTTCTATTCCAGGTCAATGCATGTGCGAGTTTTGAAGTGAAAGGCCATGTCTTGTGGTTCGGATTCCACGAAAAAAGGAGGTCCCGTGGCTCATGATCGCGAGAATAACGGCCACGTTAAACTACAAGCGTCTTTTTTTAAGTGACTAGGGCACACAAGGTTTGCATGGCGTGTGTTTCTGCAATGTTAATGAAGCCTGTGGATGTCGTTCGTTACTCGTAAACGTCTATAACTTCTGGTTTATGTTCCGACACCATATAAAACATCTTTACAGGACGGAATCCAAAACTAAAGAGATTATGAAACTGCTGAGATGACAGCATTGACTTTAATTGACGATAATCCAATAGGCCTAAATACACTAGTGTCATGCCACATTATTCAGTTCATGTTCATGTTAGGAATCACAAAAGGCATGAGAAACATTGCTTACTTATTTTATATCTCTACTTAGTATAAAACTAAGTCCCCGATTCATTGATGTCACGGGTAATCTCGAGAACCACGGGATGGATATTGAAGCGGTTTTCACCATTCTATAAAGGATATCTCGAGGAAGAATTCTGTAGAAAATAATGTATTTATGATCAAAGGAAGCCAAGCAGTAACGATTTCAGTGTAAAGGTCGAAAACAAAACCGGGTGTCCGTGCGCTTTTTAAGCTTACGCTGGACAAAACCGTTAAAAATATCAATATACTATAAAGGTAAGAATTGTTCACCATAAAACGTTCTACAAAAAAGTCCGGGAGAGCATATATCTATCTTCAATACATCGCCCACTATAAGTGGTTGTAAGTTTTCATTTCTTCCAAAAATCTCCATTCAATTACTGAGACGACAGTTTACGAGCTAGCTAGGGGCGAGCCTATCACCCAGTTACAGCCTAGCTAGCGGGAGAGCCTATTACCCCAGATACAGCCAGCAGCAAACTGTCAAATCGTGTTGAGTTAAGACTTCAGAGAAAAGTGGTTGTGTTTGAAGTTTCCCTGGAAATGCAACTCAGCTTTTCTTCATTTCACGTGTGAAATTTTCGTTCCGCAAAAATACACAGTCAAGTTAAGATTGGACGGAAGGGAGATTGTGTTTCATGCACCTCGCCATTCCCAAATTAAGTCTGACAATAATTCGTTGCACATGCATCTCCATGATAATATAATTAATAGTCCAGTCAGTCATTTTAACCCATCATGCCAAGAAGTAAAACAGATCGAAAGAAATGTGCTCATCACGTAATGCATTCATAACTGTTCCCGGGCGAAGCCAGGGTGGGTTGCTAGTTAGTTTATAAATTAATATTTTGTTCATGATTACCGTGAACCAAGTTCTCCAATAATACGAAGTGGTTCACCAGCCCTATTGCTCTGCGCCCTGCCTATGTGACAGCAATGTAAACTGAGACATGGGCCTAGTAAAGGATAAACGACCATAATCACTTCCGCGCCAAATACTAAGGACCATTCTACGAACATGTGATTTATTGCTCCTTGAAGAATACACGTACTTACAATCGAATTAATAGGTTACGCAGGAGTTAAATGAACACTACAAACCACGATTGAATACTTTGACACGGATATTAATGTTTGAAGAGGAACGGCCTCAGTTAATTAGTACCCGAGTAGCGCGAATCGTGTATGCTGTCTTCGTGGCTGAGGCGGTTAAAGTCCGATCTGACGTGGTGTGAGAGACCGGGCCGAGTGGTGCTTTGAATCCTGCTGTAGGCATCCTTTTTTGAACGACAGCCCGTGCTCCATTTTAGTTTGGATATAATATCAAGCCACACTTACAAAGTCACATTAACACATTTATTCACTTACGATGTATTCCTGCTCGTTGAATTTTGCTAATTTATGAAGAGAATACAATCGTAGTAGGTTATGCCATGTGACCTGTAATGACAAAGTGAAATGAATACCGTAAACCATGATTTTAAACTCTGACATGGATTTTAACATAGCATATCGAAGGAGATACTAATCGCCTGTGCTCGCATCAAAATATAAGTATTCTTTAGAATTTCCCTGGGTATTATTTTATTATTACATTTTACACTACAGGTTTGTGCCGTGTATGATTGCTGAGTTTTAATTCACTGGCCGTGAAAGCCAATATACCATCTTTTTGAAAGCCTTCACAGGGAGGTGATGACAGCTTGAGATTTTAGCTCTCGCAGTGAAGAGGCGCAGGTGCGCTTCATGAACAGGGAGGTAGCGCGCAGTTTGTTACTCCTGTGGGGGTCTGGGCGCGGACACTAAGAACCCGCTAATGAGCCAGCTTGGTGTCCTAGGCGAAGCCCCACACAAGACACGGCACAAACCTGGAAAGATTGCTGAGTATTAATACTGAAACAGGTTCAACAGGTTTAGACAGATATTTCTTCACATGATACGGCCTGAACAGGAGGTACGCCACCGCATTTATGAAACAACTTGTATATAGCCAGATAAGTCTGCAGAATAAGAACAACTAGGCTATAAAAAATACCTATAAATTAATTAGTTGAACAATGTACGAAGCACCTGTTATTAAAATATTTGTCTCGTCCATGAATGAGGATGGTAGTTCGTATTAAACCCACCAGAGGGCAAGATGAGAGACCATTCCATGCCCAATTGAAAGCTGGACAGCCATGTGGTGTTGGAAGCGCATTGCTTTTGTGGTCGTTTAATACATTGGTGAGTTAATTCCTATTGAAGTTGGAGACTTCGTTAAGCTCATTCTGTTACGCTCGTGGCCAGGTGGATTATCTGAATATTCTAGAAGCAGCTTATTTTACCTCGACAATTAGTAGTGTTACGGTTGTGTAATCTCTCTGAAGAGAAAATCTATATTACTCAAAGACATTGTAAACTCATTACATCAGTGGACAAACCAAGTCCAAGGTTGTGGAAAGAAGTCTCCGAACATGATGCAAGCTACACTATCAACTTACATGTTATAATACTGTACTTATACTCACGAAGATACGCACAGCAAATAAGAAAATGTGAGAAATTAGAATAGGTAGTGTTATAGACAAAAGAAGGAATTACTCTACAAAACATCAGGAAAGAAAGTAAAGACTGAAAGAAAATCAACGCAGAGAAATGTGAAATTTTGAATACTCACAGAGAGAAGATAAAAATCGGGAAAGAAAAGAATGGAGATACAAATTTAGTCGAGTCGTATACGATAAAATAAAAAAATAAAAAATTACGAGCCTTACAGTAGTCGCATATGATAATACACCGGTATTTTATACTATTATTGGCACAAATATTAATCTATTGTAAAAGGGAGTGTTTTACAGATATTTTAGTTTATAATACGGAACTCATTTTATTAGATGATTTGTAGCCTCCACCAGCACTAGCCTAAATACAGAATACGATATGGATCAACTAGATTAATAGACGCGACACCGCTCATAACCCTAAATTCCTTATAAACAGGCCCTCTTCATTCACAGACCAACACGTAATTTCATATGGATTCTGTTAAAATGAGTCATATTGATGTGATAAATATCGTTTAAAATGATAATCTGGTAGCAAAAATATCTACCCCGTCAGGGATTCGAACCCAAGATATCTAGATTCACACTCATAAGCACGAACCCCACGGCTATTTCTACTACGCAAATTTTGTGCACAAGATGGTGACTGATTTCCACGTTCCAATAATACTGCATTACGGAGTTAAGTTTCATTTATATTTTGCTTGTTTTGATAATGTTCCTGCGTGAAATTGAGTTTAAAAGCCTTAGGAATAGGCCCTCTTATGAGTAAAGAGAATGTATTCAGTAATAGTTCATCAAGGCTTGCTCAATTCTCGTATAACCACAACGATTATATTATATTGATGACTGCATTACCGTTATGTGGGTTAATATTTAAATAGTCATTGTGCAGAAACATAATACCGGCAATGCCGACTACTTACAATGTTTGATATTAAGGCATTTTACCATTTAAATACTGATACGAAGACTTCGAGCATGTACCATGTCATTTGTTTCAATCACTTGACACCAGAGTTCGCATGAGCGTTTTCCGTTCAGTATGTCATATACATTCCACATGGTATCAATTTCCGACACCGCGCACTCATTGTTTCTCGTACCACTGCCAGCTGGGTCTTACCACTGCCCGCTGGATCGATCGATCGAGTTGACAATGCATCTTATTCTTCCGTTCGTTCCACCACTGCCAGCTAGTAAACTTTCGTTCGATCGATCGAGCGGGCAGTGCATACTTCCGTTTTCCACCACTGCCAACTAGTACACTTCCGTTCGATTGATCGAGCGGGCAGTGCATACTTCCGTTTTCCACCACTGACAGCTAGTATACTTCCGTTCGATCGAGCGGGCAGTGCATACTTCCGTTCAATCCACCACTGCCAGCTCGATCGTTCCGATTCACTTCCGTCCCCAATTTTCAAAATCACTCCCACAAAACTACCCAGCAATTCAGCAACCGAGCGGAAAGATGTTACACATCAAATCGTAACTTTTCTACTGAAGTATTATCCTTAGATCTAGATAACTAATCAGGTGTAATGAAGTTAGTAAAATTCCAAGATATACACTTGATTAAATGTGTAACAATATTGTAAATTCCAGAAAACCGTACGCTCAAATTATGCCATCGCAGAAAAATGACCCAACACATTGGCCTATATTCACTAATCATCGGTATTCATTATAATAGGCAATTGTGAATATTAAGGAGGGCTTGATTACTGGCTCCCTACAGTACGCTAATTCATAATCTTCGGTCTAGGGAACATGGCGTACTTTGTTCATAATGTACAATGTTTGGCCAAAATTGGGTGTGCATTTTAAGTATTTAAAGAGCAATTTTACACACAATTTGGCAAAAACAAAAACCCAATGCGAGTCCTTTACTACATTTTCAAATTTTCGTATTCATCGTAAAACCAAACTGCAATACCAATCTAGTATGCCAAATATAAATAGGATAATCGTGTGCCAATCATAGTACTATATAGAATATGCAGTATAGGCTATATATCTTCAATTGAGGTGAATAACAGTATACAATCATTGAAAACATGGTGAAAAGTCATTGTTTTAAGAAATACCACTTCGGATTTGCTCAGTCAGCTGGATGCGTTTTGCAATATTTCCCGTAGTTTCGAATTCATTGCGTCAGTCACTCTTAATGTACTCTCTCCAATACACCAATCCTCGTCTCTCTCATCTTCAAGGCAGGCACTTCCATACATCACTTTGAAATTGTATGCACACGGCACATTCCCACGCAGGGCAGTGGGATCACATGTAGGCTACAAAATTCGTGCCTACCATAACAAGTAAGGTTTGAATCCCGGTGAAAACAGGACAATATTAATTAACTCTTTACCTCAGGTCACTCAATAGAGTTCTGACCTTTACAGCCAGATGGCAGAACGTCGGATCTGGAGAGTAGATCACCTTAATGGTTCCAACTCAATAGGTCTACATCATGGTAGCTGCCGCTTTGCTTGAAGGGTCCCGGGTGTGATTCCCCTTCGGGCCATCGGGGATGTTAATCTCCTGGGGTTAATTCCCCTGTCCTGACGACTGGAAGTATGTGACGTTTTCATCATCATTTCATCATCATTAGGACGTGCAGGTCGCCCACGGGAATAATCCAAAAAGACCTGCACTTGGGCTCCCAGGAGATCAGAAAATATTCTTCTATTTTTTATTTATTTTTTGTGTTTTCTTTCTTGCTTTTATTTTTACATTTGAATTGAGCCTCTATGGATTGCATTATAACAATCAATTTCATTTTTGTCTGGATCTTGTTCTTCTTCCTGCCATAACATCCTCCCAGTATATATTAAGTCCATCGATCAGTGCTTTCTTTCGTGCTTCTGGCAGAGGCGCTCTCCGTTTCATGGGCTCAGATTCCACTTTATACTTTTGATGGTTTTTAACAATTTATTGAAAATCAAATCTGTCGTGGATTTCTGGACATTCATAATAATAATAATAATAATAATAATAATTATTATTATTATTATTATTGAAGCAGATGACCTTGCTGTTCCGCTCCTTAAAACAACAGTAACTAAATATTATCGTATGTATGTCTACCCCTTATTATTCCCGTTTTCAACGGGTTCGGGGATGAGATGCGATGAAAACATATCAGGCGGGTTGGTTTTTACGGACGGATGTCCTTCCTGACACCAACATCATGAGAGGAGTTAATGAGAGATTAGATTAATGAAGGATAATGAAACTGGAAATCTGACTTTCTACGGATCGGAGCGCGGAATGTTGGAAGTCTGCTAGGAATTGGAAGGTTAGAAAACTTAGAAAGGGAAATGAAATGCGCAGGCAGGATGCACAAGACTTTTGGTCAGGAGACTATAGGTTCATTAGCACTAAATCAAACAATGGCTATGTGAGGGTAGGCCTCATATTAAGTAGGAAACTTGGACAGCGGGTGGAATATTATGAGCAATATAGTGAACGGATTATTGTAGCAAAAATCAATACAAAACCTACGTGCACCACAGTGGTACAAGTCTATATGCCTACCAGTCAAGTTGATGATGAAGATGTTGAAATGGTCTACGAAGAAATGGATGAAATTCTGAGGTATGTCAATTACGATGAAAATGTTATAGGAATGGGAGATTGGAATGCTGTGGTAGGAAAAGGAAGAGAAGGGAAAATAGCAGGAGATTTCGGATTAGGTGAAATGAATAATCGAGGAAGCAGGCTGATGGAATTCTGCATCGAGCATGAGTTGGTCATGGCTAACATCTTATTCAATAACCACAATAGAATAGTATACACATGGATGAGATCAGGAGATACAGAGCGTTACCAAATCGACTTCATTATGGTCAAGCAGAGGTTTCGAAACCGGATTTGGATTGCAAAACATATCCCGGTGCTGACCACAATCTGGTTGTTATGAAATGCAGATTAAAGTTGAAGAAACTGAAGGAAAGTCAAAAGCCAAAAAGGTGGGCAATAGAGAGACAGAGAGGGATGTAAATGAAAGATCAAGAAGAGAATAGACGAAGGACTAATGAAAACCCCTAAACAAACTTCAATTGCAGACGAATGGGCACTTTTCAAGAATGAAATAACAAAATCCACACAAGAAAACATTGGTAGGAAGGAAAGAATAGGTAGAAAACCGTGGATCACTCAGGATATACTAGAAGTAATGGATGAAATGCGGAAAAACACGAATATAAGAGATGAAAAGGGGAAAGCAGAATACAGACGTCTGAGAAATGAGGTTAACGAGAAGTGCAAGGAAGCGAAAGAAGAATGGTTGAAAGGGAAATGTGCAGATATCGAAAATTGTCTGAAATTAGGTAGATACAGCTTATCGAAGGATTAAGAATAATTTTGGGGAAAAGAAGACTAAGTGCTGTAATATTAAGGACACAGATAGAAAGCCTCTAACAGATAGGGAAGAAAAGGTTGAGAGATGGAGAGATTACTTAGAGTGTTTGTATAAGGGAAAGGAGATTGAGAATCATGTAACGGAAAGAGAAGAGGAAATTGATGAGGATGCGGAAGGAGATTTAATATTGAGATCAGAATTTGACAGAGCATTGGAAGACTTAAGCAGGAACAAAGCACCAGGCATGGATGATATACCGATTGAGTTGCTACGCTGCATAGGTGATGATGGTCTGGTTAGGTTATTTCACTTGGTTTGCAGGATTTATGAGACAGGTGAGGTACCCTCTGATTTCAAGAAGAGTGTTATCATCCCTATGCCAAAGACAGTAGGAGCTGACAGATGTGAAGATTGCCGTACAATCAGCTTGATTACTCATGCTTCAAAGATCCTGTCTAGAATAATTTACAAGATGATGGAAAGCCAGATAGAAACGGAGTTGGGTGAATACCAGTTTGGTTTCAGGAGAAATATAGAAACAAGGGAAGCTGTACTAAGTCTTAGGCTGATTTTGGAAGGTAGAATAAGGAAATATAAGAGAACGTTCATGGCATTTGTAGAATTAAAAAAGGCTTTTGATAACGTTCATTGGGCTAAATTGTTTGACATTTTGAAAACTATTGGAATAAAGTACAGGGATAGGAGGGCAATCTACAATCTATACAGAAACCAGACAGCAGTCATTCGAGCTGAACAACATGAGAGAGCAGCTGGTATTCAGAAAGGGGTAAGGCAAGGCTGCAACTTATCACCCATACTTTTCAATCTTTACATTGAACAAGCAATGAAGGAAATTGGAGACAAATTTAAAGTGGGAATGAAGATTCAAGGAGGAATAATTTCAACTCTGAGGTTTGCTGATGACATCGTCATCTTGACTGACCCAACAGAGGATTTGAATGATTTTTTGAATGGTATGGATTCCGTCTTGAAGAAAGAATTCATGATGAAAAAGAAGAATATTGGAATGCAGCCGAAATAAATCAGAAACATCTATGGACATCAAATTGGTAGGTGAAAAGCTAAAGGAAGTAGGAGACTTCTGTTACTTGTGGAGCAAAATAACCAGTGATGGACGAAGCAAAGAGGATATAAAGAGTAGGATGGCTCAGACAAGGAAAGCATTTCTACAGAAAAGGAATCTGTTGACATAGAATATAGATTTGGGTATTAGGAAGTCATTTTTGAAAGCCTTTGTCTGGAGCGTGGCCAAGGGACTTGAAGAAAGGTAGCCATGTATCCCGGCATTTGTCTGGAGGGAGTGTGGAATAACTCGGGGAAATCCACTTTTATGATAGGCACTGTCAACGCCTGGATATGAACCTCCAATCTCTGGAATTGCTGCAGCTTCCCTCGTGGCCGTCATGCACGATTTAACGAGCACGGCTACGCCACGTGCTGTATGACCTCGGGAAGGTCTACGTGGTACTAGAATCGTATAACTGCAGAAAGCGAGCTGAGTTCTAATTTCTTGAATATTGATCCACAACGACGAGCCTCGAAGAGTGTTAATTATCACATCTCTCTCATCAAGACACCAACCGCTCAACATCTTAAGTTCGTCGAACAGTCGGTCACCTCTGTCATGGCTTATGCTTGGAGTGTAGTGAGTAGTATTCTTGGCCCCTCAGGGGCTCACATGTAGTGGGACGTGGGTTGATGACCACGGGACCCCAGCTGAGTCGGGCATTGCTTCCAGTTCCTTGAGCCGGGCTCCTCTCCGTCTTCTTTCCTATCGACCTCTCTTGGTCAACTCTTGTTCTCTTCCGACCCCGACGGTATTAGGGTATCAGAGGCCTAGGGAGTCTCTTTCTTTCCCGCCTTAATTGGCCCTTCTCTCATCTTTCCTGATCCCTCATTCTTCTAGGGATCAGCCTTCTATTTCTTTCCATTTTTATCTCCTGCCTTCTGCACAAGGCCCTCAAGGAGGCAGGGTGTTTGTAGCCCCACCACGTATGGTGCACCCTGGATAGTGCTACACCCTCAAGGGCTCACGACTGGTGAGTTCGGGATTTGGTGACCCAGAGGGATTCCTGTGTAGGGTCTAATTCATCCCCCTTTTTCCATTGCCTTTGAGGCGGACCCTCTCCTCTATTCCTTTCCTCGGTCTCCTGCTTTCCAAGTCCCTCAATTCTCATTCATCGAAGGTTGAGGGCATTTCCTTTCCTCCTGTCTTTTATTTACTTTCTTCTCCTTTTTGTTTCCCATCTCCTCTTCTAGTTTGTAAGTCAGTAGTTAGTTGTAGTTGTAAGTTTCATTTGATCATCTTTCATTGTCAATATCACCCAAACCATTAGAGGCCGATAACCTAGATGTTAGGCCCCTTAAAACCACAATTATCATCATCATCAGTATTCTTAACTGAAACCTCGGAGGTTCGGGTGCGATTCCCGGCTCTGCCAATTAATTTATTTTCAGTCTGAGAGCTGGAACGGGATTTCCTCATCCCCATGAGGCAGAACTAAGAAGAGATGGGTTCGATTCCTTCTTCAGACAACCCAGAAGTGGATTTTCGTGGTTTCACCACTTATACTCCATGATGGCTGCTGGGATGGTACCTAAATTAAGGCCACGGCCGCCTCCTGCCCAAATCCTAGCCCTAATAATGAATATGCGCCAGCGTGAAGAGAATAAAGCCGCGAACATGCAACATAGCCTGACGATGACTGCAAGATAGTATAAGGTGAGTTCAAAAAGTAACGAGCCAGAGGCTATAATGCGCAAACCGGTCACTACATCGGCTAATCGTGGCGTGTTTAACGAGGTGTGGTTCCGACCAGAGCGTGAAAGATCACAGCCCAACGCTAGAGGGCACGCGTGCACGTCACGTGACGATACAAAGCGAGCAGCAGCATGCATCAATCGTCCAACGCTGTCAGTCGCATTGCAAAGAGTGACATGGAGGCGTCAAACGTAGAGCAAAGAGGTGTTGTTCGGTTTCTGACAGCGAAAGGAGTAGGGGGAACGGACATTCATCGCCGAATGTCACAAGTGTACGGCGAATACTGCATGTCCCTTGCAAGGGTCAAGGCGTGGCACAAGCGCTCCAGGGAAGGACGGGTGTCGTTAGCCGATGATGCCCGGTCTGAGGCACCCCCCTGCATTACCGATGACATCGTCTAGCTGGTTGATGCACTCATTACCCAGGACCGCCGAGTGACAGTGAACGCCATAGCCGCCGTGGTCGGATGGAGCGTCGGAAGTGTGCACACCATCATGAACGAACGACTGCACTTGCGGAAAGTGGGTGCCCCACAGTCCTCAACCACACCAGGAAGCATGTCTAATGGCCTACTGTCTTGGTCATGGTTGGACGATTGATGCATGTTGCTGCTCACTTTGTATCGTCGCATGACCTCTAGCGACGGGATGTGACCTTCCACGCTCTGGTTGGAACCACACCTCGTTACACACGCCACGATTAGCCGATGTCGTCACCGGTTTGCGCATTACAGAATCCGGCTCGTTACTTTTTGAACGCACCTTATAATATGTTCCGATGAGCAACCCATTACCCTGTTTCCAAGAACAGGCAGGGTTTATAAAGGTTGTATCTAAATTCCCATTACAGACTTTAAGGGCTTGTAATGGGGACCAAGCATAGGAACTTGTGGCCGGAAACGTACTGTATCTTCCCGCTACCCGGAACAAACCACCACTGCACACGCTCACAGCTCCCGCATATGTGACGCTCTGTCCGACTCCTACTGCTTGTCGTCTAGGTCTAATTACAGGTGGGGCTCGATGTGAGGACCACTGACGTCAACGCAGAAACGGTACCTCCGTACTATGTTCTGGTACATACGATCACCAATCCCTGGTCCTCCAACATCCACCACAACCATAACCCGCACCAGTAGAGCTTCCTTGGATTCCATGATGATGGTAATTGTTGTTTTAAGGGGCCTAACATCGAGGTTATCGGCCCCTGATGAAATGAAATGGCGTGAAATGAAAGGATGAAGATAAAAAACAGCTCACTGCTATGGATGAAACGAGAATGGTTTAGATAAAATAGACAGTGAGCCCCAACAACTATGCCTTATGTAGCAGGGAAAATACTTACAAAAAGGAACTCAGATTGAAACTACTCACCAAATGGAGAGCGGTAATACGAACATAAGGGAATTTCGAACGAAAATACTCACAAAAGGAATAGATTGAAAAATACGCACAAAATGGAGGTTAAGTCCAAAATACGTACAAAATGCAATGTACAGTGGAAATACCTACAAAATGCAAGTGAAATCAAAATACTTACAAAATGCAAATGAGATTGAAAATACGCACAAAATGTAATGGAGATTCAAAATACCCACAAAATTGCAATTGAGACTTAACTACTTGAACAAAGCGGGGTAGGTTGAAAATACAAAATGCAATTGAAATTGCTTACAAAATGTATGGTAGATTCAAACTTCTCATTAGGATGGACAATACTTACAAAATGCAACGTAGATTAAAAATACCTACAAAAAAATCGCTAAAAGGGAATTTAGATACACGGGGAACCAAGTAACAAAAACAGTGCGGGAATCTGAAAGAGAAAAGGAAATATAAGGAAAAGAGGAGAGGATTGGAGAGGAGAGGGGAGAGAGGAGAGGGTCCGCCCCAAAGGGAAGGGACAAAAGGGGAAAACGGACCCAGCTCAGGAATCCCTCGGGGTCGCCAACTCCCGAACTCACCAGCCGTGAGCCCCTGAGGGTGTAGCATTATCTAGGGTGCACCAGAAGTGGTGGGGCTACATACACCCTGCCTCCTTAAGGGCCTTGAGCACAAGGCAGGAGGTAAAAGGAAAAGAAAAAGAAGGCTGACCCCTCACAGAAGGAGGGTGTCAGGAAAGATGAGACAAAGGCCAATTAAGGCGGGAAAGGAAGAGACTCCCTAGGCCTCGGATACCCTAATACCGTCGGGGTAGGAAGAGAACAAGAGTTGACCAAGTGAGGTCGACAGGAAAGAAGACGGAGAGGAGCCCGGCACAAGTAAGTGGAAGCAATGCCGGACTCAGCTGGGGCCCCGTGGTCGCCAACCCACGCCCACTAGAAGTGAGCCCCTGGGCGACCTTGGATTCCACAGGGGTCTCGTAAATCAAGGTTTAATAAGACCCCACAGGTAGTAGTCTAGCAGTGTCAAGTCAGGTGAACATGCAGGCCAATCAATCGGGTCTCCACGACCTATTCACTGTTGCCCAAATCTGTGGTGCAGATGATCTTGGACCACATGTAAAAAATGAGATGGTGCGCCATCATACTGGAACTACATGTTTTGGCGCACATGCAGTGGCACATCGTCTAAGAACTCATGCAGTACCTCTTCAAAAAATACCAAGTACGCGGCACCTGTGAAATGTTGTGGAAGAAGGTCGGGTATACAACCTGTAGGGGATATGGGGCATGAGGTGATCGGTCAATGACGTATGTGCTCTAGTCTGTGGTGCCGAAAATGCGGGAGATTTGAACGTGTGCTGTGGTGGTTCTTTGCGGGTTGCGGGAGGATGGTACGTTTCCGGACACAAGTTCCTATGCTAAATTTAACTATCTTTGTCCCCAGTACAAGCCCTCAAAATCTATAATGGTAATTTAGAAACAATGACAGGCGTGCAATGAGGCTTATGCTCCCAACTGTTATGTGCCCAAGTTTGTAAAATCTAACCCCATTGCAGTCAGTTTGCATTTGAGGGAGTTTAAATCCGAGAGAGCATAGTGAGTAGACTACTTCAGAACTTCAGAGATCTCATGGTATCCAGTGTTTCAACATGAGCAAGCCGTACGCCCTAGGTTTCAATAGGTAAAACATTCGTGTGTAAACAATTCATGCCTCACTGTCAACCAAGTATTATGTGCACTCGAGTTTGATGGTCGATTGTTAAGTAACCAGACTTACATAAAATCCAATAACATCATAATTTCCGTCGTTCTATTTTACGTTAGTTCATGTAGGTATGGAATTTTAAATTTATATTTTAATATTTTTTATCACAGTTGGAACACAAAAGGTGCCCGTTTTTAAGCGTGTTTCAACCATGCGTCACATTTAAGGATTATTATCTCAAACACCCGTCATCAGATTGAATCCAAATATTAACCCAATATACAGTGGAATGTTGTATAAATGGTTTATTAATTTCAAAATTTTGTGTATCCAAGAAACATAGTTGTTATCATTTTTGTAAGGTAACTTTTTCTCGGCTCGGGGTGGTTGGAAAATGTAGTTCTTGGTCGCGTTGTAATACTTATACAACAAAAAGTAATGCTGTACAACTGTGAAGTACGTAAATTAATTCACTTATTTTATAACGGTTTGTATTTGTTCGGGGAAATAAGGCATGGTTCACCAGCTAGCCGCTCAGCGGAAAGCTGTACAGCGTTGCTGAGATGGAGCCCCTCACTTCCGAGCGAGGCGCGCCATGGAGCGTGACGGGCTCCATCTCGGCAACGCTGTACAGCTTATCCCGGAGCGGCTAGCTGGTGACCCATGCCTATTTCCCCGAACAAATACACACCGATATAAAATAAGTGAATTAATTTACGTATTTCACAGTCATACAACATAACTTTTTAATGTTTAAGGATTACAACGCGACCAAGAACTACATTTTCCAACCGCCCCGAGCCGAGAAAAAGTTACCTTACAAAAATGATAACTCTGTTTCTTGGACATACAAAATTTTGGAATTAAGTAACCAGTTATACAATATTCCAATGTATATTGTGTTAAAATTTGGATTCGATCTGATGACGGGTTTTTGAGATAATAATTCTTAAATGTGACGCATGGTTGAAACACGCTTAAAAACGGGCACTTTTTGGGTTCCAACTGCGATAAAAAATATTAAAATATAAATTTAAAATTCCAAACCTACATGAACTAACGTAGAATAGAACGACGAAAATGATAATGTTATTGGATTTTTTGTAGGTCTATTGGTTACTTATCAAACAACCTTCAAACTCGAGTGCACATAATACTTAGGTCGACAGTAGGCTATTTGCATCCTTTCTGAGCCGAATAAGAGCTGTTATGTAAAGTTTTGAAGGCATTTTTCAGTGTTGCCTATACAAACTGTTAGTTGTAGCTCTTCAGTCGGTCAACATGAATTTGCCCAAAGACTGGCCGTGGTACAATGTGTATAATACACGAACAATAAGTAAATAACACTCCTGGAAAAAATACATGTAGAGTTATGATTATTATTATATTGGAACTATTTTAATGATTACGCGTTTCGACATTCAAGCGGTCATCATAAGATCCTGAGGTTTAAATTATATACAATATTACCTAACTACAAAAGTGTTGTAGTGCGTACAATTGGTGAATTGTGTATGTAAATTATGTATGTGCATACATTTCAATAAAATACAATATAATAATAAAATTAGCCTCCGTGGCTTAGGCGGCAGCACGCCAGCCTCTCACCGCTGGGTCCGTGGTTCAAATCCCGGTCACTCCATGTGAGATCTGTGCTGGACAAAACGGAGGCAGACAGGTTTTTCTCCGGGTACTCCGGTTTTCCCTGTCAAAATTTAATTCCAGCAACACTCTCCACTATCATTTCATTTCATCTGTCATTCATTTAATCATTGCCCCAGAGGAGTGCGTCAGGCCTCGGCAGCCGGCACAGTCCATATCCTCGCCGCTAGATGGGGACTTCATTCATTCCATTCCTGACCCGGTCGGAGACTGGAAGCAGGCTGTGGATTTTTCATAATAATAAAATTAAAGCATCCTCTTGAAGTCTATTATGTAATATGGTTACTTATCTTAACGGAGATGTTGGTCGTAGCCACTGCTACCCTCTCGCCTGCCCACTCTCCACAGTGGATACTATTCATACGCAATTCACGAGTCCGTATAAATAAAACTAACTAACCTGGCATAACGAGATTCAAACTGTGAATCAAAATATTGTACCCTTCAAACATCATATAGGCTTAAGGGTTCAATATAAAGACCAATTGCACGCACTACAACATTTATGTTTTAAGATAACATTGCATATAAATTTAAACCTTAACTCAATGATCACGATCTGATGATGACCGCTTGAAAGTCGATACGCGTGATCCTAAAATTGCCCCATGATAATAGTGATCATAACTAATATATATATTTTTTCCAGGAGGGTTATTTGCTTGTTGTTCATATGTTAAATAAGGAGCCGATAACCTAGATGTTAGGCCCCTTAAAACAATTATCATTATCATCATCACATCATACGTTATATACATTTTACCCCGCCTAGTCTTTGGGCAAGTTCGTGTTGACCGTTTGATGATCTACTACTGACAGAATAAGAGCAGTACTTACTGCATACTAAGGGTGTGCAACGCAATTAATTGTTTCCGTTATTTTGACCACCACTTGCAGCTCCAACAGAAAGAGCACGAGTATTAGATTGAAGAAATGCCGAGAACGATGGTGGACTGACTAGGGAAGTCCTCGTGACTCAAACGGAACAATTTGGTCATGGTACGTGCAGGTATGGAGGTCAGTTCTAGATGATTGAACAGTTTGCTTACTTGAATGCAGTGTGGCAAAAATACAGGGTAGTTGGAAAATGAAAGTCCAAATATGATGATGACAGAATGCTATATCGTCACAAAATTTTCAGAAGTAGGAGTTGACCCACCTCAAATGCAGGGAACATAAAATTGATGTCGTTTTCACGGGCGGAACAGCCTGGTTATCTGCCCCTCATACATTAAGGCATCAAACAGTATACGTAATAACCGTTAAAATCTCCCAGTTACTTGGACTATTGGGGAAAATGTTCGTAGAGGCTGGTAGAAATTGAAATTAATATTGTGAAATTCCGGGATGATTTCTGTTCGTTAGATTCACCTGCTCCTATGATGTTGCCATCTCTTCATGAATGAAGTGTATGTCTACCCCTTATTATTCCCGTTTTTCCAACGGGGTCGGGGATGAGATGCGATGGAAGTCTTTGTGGCACTGGTTTTTACGGCCGGATGCCCTTCCTGACGCCAACCTCATGAGAGGAGTTAATGAGAGATGAAATGAATGATGGTGAATGAAACAGGGCTAGGATGTGGAAGGAAGCGGCCGTGGCCTGTCAGAAGGTACCGTCCCAGCATTTGCCTGGTGTTGAAAATGGGAAACCACGGAAAACCATTTCAAGGACAGCCGACGGTGGGGCTCGAACCCACGCGCCTACCGAGTCAGCAGAGAGCTTGGCCCCATGACCTAATGCTGCGCTTTAGCCAGCGTAGCCACTGCTGTCGGTCTCTTGATGAATGAAGTATTTTTGGATTTTTTGTTGGCACAGGTTAGAGAAAAATGTGGCTTTTAACCGATGTGTCAGCCTCACTTATGCATGCCACATGGAAGTTAATGATGTATGACCTGGGCCTAATAGGCTAACGGCATTCAGGGAACAGCAAGTGCCTCTGAAAAGTGCTACTCGCTATTACTGCTCTAGCTCAATGAAAAAGGGAATAGCGAACTACCTCATTATAGTATTGCCTTGGGTTTAGGTCGTTTCTACCCAAATACAGTAACCTACCCTGGTGGTTCTTGAGGATCTGACCAATCTCCGGGATGACTAACATACATTATACTGTACTGTAGGTGTTGTCCAAATAGAGGAGTAAAATATCACATTGCTGATCTAAGAGGGATACAACCGGCCTTTGAAAGCTTTGTCATATGATATTACTATGCTGGTCTATTGTTATTGTTTTAAGTGGGCGGAACAGCGAGGTCATCTGCCCAAACATCTTCATTCTCTGGTCATATGTATTCGGAACACCATTGTAATGTCAATTTATACTTTTCAGCCGGTCAACACGCTTTTTGCCCAATATGGTTGAGTGGGGGCACAATATAACTTAGATAACACACGTCCTGAAAAAATCACTTGTACTGTATTATTATTATTCAGTAATAAATTGATCAGAGAATATTATTAATACATGTAATTTCATCAGAGAATATTATAAATACATGTAATTTCTTCACAGAATAATATTAATACATGTAATTTTATCAGGGAACATTTTTAATACATGTAATTTTATCAGGGAATATTGTTAATACATGTAATTTCATCACAGAATATTATAAATACATGTAATTTTATCAGAGAATATTATACTTTTATCAGAGAACATTATTAATACATGTAATTTCTTTCTAGGCTTGTGTTATATACTGTATTATAGTGTAACCCCACCGAATCATATTGGGCAAAAAGGGTGATGACTGACTGAAAAGTATAATTTAACAGACTGTACAGGGAACACTGATAAAATGGCTTCAAACCTTCACCTGCGTACTGTGTAATAATGAATATCCCTCTCAAATCAAAACTAATAATGGTAATTATTTTGGTAACAACAGAATTCCCTTAAAAACCCGGAACACATTGATAAATGCTGTCATACGTAGGATTATTTCCTTGCTTCAAATTTTCTTGGGCTCTATAGAATACGTTTAAGGCAGGTCCCTCGTATATGTTCTCCATGGATGTTTAACTTTTCCACATGAAGAGGAAGTGGGACGGGGGGGGGGGGGGGGGGGGACGGGGGGGACGTCAGGTGCAATAGCTGTCATGGTGGACGGCAGCGGTCACGGGCGGTGACAAATGATAGCAACTCCTTGCGCTGGAAATAAGGATACTGGAACTCAGACTGCGGTAAACCACGTTTTTGCCTGCTCATGGCATAGTAGTATAAAAACCGGACAAGTCCTGTAGTTAATAATGTACACTTTGTTCCGTATGTTCCATATTCCTGAGCACTCAATATAACTCGGTTGTTGATTCGGGCGGGCATCAATTCCACTCAGGAACCTGAGTCAGGTAGCCAGGGTTACCTCAATTCCACTCGACACTCCAGGTAGTCGCCAGAGGAGTCCCTCGACTCCGCTCGGTCGCAGTCTCTTTATCCTTATGCATTCTTAGAACGACACAAGTCTTCCATGCTCACTTTTACCATTGATTATAATCAATGTTTCTAATATAACTAATATAACTTCTAATAATAATAACAACAAATTAAGTATAACTTCTCAAAATAACCTACAGTGGTCAGTTATATTTCATCAGTACAATAACCACTGCTTCAGTGTTTACATTTTTAAGTTTACTAAAATAAGTGGAACAGCTAATTTCAAAACATAGAGTAGAATTGTTTAACTTTTTGTTGTTACTTAGTCTACTCCTCATTGAACACTTTCTTATCACTTGTAAACTGATAAGAACAGACGATATTAATGCATAGAAAAAGTGGCGTGGGGGTTGTTTTTGGTATTCCCAAAAATATTAACACCTGAGAGCTTGTGTTGTCGTGTGGAATGCAAGAATTCGCTCATGCGCTACAGAATGTGTTTGACCTGGCCCTTGGTATGCGAACAGGAGGGTTATGACATTTGTTTACGTCATTGGGGATAACCCCTTTGCCGACCCCTTGCCAAAGCCTGAGTGGAGTTGAGGAACTCATTTTTGGGTCCCTTGGAGGACAGAGTGGAATTAAGGAAAATCGAGGGAATTGATGTTCGACCGTTGATTCTTTGCTTCATAATTAGACGTGTAAGAAGAACAACTTACATTCGATGCTCCAAAATATGGAACATACGAACCAAGGATAATCTTAATGCAGGGTTTGAAACTAAGCTTCTCATAATTATATTTCTTGCTACTATAGTATTCAGGATATATCGAAAGCGTCTCTAGCGCTCAAGATATATGCAGGACAATTTTACATCATAATCACTTTCCATTAACGAATGTAGAAATTCAATACCTACGTGGTGTGAGATGTAAAGGATGTTTTTAACAGTCAGATGTCCTTTCTGACGCCAATCTTATGACAGGGGTTAATGAGAGAGGTTAGTGAGTATCTTAGCCAAATCTAAACAGGCACTAGACCAATCAACACTACTGTCTGAAAGACATGGATACCCAAATATTTGAATATCACCTAAAAACATTGCCAATCTCCTACACACCCCACGGAGGCCCTTGCAACAGTGGGAGGTAGAGACTTGCACTTTTCATGGCACAGGCACTAGAAGGGAAGGAATTATTAGCTCCTTGCCAGGCCGCCTTTTTTTTTACCAAGGAATTACCTTGGTACTCACTTCTGTTGGAGACCGAGGGAACTCCAGATCTATTTGAGTTTCTGGAAGTGGTTGTCTTGTTTTCAAAATCCCACACCTGGGTGAGAATCGAGTTTACTCCATTCCAATTAGAAACACAGCGCCTCTATCGGCTGAACTACGTAGCACCAACTACATCTAAAATACTCTTACATCTTTAAACAACACCTGGACAAAGCCGAGTAGAAAAGCTAGTAAATGGATAGGACAAATACGATTTTATTTTACTGTTTGTTTTATTTTTCAAATGAACTTAGGCTGAAAGCTGAATACTGAGAGTTGATTCAGCCTCTTCACTATAAACTTTAAAAGGATAAACAAAACACAAACAGAATATGGAAGATACTCCTAACGATCAACAACCACAACCATACACACATCCTCTAGCTTTCATTCATTCATTCATACAATCCCAGATGTTCAAATACAATGTTATTATTATTATTATTATTATTATTATTATTATTATTATGTTAATGAAAATTGTGGTATAATAAGTTGAGCATGATGTTTCCATTTCGTTTGGTGAAGGCATGGGGGGAAAATTAGTTCCATGCAGTAAAATTGGATTTCTGGTTAGCTGTTAAACAAGCAAACATGGAGTAAACAGAAATATTCTGAGAATTTGAAAAAAAAAAAAAAAAAAACAGTAGTTCCGTGACGAACTAAAATGAACGATTCATACCAATGGTTGATCTATGTAAACCTATCTAGAATAATACATTTAACTACAGAATTAAGTTGATAATACTGGCATTTATGATTCGCTCGAAATGTACTTGAAACATTGTAGCCCAATCGAGCACTAAAACTTGTTTAAAATCGTTTCCTTACATGGAATCTGACATACTGAGAATCTACGACTCAAATATTCAGAGAGAGTTATAAGGTAGTAGGTAGGACTGCTACCTCTAAAATGCACACAAATTAGGGCGTAGGCTCTTTAGTTCATCACGGAACTAATTGTTTAGAAAAGTATTTTATTGGGTTTTCGTTATGTTATTTATAAGACATACTTTATTATTGCAATACTAGTGTAGAATGGAAGCGTTTATGGCTTTGAAATGATGTATGTTCGTTTATCCTGGCATTCCCCCTTCTCCAGAAGAAATTTCATTCCACGCCGGTACTGAAAAATATTGTTAATTTAAGTAGAAATCTTTCATGGGGGGTCGACTATATTGTATTGTTTCCCAGAAGATTATCGTTGTTGTGGGAGAAGTTGGCGCTGAATACCCCTAGTGTCTCTCCATCACAGTCGAGAGAAAGCACGCATTGTTCCTGACGTCTTGTTTCCCTACAGAATTGCGACCTGAGACTGACAACGTACTCCCGGAATAACAGATCACTGAAACGACATTAATCCTTATAATGATATGTCAGCCTTCTTCCCTATGTTGGTGCGGGGCTCTGTCTGTCTACTCACCGCTCACAGTGGATGGATAAATGTTGAATGCGGGTTCCTGTAGCCATGATGTCACAGTCACGTGGTCCTTGACGAAACTTGGCACACTGCAGCGTATGATGACGTTATTTCCCAGGAAACCTCCGGGACTCTGCACTTCTGGTTCGTAACGTTGGTTCACAACTGAAACAAGACAATCATTATATTAGTGCAAGTTCTTGAAGAGGTAGAAGAGGAAAAGTTGTGCACATTTTTAGTTGCTTCCAGATAAGTAAGAAGTACCTTCCACGATTAAAACTTACAATTGCAAGTTTGAGAACGATACATTATTACGTTTACTAAACGCATAGTTGACGAAATTGAGTTGTCATAACGCCAGTATACTTGGGAGTAGTATAGATCGTGATACCTTACAGTACAAAATCCCCCCCAACAAAAACTGGCGGCATGACTGGCGTCACGGACGACTCTTAAGGTTTTTAACGTTGCATACATATTTAATTGTATGTGTTACTAAGGTCTTACATAGAAATACAAACCTAACATGGGGTTTAAGCTCCAGACAGCCTTGATTGCAGTACAAGTAGTAATTTTAGTCCAGACAGTCTTCTAACCTAGCAGCGGTAGCAACGCCCAATGGTTTCACCCCCAGACCGTTACTAACGCTCCTTTTGGCTTGATGTCTGTCTGCATACTAAATCCTAGTGATGTGCGCGTTGACGCTTGGACTCGCGAGAATCCAGTCTAGCGGTTCCGAGTATGCACGGTGACGTCACAATCCGTACTTACGATATAGGACACAATGCGGCCAAATTCCCAATACTCGCTAAACTTGCAAACGACTTTTCTACTAGTGATTTACAAGAGAAATCGTCTGCAAAATGCACACCATTCTTCATATTATAACGACTGAGTAATGATAGAGAAAGAAATATAATAAAAATAATGTTTTAAAAAACCACCTCGCGGGGAATCGAACCCAAGCCCGCCGTGTGAAAGTAAGCAACGTTAACCACTCAACCAGAGATCTCGTTAATGATACTTGCGTTATCAACAGCGATACATACTACTGCTTGGCAAATGATCACGTTGAAGGAAATTTCTCTTTAGTGTATTGCGTTCTTTCTTTCTTTCTTTCTTTCTTTCTTTCTTTCTTTCTTTCTTTCATCAGCCCACTTCTTGCCGGTTTCCAATTTTGAATATTCTGTGCATTAATGGGAAACGAATGCAGTACTTGGCCTAGGCGTACCGACATTACTATACATCGTGTTGTTTCCATACATGGCTCACATATACCGATGACAGCGTCCTCGGCCTCGATTCCGGACTCGAGTACCTCGAAATTTACGGTTCCAAACTCGATTCTTCGCGAGTCCACTCGCAACCCAACACTACAAATCCCTCAACATTACGTCGGATGCCAGCTCACCATCCTACGTCACAGTCTTGGCTGTCTTCCATTGGTGTATGGCTTCCATCTCACCCTGTCTGTTGACCTTCTCGAGAGAATCCCATCGCGACGTGTGGTGGTCACGTTACAACCCATGGCCATCTTGGTGGCCTATGCCCCGTCATCTGACTTTACCAAGCAGACTGCACGTCGATGCACCCTGCCAGGGCTCTCTTCTTCGCTACCATCCATGTGATTGGCAACATCTTTGCAGGAACATGTTATCTGACCAACTAGGTCATTTTAATGTGTAATCATGAACTTTAAACCGCCACCATGGAATACTTCGAAAACAAACAGTTAAGTAACGAAGAAAAGTAAAGTTTAGAAGAAATACCACAATTTGGAATCTTTTCACCAGTAAACCCTGTTGATCGAAATTAAAACTAGTTAACCATGTGTTTATGGAGGCTCAGTATATCCGGCCGTTCAATTTTGAATTTAAATCAACGTTGGACTCCGTACAAACTGTTTTATCATTTCAAATGATCTTGTCTACTTCATCGTTATGCTTGAGTGAAAAGTTATGCGTTACGGAGACGGAGACGGTGACGTCATGCAGCCGCGTGGGAAGCCTAAGTTAACGGGTAATGGACGGCGAGTGCGTGACGTCATGCAGCCACGCGGGAAGCCTAAGTTAATGGTTAATGGAGTCTGTTGAAAGAGTCCTGGGGCGTCGAGCGACCTGGGGCTTCGAGCGAAGCGAAAAGAATACAGGGTGACTCCTAAAGAGGTGTACAAGATGCCAGTTAAGAATACAGGGTGACTCCTAAAGAGATATACATGATGCAGATAAGAATACAAGGTGACTCTTAAAGAGGTGTACAAGATGTCACACAAGAATACAGGGTGACTTCTAAAGAGGTATGCAAGATGCCAGATATGAATACAGGGTGCCTCCTAAAGAGGTGTGCAGGATATCAGAGCAAAATACAGCACAAGATGCCAGATAAGAATACAAGGTGACTCTTAAAGAGGTGTACAAGATGGCAGAGAAGAATACAGGGTGACTCCTATAGAGGTGCACACGATGTCAGACAAGAATACAGGGTGACTTCTAAAGAGATATACAAGATGCCAGATATGAATACAGGTGCCTCCTAAGGAGGTGTGCAGGATGTCAGAGCAAAATACAGTACAAGAAGCCAGATAAGAATGCAGGGTGACTCCTAAAGAGATATACAAGATGCCAGATAAGAATACAGGGTGCCTCCTAAAGAGGTGTGCAGGATGTCAGAGCAAAATACAGGGTGACACTTAACGAGGTGCACAGTATCTTAGATTCAATTCAAATACAGGGTGACACTTAACGAGGAGCACAGTATCTTAGATTCAATTCAAATACAGGGTGACCGTTAAAGAGGTTTGCAAGATATCAGATTCAAATAATGGGGGACCCTTAAAGAGTTGTAAAAGATGTCAGACTCAAATACAGGGTGACCCTTAAAGAGGTGCCCGCGCGGGAAGCCTAAGTTAATGGATAATGGAGTCTGTTGAAAGAGCCTTTCTAACAAGTGTAGCATTTGTAGCATGCGTCATTTGAAATGATATAACGTCTAGTCTTTCAGACTGACTGTATTTTTTAAAACACATTCAGCATATTTCCTGAAAGACGATATGGTCGTTAGCCTCCTTATCTAAGCAACTGCCCTTTTCTATGCATCTTTAACCTTTTTAAGGTACCAGCGCTTGCTATTGTTCTTTTTGTTAATGTGTTTACTCTGTAACAATAAATTGTACTGAGATTTGCTACCTGATTTAAGTGTATTTTTCGTAGGTCATTACAAACATTTACTCTACTTGCCGATTCCTATAACCTTCCTCCCGAGTTCAAGCTTGTCCCTTACTCCGTCTGCCGCGCTTTATTGTCACCCAATACAAACAACTATACTTGCATGCTCTCTGAGTTGGCTCACGACTCAATGGATAGCGCACTCAAGATTGGAGTGGCGAGCAAGAGATGTCGTCAATACAGTAGGAAGCGCTTTAATCTCAATAAAGTAGGCTTACAGTAGGCTACGAGGAAGAATTTCATGTGCGACCTCATCAAAATCTTTGGAATAATGCACGCATACGGAATTTAAAATATTATTTATAATGAATACACGAAATTACATTTTATATATTACTAGCAACCCGACCTGGCTTCGCCCGGTAACAGTTATGAATGCATTACGTGAGAAGCGCTCTTTTTTTCCAATGTCAATGAACAACGACCAATATCCGTTTTACGTTAAAATCACTGACTGGACTATTAATTATATTATCATGGAGATGCATGTGCAACAAATTCTTGTCAGACGTAATTTAAGAATGGCGAGGTGCATGAAAAACAAATTCCCCCCTGTCCTATACAAAATGGTGAAAACCACATCAAAATTCATTCAGTGGTTCTCGAGATTACCCGTGACATCCAAGAATCGGGGACTTTGTTTTACACTAAGTACAGATTATACGCCAATCAGTATAATTTAATATAATATAATCCCCCCTCCGTCCAATCTTAAATTAACTGTGAATTTTGCGGATCGAAAAGTTCACAGGCGAAATGAGAGTTGCACTTCCAGGGAATGGTGAGGTGAATGAAACTTAAATCCCTCTTCCGTCCAATCTTAACTTGACTGTGTTTCACAGGCGAAATGAAGAAAACCCGAGCTGCACTTCCAGGGAAACTCCAAACACAACCACCCTTCTCAGAAGTCTTAACTCAACACGACTCAACGGTTTGCTGCTGGCTGTATCTGGGGCAATAGGTTCGCCTGCTAGCTAGGCTGTAATAGGGATGATAGACTCGCCCTTAGGTAGCTCGTAAACTGTCGCCTCAGTAGTTGAATGGACATGGTTGGAATAAATTAAAACGTAAAAACACTTATAATGGGCGATGTATTGAAGATAGACATATGCTCTCACGGACTTTTTTGTTGAAATTTTCATGCTGAACAATTCTTACACTCATAGTATTTAGATATTTTTAACGGTTTGACTAACGTAAGCTTACAAAACACTCGGACGCCAGGTTCTTTTTTCGACTTTCCCATTGAAATCGTTACTGCTCGGCTTCCTTTGATCAGAAATAAATTATTTTCTACAGAAATCATCCTCGAGATATCCTTTACAGAATGGTGAAATCCATCCAGTTGTTCTCGAGTTTGCCCGTAACATCCAAGAATCAGGGACTTTGTTTTATACTAAGTAGAGATACACGAAATTACATTTTATATATCATCTAGCAACCCATCCGGGCTTTGCCCGGTATATTTAAAGGATTCCCCAGCATAAGCTTAAAATGCCTATTTGTTTCGATTTCAATGAACTCTTACCTATATCCGTTCTCCGTATCGGCATCATCATCATCTTGAGCAGTTTCCAACCGCTGGTCGGGTCTGCTTGGAACATAAGCCTCTCCATCGTTTCCTGTCCATCCACCATCTCTCGTCATTTACTGTATCCCAGCACACTCCTCTTTCCTCCACACTCTTCTTAACTCCTTTTGCCCATCTGTCCCTTGGTCTTCCCCTTGGCCTCCTTCCCGTCATTTCCATTCCAAACATCTTCTTCGGTATCCTCTCCTCTTGCATCCTCCTCACATGTCCATACCATTGTAGCCTAGATCGCTCTATTCTATTTTGCAATGGTTCCTCTCTTACCATCTCCCTGACTCTCTCATTCCTTACTCTGTCCATTCTTGTCACTCCTACCCTACTCCTCTGGAACTTCATCTCCACTGCTCGTATTTTATTCTTGTCCCTTTCCTTCATCACCCATGTTTCTGAACTATATGTCAAAATTGGCACAAAGTAGGTCTTGTAGATGATTCCTTTACATTTTTGTGGTACATCTTTATTCCATATCATCCCCCTAACACTCTTGAAAAATCCATCTGCGCACCTTCCCCTCTCATTTATTTCCATCCTATTGCCTCCCTTTTCTTCAATTATGCTTCCCAAGTACTTGAAGCATTCTACTTTCTGCAACTGCTGTCCTCCAAGTGTTATGCCCATATCCAGTCTGTTCTTCTTCCTCGTTGTGATGACCACTTCACTCTTTTGTGCTGAGAACTTCATCCCATATGATAACACTACCTTCTCCCACTCATCTAATTGCTCTTGTACTTCTTGCTCATCCTCTCCCCATACCAGAAGGTCATCAGCAAACAACATTGCCTTCATTTTCCTTTCCCCAATGCTATTTACCACTTTTCGTATGATTTCATCCATCACCACTATAAATAACAGGGGTGAGAGGGCACTTCCCTGTTTCAGACCACTCTCCAGTTGAAACCATTCCGTTCTCTCTCTTCCCACCTTTACACAGCTTTTGCTTCCCTCGTACATTGCTTTCACTCTTGCCACTGTCTCCTTGTTCACTGCTTTTGCTCTCATTGCTTCCCATACCTTGTTTCTATTAATACTATCATATGCTTTCTCAATATCCAAGAAGGTCATCACCAGATCTTTCCCATATTCATAATGGTGTTCTTGTAGCTGTCTTACTGCAAAGATGAGGTCAACTGTTGATCTTCCTGGCCTGAATCCATACGGTTCTTCCCTCAGCCCATCTTCAACTTCTGTCCGAATTCTTCTCTCCAGTACCTTCTCAAATATTTTGGCGCAGTGGCACATGAGTGTAATTCCCCTGTAGTTCTTGCATTCCTTCCTACTTCCCTTTTTAAATATGGGTATTATTATCCCTCTTTTCCAGTCCTCTGGTATTTTCTTCTCCCTCCATATCACTTTCATTACTCGAAAGAGCCACTGGGTTCCTATCACCCCTGCTGCTCTCACCATCTCCAAACTCACTTCGTCTATTCCCGGTGCCTTTCCCCCTTTCATCTTCCTTAATGCTTCCTCCACTTCTTTCCATGTCAATTCCTTCTCTGAAATGTCTTGGTCACTGTCTGTTTCTTCCTCCACAATGTCCACTACGCTGGTTTTAGTTGGATTTAGGAGTTCCTTGAAGTATTCTCTCCAGATAACCTTTACTTCTTCCATATTTTCGACCTCCTTTCCATTCCTGTCCACCATTCTGACATTTTCCCCTGTATCTCTTCTCTTTGCCTTTATCATTCCATACAACACTTTCTTACTGCCATCACAGTCCTCCTCCATCATTTCTGTCCATTTCTCCAGCCATTTCTTTTTCTCTTCCTTCACTACTTCTCCTGCTTCTTTCTTCCGCTCTTGGTATTCTTCTCTTGTTCTGTCTGTCCTCTGTTGGAACCATTTCCTGAATGCTTCATTTTTCTTTTTCACTGCTTCCTTAGTTCTGGGGTTCCACCATGGTGTTTCCTTCCACCTTTTCTTTCCACTAGTTCTGCCACACACGACTTCCGCTGCTTCTACCAACACGTCCTTGAACCTATTCCATTCTTCTTCACCTGTTTTCGGATCATCCTTCGGTAATTTGTTCCTCACTAATATCTGGAACTTCTCCTTATTTCCATCCTCCTTCAGCTTCCATGTCCTTATTCTTCTTTCTTGGTTCTCAGTTCTCCTCTTTTCCTTCAGTCCTCTCACCTTGGCGACCAGCAGACGGTGGTCACTGTCCAGGGCTTCTGAAGGTATTACCCTTATATCCGTGATACTCTTCTTTGTCTCCTTCCCGCATAGAATATAGTCCACCACTGATTTCCTAGTCAAATCCCTGCTGTACCAAGTAATTTTATGGCTCTCTCTCTTCTTGTACCATGTGTTTCCAACCATTAGCCCATTTATCTTGCACAGTTCCAACAATCTCTCTCCTTCCTTATTCCTGTTTCCCCATCCTTCACCACCAATCACTTCCTCAAAACCTCTTCTATCAGTTCCGACATGGGCATTTAGGTCTCCCATGACTATCAGGTCTCTCCCCGCTAACTGCTTCTGCAACTCCTCTTCAAACTCGTCCTTCTCGCCTTCTGTGCATCCCACCTGTGGTGCATAGACTTGCAGAATGTCCAGGTTTCTACCTTTCACTGTGATTCTGGCTCTAATTATTCTATCACTTACCCTCTTTACTTCCTCCCTCAGCCCTTCTCTCACCACCATTCCCACTCCATTTCTCTTCCCCTCCTCATTTCCTATCCAGTATAGCTGCAAGCCATTTCTCAGTTCTTTTCTTCCTTCCCCTCTCCATCTAGTCTCTGCCAGTCCGAGTACATCCAGTTTTCTCCTCTCCATCATATCCTCAATCTCCTCCACTCTTCCCGTCAATGTTGTTATATTCAAAGTTCCGATTCGTAGTCCATTTCCATAGCCAGGTCTGCTTCCTTTAGATCTGTCCTTTCCGAGGCCCGTTCCCGTTTTAAAAGCATGGAGATAGCATATGCAACGAATTCTTGTCAAACGTAATTAAAGAAAGGCGAGGTGCATGAAACACAAATCTCCCTCCCGTCCAATCTAAACTTGAATGTGAATTCTGCGGAACTAAGGCTGAAACTGGGGTGATAGGCTCGCTCGCTAGCTAGTAACAGAATGAAGATTGATGGAAGAAATGAAAACGTAAAAACTCTTATAGTGGACGATGTATTGAAGATAGAGATATGCTGTCCGTGACTTTTTGTAGAACATTTCATGCAGAACAATTCTAACACGCATAGTATGTACATATTGTTAACGGTTTACCCAGCGTAAACTTAAATGGCCCACGGACGGCAGTTTTTTTTTTCCGACTCGATTCACTGAAATCGTTACACTTCAACTTTCTTTAGTCATAAATGAATGTTCTTCCACAGAAACCTTCCTTGAGAAATCCTTTACAGAATGGTTAAAACCGCATCGAAATCCATCCAGTGGTTCTCGATTTACCCGGAACATCCAAGAATGGGGGACTTTCTTTTATATCAAGTAGATATATATTTCCAGCCTGCAACTGATGATGGATGCCCGGCATTGCAATAACAAAATTGCGGTTAATATGCACGGGAGAAAGGCTACATGCACAGTATGGTTTTATTCAAATCTGTTCAGGTGTTTAGTAATCGGTAAAGGAGCTCAGATGGATACACACACTGACCCCGATTCAGGTTCGGAATAGAACTAACAATTAAAACAGGGCTTTGCTACATCGTAAAATCAGAATATTCAGTACTCCTCTACAGGTGCGATTCATAGAAAGTCAGCAGACAGGTCACCCAACAACTCCAAGTATTCATAAATCGATGTTTGCGTAGAATTATAAATGGAAGATTTCCAGAAGTAATAACAAACAGAGATCTCTGGGAAAGAACCAACCAACAACCCATAGATGCCCAGTTGAAGAAGAGAAAATGGAGCTTGATTGGACAAACTTTACGAAAAAAAAGAAGGAGCTGTGTAAAAGGTGGCTCTCGATTGGAACCCGCAAGGCGCGAGGAAAGGAGGTCGCTCAAAATAAAGCTTGAGACTTACAGTTGAAGACGAGGCCATGATATGAGTTCATGTGTTAAACACTTCCAAACAGGCTGTCAATAAATGTGTCACTGTACAATGTTCTTTCATTAATAAATCGAAAACGAAGGATTTTGGGACATGTGTGTATATGAACTTTTTTTCTTGTTTTGGTGTAAGGAACCAATCCCCAAAGTTTGAAAAAATATTTTGGAAACACCCTGTATATCGCGATACGTACGTGTCTAGGGGAAATATTTTGTGCAGTCGATGATGTCATGGATGACGTGAGGACGTTGCTTTTGGTTTGTTTGATGGTGTGGGTTGAATTGCCGCCATGTTGGTCAGCTGCAAGAGGTTTCAAACTGTGCGTTGTTACATGCCGATGTAGTCACATGTGTTCAAGTGCAAGGTGTGATGGTGAGTTACGAATGTTAATAAATTACTTTTAGTTGTTAAATTTAATTGAAAATTTGTACTCTCCCAAATCCATGGTGAGACAAAGCCATTGGTCGCTAAACGAAAAGTGATGCATAGGCCCTATAATACTAGCAAGAAGGTATAGGGAGTAAGCCCCAGGTTAGGTTTGTGTTTGTATGTAAAGCCTTGTTGTTAACATCTAGAATTTAACATGTATGATCGTTGAAACCTTTAGTGTCATCCATGACGTCATGGATGCAGCCATTTTGTGTCTAGAGAAATGTTCTTGTGCAATGTATCGCGATCTACACTACTCCCCCTGCCGGTGATCCTTTCAGAAAAGTCTATCCATCCTCTCCCCTACTCTCGCCTACGGCATTGCATGGAACTGATGGCCTCAAATCCTTGCCAATCTGTGTGGTGAACCCACGCACTCAACAACCGGAGATGACCAACTAAGCCACTTACCCAGTGTTCCGGCTTAGGCCGAGATACCAATGCAGAAAATAACCAACAGTACCTCAACGCCCCGGCACATCGGCTCAAATACGATGACAAATAGTCCACACTAAGTAAATGTTCCATTTTATATTTATAACCACCCTGCCGCATCAGCAGCGTTACTGGGACTTTATTTTTTGATTTTCAACGTGACCGAACAATACGGAAGTCGGTCATGCGGCATGAGGGAATTGCTGTCCCGAGCTGGGGGTGCAATGAAGTCAGACCGCTTTTGTAGTGACCTGGGAGCCCGCAATATTCTCTGCCTAGCGCCACGGCAAGTGGTACAGAATCTCCCTAGTGGCCTCCATCACAGTTGAATCAGTCATTTGAGAAACACCTCATCTCCACAAAAGTAAACTTTAGGAAAACTTGAAGGAAAAAAACCTCGCCGTGACCATATTTCACATTGTATCAATGTAAGATTTTTTAATGTATATGTACAGGGGTTTGGTAAGCGAATTATATGATAAGAAAAACATTTGTTGTACATTTTGATGTGTATAAAAATTCTCAAAGTAGTTGGAGATGAGTTGTTACTCGAATGACTGACATAATGTGGAGTCATCAGGCATGAAATAACTGTTAAAATATATATGTCGTAGTCAGATAGTGAAATCCGTCATTTCATGAAAATCCTAGGCACTTCATGAAGAGCCGGCATATGATGTAAAAAGGTACAGTTGCACTATCTGACGCGTGGTTTCATGAAATGAGTAAATATCGCCGTCACATAGTGTAATTCATTTTATACATCATCTGACGGGAAATTCAGCCCGTCACTTCATGAAGAACCGTAGCGGCAGCGGTGATCACGTGTGAGGGAAATGTGATTTCCAAAAATTAATCGGATAAAAATGTGGCCACTAAAGAAAGGGCTGTTATTTCCTCAGAAAGTGAACACTGTGACATATTGTACAAATGTCTAATGGTCTCATTTATCCCCTAATTCCCTCCCCAGAATCTTGCTTGGCCTTGCGCCTAGAAGGAATATTAGGCTGTCGTACTGTGAACGGAAGAAGAACGTCGTTCAGATCCATTTTGTTTTTAAAACATTAGAGATAGATAACCGATAGTATAATATGACTTGTTTTCGCTATTCCACCCTTTAAAACAACAAGAACTCACTCAGTTACGGACGCGCAATAAAGAGATCTTGTACTGCTCTTAGCAGCCAATTTCTCTATGAAGTTGTGGTCTCGGGTTATGGTGTTAGCTTCCGGAACACTACTTGATGAGTTCGAACCCCATTGAAGGATGATATTTTTGCCAAGTAACTATTTCAGTATTTTTTGTTCAATCTGCACATTTTAATATGGTTCAGTCGTTGCCTTGTTTTAAAGTTGTTTTCTATATATTTATTTTATGGGCTAGGGACAACTTGGTCATCAGCCCAGTGTATTTGGGTGGTTGTTTTCTGATAACCTGTGTTTGCGTGATGACTGAAGTAGTGTGTGGGTAAAGAATTTGGGAAGGTGTCTCGAGACTTGAAATGAAGTACCATCCCAGCATTTGCCGAGAGGGTGTGTGGAAAGACCTGGGGGAAAACGCCACAGTCAGCGATGGGATTCGAACCAGCATAAGGCCTACTCGTTAAGTAGACTTATGAAATCAACTATGGTTACCACGGATAGGAACGAACTTATGGTCTGAGGGTTGAATTGGGGTACACTCAACCTCGGGGGGCAAAACTGAGAAGAGTTCCATGCCTACCTTAGCCATCCTGGAATTGGTTTCCGGTGGTTTCCCCCTTCTCCTCTAGGCAAATGCTGTGTTGTTTCCTAACTTAAGCAACGGCCGCCTCCTTCCCAACCTTAACCTGAACTACAAATGCACACATTACTACAAATACCACAGATCATCAGACAGATTCTACACACTCCCAAGTAGGCCTACACAGGGCTGAATGACCACGATGTCGAAGTACCTCAAATGAAACAACAGCGTCATATTTCTTCTATTGTCTCTCAGCGCGACATTTTCGCGAAGAGTAGGAGGGGCTTTCACAAAAGCTTCACATTTGGATGATTTAGTGAAGGGTTCGCCTTCGAGAAAATCTCGAATTACAGCCTATTTATTATAGACAGAAATATTTGAAAGAATGATTCTGCATTTTCCTTCATTGAGTGTATGTGTATCTTACCTGTTATCGTTCCAGTTTTGTTGTTAATTCATTTGGGAGACTTGGGTCACCTCAATCATCAGCCCCGTGTGATTAGGTGTGAATTGAACTTATATTAATATGATGACTGTAGGGGTGGGTGGAACTGCATTAGGGAAAGGGATGGGGTAGGCGTCCCGGGACTTGAAGTGGTACTATCCCGGCATTTGGGTGAAGGGAGTGTGGAAAATCCACGGGAAGGAACCACACTCTGGATAGCCTCTGTCATCACCGAGTTTAGCACCTACGATCTCCCGACTTGCTGCAGCTACCTTTGTAGCCGGGGTGCAAGATTTGTACGTGCAAGGCTACGTCGTGGGACTCGCGAACACTTTTTTGCTCGTATGACGGGAGCACCAAATGTCATTTAAAGAGCACTGTGGAGCTCCCGAGCACCAGGATGAGAACGTCTGGCCTAGAGCTTTGCGTTAGTGAATGTAGCTACCGCTGTTGGTGATGAATGATGACAAACACACATAAATACTATTATTAGTCTACCATAACATGCAAACTCTCCTTCACTTGTCTCCCACAATAAATATTAGCCGATAGGAATACAGCCTATAGGCCACAACTATTTCCTCTTTGGTTGATAGAGATTCCAGAGCTAATTCAATCGTTATAATCCAAAGAACTTACTATTTATTTAATTTTGGGGAGTTCTAAATAATACAGTGCAGCCTCAAGTTACGTCACCCTGCAGGTTGCTCAACTTTTCTTGTGTGACAGCGTTTACAAGCTTGCTAACGCCCCCAGCCCCCCACCCTCCATCAAACAAAACAAAAAGTGGAGCTGTTGCCATTTTTAACCCAGCAGAAATCCCTCGATAAATATTTTACAGTATACTATGCAATCTAAGTATTCTAATGTATGTGTGTATTCATTTATTTAGGCTATTTATTTATTTAACAATATTAAGGTATACAGACATAAGCCCAATTATGTTTCTTCTTGGCATATCAAGTTCAAAAATAGAAATTGCATCAGTGAAGAAAAGAGAGAAAAAAGATACACAATTGAAGAACTAAAAGAAAAACTACAAATGAAATTATGAAAGTATGCATTACTGATTAGAAAAAAAATACTGTACAAATAAAAAAAATGTAAAAATAAAAATACAAACTTCTACACACAAAAAAAAGAGACAGAGAGTAAAGAGTAACCGGTATTTCACGATTAGATTTAGGTTGTTATGTGAAAATTAATTTCGAAAACCATAATAAACAAGCATTAATTCTTGGAATAGAACAATTAAATGAATTATGTACAGCTTCATTGCGTCAGTCATTTCATGAAGTGCCGAATCAACAAACACCGGATCTTCATGAAGTGCCTCGGCTGATCATGTAAAATAATTTCTTACACCATCTGCCTAAATCGGTCCGTCACTTCATGAAGAAACGCGTCAGATGGTGTAACTATCTCTTTTTACATCATATGCCGGCTTTTCATGAAGTGCCTAGGATCTTCGTGAAATGACGGATTTCACTATCTGACTACGACATATACATTATGCAAGAGAGCCACTTTTTTATTTTAAGATCAATCTAGCACTGTATATTATACATTTTCAAGGCATTTTTTTTTTACATACATTGTTTCTTTACATCAGGTCAACTTCATCCCTATCAATAGTTGGTCAGTCATAAATTTTTGAATAAAATGCATCAACAATGTCTGTAGGGATAGTCTTTGAGCTTCTTGAGATCATTAATTTTGTTAATGTTTATAGGAACACAATTTTGTGGGTAGGCACTAATTGTTGGAAGTTCTGGTGAACAGGCTCCCTGTTTTTTCAAGTCAAAAGTATGCTCGATGAGGCCATCAATGAAGGTTTTTATTCTTTCACACTTATATGCGACTTGCTTCTGCCGTTTTCTACGTTTTAAACGCGTAGAATTACTAACATCACTCTAATTGGAACTTATTTTTAATCAGAAACAAAGCATGACAACAACATACTGTACAACAAACTGAACACATTCACAGCTGTTTTAGGTTGGCACAGAATAAGGAGGAGCAGTGTTGCCACCAACTACAAATTTCAAGTCATTTGAGGAACACATTTCCAGGAGACGTGGCGTTTCTCAAATGAACGAATATTTGAACGTCTCGTATCACTGTGTTTTCTTATCGGAGATGTGGTTTTTTTTGTCGTGTGGCCTCCTCAGAGGCCGAGTGTAGGTCTTTCTATTCGACGCCCGTGGGCGACCTGCACGTCGGGATGAGAGATGGAATGGATGAAGATGAATGAGACTGGGCAAGGATGTGGTAGGAATCGGCCGTGGCCTATCAGAAGGTACCGTCCCAGCATTTGCCTGGTGTTGAAAATGGGAAACCACGGAAAACCATTTCAAGGACGGCCGACGGTGGGGCTCGAACCCACGCGTCTACCGAGTCAACAGTGAGCTTGGTCCCATGACCTAACGCTGCGCTTTAGCCAGCTGAGCCACTGCTGTCGGTGGAGATGTGGTGTTTTATATGTATTGGATGTGCCTTGCCATCACCTACAATTTTGTATGTCTAACTCAATTTCGGTAAAAAATGGAGATGAGATGTTTCTCAAATGACTAATTCAGTTTAAGTCAGTGTTTTTTTAACTTATGGGTCGCGACCCAAATATGGGTCACCAACGCTTTTCGGGATGGCTCACCACATGGGCAAACTTTTTAGGAGCAAGGCCAGATGCTATACAAAATAATCTAGGCAGGCCGTAAAAATGAACAATACATGTTTATAGATAGATTATACACTTTTATCTTTTCAAATGATCTTGTCGACTTCATCGTTATGCTTTGGTCTACCGTTATGCGTTACGGTTACGGCGTGTATGACGTCATCAGGTTGTTCAGTGCATATGCACCGAGTCTGAGTTTACTCCTGGGGTCTGGCGTTATGCGATACGGAGACGGCGAGTGCGTGACGTCATGCAGCAGAGTGCACCTCCCGCTCTCCGTTCCCCGCACGGGAAGCCTAAGTTAATGGGTCATGGAGTCTGTTGAAAGAGCCCTCCTGAGCCTTTCTAACATGTGTAGCATTTGTAGCATGCGTCATTAGAAATAATATAAAGTCTAGTCTCTCAGACTGACTGTATCTTTTTATTTCTGGATATTAAATCAAACAAAACTAACTAACAGGCTACAATGGCAGAATACTTTGGAGAAAAGAACACATCTCCATTATTTGTTAGAAGAGGAAGGAGTACAGTATGTGACAAGTGAAACTGTGACGGTGCTTCTAAAAGTTTTTCATAATCTGGTTGAAACTGGGATGAGCGGATTCTTAGTAGCACAGCTAAAAATGGTGGTGTTGTTTGTTTGAGTCTTCAGTCTTTTGACTGGTTTGATGCAGCTCTCCATGCCTCCCTGTCCTGAGCTAATCGTTTCATCTCTACATAGCTCCGACACCCTACATCCGAGGCAATCTGTTTAACATATTCTAACCTTGGTCTACCCCTACAGTTTTTGTCCTCGACCCTTCCTTCCATAACTAAGCTTGCTATTCCTGGGTGTCTTAGTATGTGTCCTACCAACCTATCTCTTCTCTTCATTAACAGTCGCCAGAAACATCTCTCCTCTCCCACTCGTCTTAATACCTCTTTGTTTGTAACCCTATCTACCCATCTGATCTTCATCATTCTCCTGTAACACCACATTTCAAATGCTTCAATTCTCCTCTTTTCTGCTGCACCAATAGTCCAAGTTTCACTTCCATAGAGCGCCACGCTCCAGACAAAGGCTTTCAAAAATGACTTCCTAATACCTAAATCTATATTCGATGTCAGCAGATTCCTTTTTTGTAGAAATGCTTTCTTTGCCTGAGCCAACCTACTTTTTATATCCTCTTTGCTTCGTCCATCACTGGTTATTCTGCTTCCTAAGTAACAGAAGTCTCCTACTTCCTTCAGCTTTTCACCTGCCAATTTGATCTCCATAGAGATCAAATTGGTCTCTTAATCTATTTCTGGCGCTATTTTAGCGAAGCTTCATTGTAAAACACCTGTTCACAGATATAGTAAGATGCGAACATGGCAGTTATCTTCTGTGCATGAGATTTCAAGTTTGGGAAGCTTGATTTTGGAAGGGCCTTGTAGAACTCAATTTTCGAAACGTTGAGGAATAGTTGGTTCAATTCGTTGTTCCATTGTAACTCTCTCAGTTTTAGCTGCAACTCTGATTTTACTGTTTGAAAGTCAACATTAAATGGCGTGCTGAAAACGTACAGGTCCTGTTCAATAACTTTGAAGTCCTGAAATCTTCATTCAAATTCGTCGTGGAGATTTTTCGCACAAAAGATATTGCACAAAACGCATAAATACAATGAGATTGAAATAGTTTTGATCATTTTAAATGATCTTGTCGACTTCGTCGTTACGCTGGGGTCTGGCGTTACGTTACGGTGACGGGACGAAATGTAACCAGATGCACTGAGGTGTGTGACGTCATAGTACTGCTTGGTGCATGTGTTCCCCGACAATCTCTACTTCGTTAGTATAAGACAAAAATCCCCGATTCTTGGATGTCACGGGTAATCTCGAGAATGGATGGAGTTTGATGCGGTTTTCACCATTCTGTAAAGGATATCTTGAGGAAAGATTCTGTAGAAAATAATTTAAGTATGATCAAAGGAAGCCAAGCAGTAACGATTTCAGTGAAAAAGTCGAAAACAAACTTGGCGTCCGTGCGCTTCTTAAGCTTACGCTGGGCAAACCGTTAAAAATATCAATATACTATGAGCGTAAGAATTGGTCAGCATGAAAGTTCTACAAAAAAAGTCCGCGAGAGCATACTGTATCTCTATCTTCAATACATCGCCCACTATAAGTGCTTTTAGACTGGATGGAAGGGGCACGTCCCCGCGCACTTTGGTGAGCGTGACGGCATCCCGCGCGCTTGACCTTGCTTTGCCCTTGGTTTGCACTTGCCGTTCGCGAGTAATTTGAAACAAGATAAGCAAGATAAGCATTATCCAGATAATTTTCTAACATGTCAAGAGTCTTTGTCTTCGAGCGAAGCGAGAAGCCACCAGCCTTTCTAGCATTTTTCATTATTTGTGGTATTTAAAATGATACAAAGTTTAGTCTTTCAGACTGACTGTCACTTTTTCACTTCTAGGTACACAGAACAGGAAATATGACCTTTGTGTAATTGTAGATAGTATAATTCGTAACCATGTCGCTGGCCGGATTGGACTAGCTCAAGGACCGCACTTGGCCCGCGTGCCGCACTTTGCCCATGACTGCCCTAAGTGATGAAGCTTTGCGCACGGTTTCCAAAAGCAAACGGAGTCACTGTGTTAGATAAACTTTCTTTTCTACACTTTCCATTATGAAAACTAAGATACTAAGGCAGATCAAAAAGTAAGTTGAACTTCCCAGTTATGGCCATCTATTTCACCACCTATACAACAGCAACACGCCCATAACGACATACAATGTAACGTCACTTTTCCACATAGTTTCCAAGAGACTCCAAACATTTCTGCGAACGCACAACCAACTTGTCGATGCCGGATTCATAGAAAGTTCCTCCAGCGTTCTGCAACCACACAGAGACAGCGGCCTTCACCTCCTCATCGGTCTGGAAACGTCGACCACCAAGCTCCGTTTTGAGCTTACCGAACAGATGAAAGTCACATGGCGCAAGGTCGGGACAGTAGGGTGGATGTTGCCAGACCTCAGACTTGACACGCTGCAGCAGTTCGCTCGTTTGGCGGGCCTTGTGAGGTGTTGCGTTATCGTGCATCAAAATCAAACCGGTGCACGATTACCTCCAGCGCTTCTCTTTAGTCGCTTTACGCAACCGGTGCCTGCCCTCGCGATATTCGTCCGTTATATCCGTGCGTCCGGCTTCGAATTGCTGACACCACTTTACGATCCCTTGCTGGGAAATGGCTCGCTCCCCATACACAGCACTAATTTCACGATGAATGTCCGTGCAATTCTTCCTTTTGGCCCATAGGAATCGGATTGTTGCACGCACCTCATATTTGGAGTGAACGTCCAGTCGACGCGCCATTAAATTTGGCCGCTATTCACACCATACAATACGAGACACCACAGCGACCTGCCTAACAGATGTGTGGACAGTGTCAGTCCCTTTCTCCGCTGTGCCCGCGTTTGCGACACACAGCGCGCTGCTGTAACGCGTTAGTGCAACTAACCTTTTGACCCACCTTCGTAGACTGTTTGCAAGTTGACCATTATCTTTAGGTGCTTCCTTTAAGACCACCTTGTGGTGTAGTGGCTAGCATATTCCGCTGTCGTCCCGGAGCTCCGAGTTCGATTCCCGGCTTTACCACCAAAAATTGTAATTGTGGTCTGAGGGCTGGAACGTGGTACACTCAGCCTCGTGAGGCAAAACTGAGAATAGGAGGGTACAATTTCGACCTCAGCCATTCTGGAAGTGGTTTCCCGTAGTTACCCGCTTCTACTTCAAGCAAATTCTGGAATGGTTCCTTACTTAAGGCCATGACCGCCTCATTCCCAATCCTATTCCCAATTTACAAATACACATACTAGTAGAGCCATCACAATGACACAGGTTATCATACAAATTCCACACACACCCAAATACACAGGGCAATATGAACACGATGTCGCAGCCCCCTAAAATAAGGATCATTAGGCTAAGGGACACTAGGACTGAGTTTTTATGCAAAAATGACAAAATAACTTTCTTTGTTTGTTTTACCATTATAGACTATATATCTGAGGGATCATTTTAGTAAAACCGTTTTCATGCACCGCCATATTTAAAGGCTCAGCATCATTTTTTAATTTTCTCTACATAAGAAAAAGATTGAAGGCAAATCATATGAATGTAGGCTACATTTTCTAAACTAGAAATCCTAGAAAGTCGTATGTTAACTCAAACGAAAGGTCTCTAGGGTCTTTATCTCTACAACAAAACATTGTATTTTTCAGATTTTTTTCCAAAAAAGTTTCATTAAGTGAGCCAGACCGGTTAATACTGTATAACATGTGATTTTAAAAAAATGCTTTTATCTCCAAACATTTTTAGGTAATCAAAATGCTCCATGCGCATGAGTTATTCACCAATGTTACTCAAAAAATCTCTGAATATTCAGAAATACGTGTGTTATAAGATAACATTGCAATATATTCAGTTACACAGAGCAAAAGAAACAAACTATCAAAATTTATCAAAATTCATCAAACATGATGGCACATCAAAAAAAATCTGACTGCATACATGTAGCACTTTCCAGAAATGTCTCAATGTTATAATATTTAGAATAGTTTTATGTATATGTAATGAAGAAATCAATTGTTTTACACAATTACTACTACGCGTGAAGCATTTTGTTCACACGGTATATTTTAATAATAGACTACAATTAGTAAAAAAATCAATTAAATTTCATCCGATTGTTTCTAAATTTGATATGTTACTAATTTTATTAAGCAGTATAAATTTCAACTCATTCTGATAAAAAATGTGGAAGTTGAAAAGTTCAGTCCTAGTGTCCCTTATGAGTTTTCCTGCAAGATATTACTGCAAGGTGAAGAATTGCACTGGCCTATTCTTAATGTATTCTTGGACACTTTATTTTCCGATAAATATACAATGTAATATTTAGAATAGTTTTATGTATATGTAATGATGACATTTTACGAGTGTTTATTTTTATTAATTAAATATTAATTATTAGCCGGACCCATAGGTTTGGGGTAGCGTGCGTGGCTCTCACCCGGAGGCCCCGGGTTCAATTCCTGGCTCCGTCAGGGATTTTAGAAACAGATATTAGGGCTGGAACGGGGTTCACTCAGCCTCGTGAGGACAATTGAGTAGCTGCTGACAGTGAGGCAGCGCCCTGGTTACGAAAACCAAGATTAACGGCCGAGGGGACCCGATGCGTTGACCACGCGTCACCCCGATATCTGCCGGCCAAATAGCTGGACAGTGGTAGCTTGGTAGGCCTAGGCCGTTCCTTTGCTGTAGTGGCAGGAATTATTATAATTATATTAATACAAGCTGTACCCGGCATGCGTTGCAATGCCAATCAAAGAAAGTGTTGGCGTTGAAATTCTGTTTCTTGAAGTGCTTTTGGATACACAACATGTTAACTGCCTCTAAGCTATCGTAAAATGGATTTTCTAATTTAGAACCATTCGTGGGAGCGTGCACAACAACTTTCAAAAGTTTCATCGCTGTCACTCATTTGTTGAATCTACTCGTGCGCTACCTATTGAGAAATGTATTACTAAGTCGAAGCCCTTCCCTGGCGTGTACACAATAACTCATCAAGGTTTCATCGCAATCGAAGAATGTTATATGAACGCAATAGGGGATTTTGTTGAAACGCTTCGCGCGTCGTAACCCATTTGTTGCATCCACTCTTGCGCTACTTATTGTGAAATGGATTTACTAAGTCCCCTTCCCTGGCGGGTACACAATAACTGATCAATGTTTCATCGCAATCGGATGAATAGTATATGAACGCATACCTGATTTTGTTTAAACGATTCACGCTCCGTCACTCATTTGTTGAATCTACTCGTGCGCTACCTACTGTAAAATGTATTTACTAAGTTAGAAACCGTCACGTAAGTGTCCACAACATCTCACCCAAGTTTCATCGCTATCGGACTGATGGGATATGAAGACATAGGGGACTGTATTGAAACGCTCCACGTGTCGTCGTTCATTTGTCGAATCTACTCGTGTGCTACCTACTGTGAAATGAATTTACTAAGCCAGAAACCTTCCTTGGAGTGTCCACCATATTTCACCCAAGTTTCACCGCTAACGGCAGAATGGTATATGACCTTATACGGGACTTTGTTGAAACGCTTCGCGCGTCGTCCCTCATTTGTTGAATCAACTTGTGCGCTGCATATTGTATAGAGGATTTACTAAGCCAGAAATTTTCCATGACGTGTACACAACATCTCACCCAAGTTTCATAGCTACGGACGAATGGTACATGTATGCATACGGGACTTGGTTGAAACGCTTCGCGTGTCGTCGCTCATTTGTTGATTCTACTCTTGCGCTACATATTGTAATATGGATGTACTCAGCCAGAAACCTTCCCTGGAGTGTACACAACATCTCACCCAAGTTTCATCGCTATCAGATGAATGGTATATGAAATTATATGGGACTTTGTTGAAACGCTTCGCGCGTCGTCGCTCATATGTTGATTCTACTCGTGCTCTACCTATTTTTAAAGGGATTTACTAAGCTAGAAACCTTCCCTGGATTGCACACAAAATCTCAGCCTAGTTTCATCGCTATCGGACGAATGGTATATGAACGCAAACGTGACTTTGTTGAAATGCTTCGCGCGTCGTAGCTCATTTGTTGAATCTACTCGTGCGCTGCCTATTGTAAAGTGGATGTACTAAGCCAGAAAATTTCCCTGCAGTGTACACAACAGTTTACGCAAGTTTCATAGCTATCGGACGAATGGTATATGAATGCATACGGGACTTTGTTGAAACGCTTTGCATGTCGTCGCTCATTTGTTGAATCTACTCGTGCGCTATCTACTGTGAAATGTATTCACTAATTTTGAAACCTTCACGTAAGTGTACACAACATCTCACCCAAGTTTCATCGCTATCGGACGAATGGTATATGAACACATACGGGACTTGGTTGAAATGCTTCGCGCATCGTCGCTCATTTGTTGAATCTACGCGTGCGCTACCTATTGAAAAATGGATTTACTAAGTCAGAAACCTTCCTTGGAGTGTACTCAACATCTCACCCAAGTTTCATCGTAATCGGACGAATGGTATATGAACGCATAGGAGACATACATACCCACAAACTATCACGTTACATTGATTTTTATATATATAGATTATTATTATTGTCGCCTCCGTAGCGTAGCGGTCAGCATGGTTAGCTGCCGCCCCAGAGGTCCTGGATTCGATTCCCGGCTCTGCCACGAAATTTGAAAAGTGGTATGAGGACTGGAACGGGGTCTACTCAGCCTCGGGTGGTCCAAATGAGTAGAGGGGGTTCGATTCCCACCTCTGCCATCCTCGAAGTGGTTTTCCGTGGTTTCCCACTTCGTCTTCGGGCAAATTCCGGGATGGTACTGTCACCGATAATCCGGATAGTAGGCTGTCAGATATCCGCCCCCTCAATCGGATTGCCAATAATCAATCGCACCGGCACAGCTACATCAATGAAAATGGCACTGACAGATACTACCGAGATTAGAGCACAGTAGTTAACAAGAAATTATTGTGGAACACACCAAAATATACGGGGGTTCATACTTACCTTTACTTACCTCTTCAAATTAATCTCGGGCCTGGGTTGTCAACTGGATCACTTAAAGTATGCCCACACAATAACCTCCACCAAGATATTTAAAATGAACCAAAACGAAGACAAGAAACTTTAAACTGTACAATAATTTATTTCACATAAAGGGAATGATTCTAACAAAAATTCAACAAAATACACGTGGCAATCAGAAGCCATTGTCAATATAATCATGTCCTCCTGTAGGACTTGTAAACGTTACATACAAAATTTTATCTTTCACTAGCTTAAAAGAACGTAATAATTATAAAACACTTGGAATGGATAAGGGAGTTGGGACGAGACATATAGCAATTGTTTTCCTTTTAATAAACATCACACATTTATTAATAGCCGCAAGGCTACTATGTAGGCGACCTTGGCCTCTAACAACCAGTTGTCTGGCCAGCTGCGATACACCCTGCATCATGTCGCATGCCAACCTCGTCAAATGGACTCACCTGTCCAGCCAACGTTAGCATGTGCTAGTTACATCAGAGCCTAGCTCCTTCTCAAAACACTTTAAATGTCCTCAACTCAACTCAAATATTATCACGCAAATCTTTTAAATGCTCCATCCAAATATCACTGGATTACTCTAATAATCCCAAAACTTGTTTAACTATAATCCAAATGTTTATCTAGCGTTGTTAAGAGTATAATGACAAAACGCTTAATGTTTATAACAAATGCTCATTAATTATTTATAACAATTAAAAATTGTTTATAATATTGTCAAACGACAATTGAAAAATTTATACACGCCTCTATTAATTTCTTTCATTTCAAATATTATTAAAGATTTATACATAATTATTTACAATGTTTATATTATTCATTTTAGAAATACATTAAACCACACGTTTATCCGGTTGATAATTACTTAAATCGTGTTAATATAATCGACCAATGAAGGTTAGTTATATTTAAATGTTAGATTCAGGTTTAATAAGGTTTAATAATTATTATTATTATTTGTGACGGTAACCTCCATTCAAAATCGTTATCTCAAATTATTTAAACACTCTTGTTAATTTTAACAGTAACTTCACATAATTAATTTTCAAAGGACCTGGACAATACACTCAGCGGAAAAATACCTCGCTCCAACGCACAAAACTGCACAAAAATAGGCCCAGAATTCATCATATATCTCACTATATATGGCATAAAAATCTTCCACAATACATACAAAAAACCTCCACTTATAAATTCATTAACTTCATCCTTATTACTGTGGGAACCTCCTTCACTTATTCAAGGGCATTATTCATCAGCGACTTTTACACGTCCACTGAACTAACGATTATACATCCATAGTTCCTCCTTAAAAATTCTTATATTCATTAATAGTTTCAAAACTGTTACTATATTTAACCTTCGTGGGTTTCATTCATGAATCGATATGAAGTAAAAAGTTGCCCATCACAAATAAATTTAATAGCAAATACGATTATACACGCCTCCCTGGTCTATCAAAATTGAGATTAATATCATCAAAGTTAACGTAGTATAAAAATACTATCTTCAATCAAAGTTCATCTAAACTGCATAAATAATCGAATAGAATACAATTAGACTGTGGAATGCAAACATTATTGTTCCAATCTACAATTGAGAAAAACTCCTATCAAAAGTTCATTACTATAATGTACTCAATAAATCGTAATCAAAGTTCATACTTCATAAAATTGTCTATAATGCAATGGTATTTCATAATTGACGATAAATGTCTATGTTGCAATCATGTTCATACAACGACTAGTATGTCCAAGATCGTCGATACAGTAATAGATTTTAACGCTCTAAAATCTTTTAATTATTCTTCTTTCTTGAGGATGACAGAAAATTGGTCAAAGTAATTTACTGAAAAGAATTACTTTAATAAAATGACACGCTGTCTGAATTCAAATTTGCCATAGAAAATCGTTAACTTTACAGTCAAATCGTGACTACAAAAATATGCAAATTACTGAAATAATATATATTATCAGTCTCAACTGATCCAAAATTATTTAACTATGCCAATGACATAACAATGTCTTAATAAATCGTAGAAAAAGGCATAAATCATCAAAGTGTACTGAGTACAGAAATATCAAGCAAGAATATGGGGCAAAATATGTGGGATAGAAAATATGGGAAAAATGGTTGCTCAGACATCGCTAAATGGCTCAAATAAAACAAGAAACATTCACGACTACCTTATCTGTTGATTGAAGTTCCAGAGGAAAGTTTCCAAAGAAGACTGCTGATGGTTCCATTTTACCAGCGTAAAGATGTGCTCCGACCTCGAACCTGGAACCAGCGCCCTCGGAGAATAGAACTGCTTCCTCCTCCGGAAATTGCACTGCTCCGTGTAGACGATAGACATCCTTCTGGCAAAACTCTTCTTTGTGAGCCGAGTCCACCCTGGCCTCTCTTGATAGTTCCCTGAAGTTCTGGTAGAAATTCGTCATGAAGTTTATTGCAGTTATTTCCGCAGAAATATTCATAGTTGTAGAGTATGAAACTATTTCCACTGCCATTTGATATAATTCAGCGTTGGACCACGATGCATGAGTGTAGTTGGATGTTCACTACATGCTCGCTTGTGTAGAATGGCGATTAACGAAGTTCCATGCTGCTATTTCACTCCATTGATATATGTCCCAATTGCATTAAAGTCCTTAGCCTTCCATCTCCACTTCTGTTGTAATCATAGTTGAAAGTACTGCCTGATTATACTGTTCCATAGTAAAATGTAGCGTTGTATCACCAAATGCAATCTTAAGTATCACGGTTGCAATACACGTGTCAGCCGTAGCGTAGAATGTGATATTATAAAAGTGTTTCTCAAGTGGCGAGAAAATCACTTTTGTCTGCAGTCTTAAAATGCCAATATCTTCCAAATTATAATCGTGAAAATGTTCAACTTTGCTACACACCTCAATATAGTACTGCACAATTGAATTAGCTTACAGGCAATAGCTAACTGTTGGTGTATAATCTTGTAGACTCCTTTATGTGTGCGTTTCAACTTCGCCTAGTTTCAATCACCGTAAAATTGAACTGCTTGCAGGCTCGAAGCTTGTTCGATGCGGTGGCTCTACCAGACGTTCTAATGACGACTTGCTTCACTGTAATTCACTCGAAGTCTGACCATATGCGACTATAAGACACGAAAATGAGACAAGATATGAGAGCTTCTCTCTGCTGTGCAAGACCTTTTATCAACTTCTTAAGGGGCGTATCCATCCCTTCCATAGCTTGTTCCTCCGTCATTACTAGAAGTTCTAACTTTGGCTATAGTTGACGGATTTTCAAATTTCAAAAACTCAAAATTAATTTCTTCAAAATTCCAGATCAATGCCATAACTGAAAATAGATTTCCACAATTCTGCATTCCAAAAGTAATTAAATATGGTAGTTTCAGTAATCTCCGTCTCCCTCCAAACTATCATTCATTGGTTCGAGCTTTTCCTCCAATCGCGTAACTTCTTCCTTAGCACAATTCCCTGTTTTCCTGCGACTGCGTCGTAAATCTCAGATCCTTCTCGAACAAAATCATGACGTCACCAAGAATATCAGTTCAACCAGCCTACTTGCACGAAGTCTGCGTCATCCGTGCCTACGTCATGAATATCCACGTCACAACTATGACATCCATAACTTTCTTCACATTTGCCAATACAATCATCGTGGTCTCAATATAATTCAATTTACGGGGGCATTCTCCCTTCACCACGTTTTAAAAACAGTTGCAAATTGTTTTTAAACTCTGTGTTATAAATATCTCAATTCACTTGAACACGAAATTGAATTATTATTGGCTTACTCTTGTATGATATTTCCTCTATGTTCCTTAATCATAAGTCTCTTCTACTCTGGGTTGTGTGTGGCTAATGCATTCTCTCCTCTCTACTTTCTCTGGGAATGTGAGCTTCAATGAAATAGTCTTTCAGGTTCCTGATATATTCTATCGGTGTTAGACTATCAGTATTACTGAATTTTTGAGGTTTGTCCTCAAAGTTCCGGATGACTGTCACATTTCTAGGATATGAATCCATGTAATTCTTCCTACTATCTCGATATTTCCATTCAGGTTCAATATTCCTATCCTCATCTTCTTCTCGGAATCTGGATATACGTTCCTCAGGACTAATATCTTTCTCTTCTGTAGCGAGGTTACATCTTCGGACGTAATTCCTATCGTCTTCGCAAGTCAAGCCTTCTGGATCCTTATCCGTGATTTCCGTGATGACTTTCCTAATCAACTCTTCTACGTAGGTTTCCATCATGCTAGCTTCTCCTAGTTTCAAATTCTGAAGTTTGCTCGTGGGTTCATTGACATCAGAGACAACCTTATGAATTTGTTCCTCTAACGCGGTTTTTAATGCTTGCACGTCCTGACCTATTTGAGTTCTATCCTCTACCTGCTTTTCGGATAGCGAATCCATCCTTATACTCTAATCCTTTCTAATCTGAACTACTTCATTATTTATGTCTACTTGTGTACTGGCAAGTTTTCTTTCAATTCGTTCCTGAATCTGAGTGACATGTTCCCCACTTGACCTGTTCCATTCATCTTTCCAAACCGTTACATTTGCAGTTAACATTTCCGCAATATCTACTTCAATGTCTTCCTTAAGTAAACGATTATGATCTAAGACTTGGGTTCTCATGACCTCTACATCATACTTTAAACCAGCTAAAGAAGCTGTTGTCCTAACAGACTCGTCAACCAACCTAGTTGTTAAAGCACTAATGTTACGATTACAAAGTGTTTTTGAAGTTTCAATTTCTTCTCTGACTTTATTAACATCAGTTTGAACTTTAGCAATATCTACAAAAACAGTGTTAACTTCTACTTGTATCTTAGTGATATCGCTTTGCATCTCATTTACATCAGAATGAATATTATTTATGTCTACTTGAACGTTTGACACATCGGTTCGAACATTTTTAATCTCTCTATTAACTTCTTCTACTTTATCTTGTACAGTAGCAACATCGTTCCTAACAACGATTACTTCTGCTCTAGCACATGAAATATCACCCCGAACATTAGCAAAATCAAGATTCAACATAGTAAGATCTTTCTGTACCTTAGAAACATCAGTCTTAACATCTGAAACATATTTATGAATGTCACTTACAGCATTCTCAATTCCCTGGGTACTGATCTGTAAAAGCGACATATCATTTTCTAAGTTTGCAGAACTGGTCTCAATAACTTTCAAATTTTCATCCATCCTAGTAGACAAATTACTAGCATTCTCCTTCATCATCACCTGCATTCGACTAGTATTCCTAGCTTCCATCTCCTTCACACTTTCATCCAGCCTAATAGACAAATTGCTAGAATTCTCCTCCATCATCTGCTTCATACTGTTATTCATGCTAGCTTTCATCTCCCTAGCACTTTCATTCATGCTAGCTTTTAACTCCTCCAACATCATCCTCATACTCTCATCTGCCATTTCAATATTATTTCAATAATAGACTGCTATAGGGACATACATCAAACAGAGCAAAATAACAACATCTGAGCAACATCTTTCACCATATATAATTTTGAGCAATTTTCCGTCTTAAATCTAACTTATAATTACCTTATAATTAACCTTCGTAGACACTTCATGTTGAAATAAACTCAAGCACATGTTCAAATTTCTTTGGTTCATTTTAAAATATCCTAACACAAATAATTTACATTTACAATCCAAATAATTTAATTTTATCTTTAATATGACTAAACATGTCATAAGCCGGTCAAATAAAATAAGATTCCAGATCATAGGCGATTTTTCTAAGTTTCCAGCCTATTTAACCTCTCTCAAGTTGTATAAGATCTGATCTTTTCTGAGTGTAATTTTCCTAATACAACACAACATTTAATCCCTATATAATCACACTCTCAAATTCTACAATTGGCCAAGACATCTAACAAAGAATCAACCTCTTTATTTGAGTCTTCACAATCCCATTGACATCGATAACTTGGTAGTCCAATGTTATTCGAGCACTCCACAAAATTGCGGTGCCAATTCTACTGCAATAACATGGTAATCCAATGTTATTCAGTCGAACGTGTCAATTCTACTGGCGTTCAACCTGGTAATCCAGTTTTGTCGAACGTGCCCCACGAAATTGCGGCGCCAATCCTACTGTCCCCGATAATCCGGATAGTAGGCTGTCAGATATCCGCCCCCTCAATCGGATTGCCAATAATCAATCGCACCGGCACAGCTACATAAATGAAAATGGCACTGACAGATACTACCGAGATTAGAGCACAGTAGTTAACGAGAAATTATTGTGGAACACACCAAAATATACGGGGGTTCATACTTTCCTTTACTTACCTCTTCAAATTAATCTCGGGTCTGGGTTGTCAACTGGATCACTTAAAGTATGCCCACACAATAACCTCCACCAAGATATTTAAAATGAACCAAAACGAAGACAAGAAACTTTAAACTGTACAATAATTTATTTCACATAAAGGGAATGATTCTAACAAAAATTCAACAAAATACACGTGGCAATCAGAAGCCATTGTCAATATAATCATGTCCTCCTGTAGGACTTGTAAACGTTACATACAAAATTTTATCTTTCACTAGCTTAAAAGAACGTAATAATTATAAAACACTTGGAATGGATAAGGGAGTTGGGACGAGACATATAGCAATTGTTTTCCTTTTAATAAACATCACACTTTTATTAATAGCCGCAAGGCTACTATGTAGGTGACCTTGGCCTCTAACAACCAGTTGTCTGGCCAGCTGCGATACACCCTGCATCATGTCGCATGCCAACCTCGTCAAATGGACTCACCTGTCCAGCCAACGTTAGCATGTGCTAGTTACATCAGAGCCTAGCTCCTTCTCAAAACACTTTAAATGTCCTCAACTCAACTCAAATAGTATCACGCAAATCTTTTAAATGCTCCATCCAAATATCACTGGATTACTCTAATAATCCCAAAACTTGTTTAACTATAATCCAAATGTTTATCTAGCGTTGTTAAGAGTATAATGACAAAACGCTTAATGTTTATAACAAATGCTCATTAATTATTTATAACAATTAAAAATTGTTTATAATATTGTCAAACGACAATTGAAAAATTTATACACGCCTCTATTAATTTCTTTCATTTCAAATATTATTAAAGATTTATACATAATTATTTACAATGTTTATATTATTCATTTTAGAAATACATTAAACCACACGTTTATCCGGTTGATAATTACTTAAATCGTGTTAATATAATCGACCAATGAAGGTTAGTTATATTTAAATGTTAGATTCAGGTTTAATAAGGTTTAATAATTATTATTATTATTTGTGACGGTAACCTCCATTCAAAATCGTTATCTCAAATTATTTAAACACTCTTGTTAATTTTAACAGTAACTTCACATAATTAATTTTCAAAGGACCTGGACAATACACTCAGCGGAAAAATACCTCGCTCCAACGCACAAAACTGCACAAAAATAGGCCCAGAATTCATCATATATCTCACTATATATGGCATAAAAATCTTCCACAATACATACAAAAAACCTCCACTTATAAATTCATTAACTTCATCCTTATTACTGTGGGAACCTCCTTCACTTATTCAAGGGCATTATTCATCAGCGACTTTTACACGTCCACTGAACTAACGATTATACATCCATAGTTCCTCCTTAAAAATTCTTATATTCATTAATAGTTTCAAAACTGTTACTATATTTAACCTTCGTGGGTTTCATTCATGAATCGATATGAAGTAAAAAGTTGCCCATCACAAATAAATTTAATAGCAAATACGATTATACACGCCTCCCTGGTCTATCAAAATTGAGATTAATATCATCAAAGTAACGTAGTATAAAAATACTATCTTCAATCAAAGTTCATCTAAACTGCATAAATAATCGAATAGAATACAATTAGACTGTGGAATTCAAACATTATTGTTCCAATCTACAATTGAGAAAAACTCCTATCAAAAGTTCATTACTATAATGTACTCAATAAATCGTAATCAAAGTTCATACTTCATAAAATTGTCTATAATGCAATGGTATTTCATAATTGACGATAAATGTCTATGTTGCAATCATGTTCATACAACGACTAGTATTTCCAAGATCGTCGATACAGTAATAGATTTTAACGCTCTAAAATCTTTTAATTATTCTTCTTTCTTGAGGATGACAGAAAATTGGTCAAAGTAATTTACTGAAAAGAATTACTTTAATAAAATGACACGCTGTCTGAATTCAAATTTGCCATAGAAAATCGTTAACTTTACAGTCAAATCGTGACTACAAAAATATGCAAATTACTGAAATAATATATATTATCAGTCTCAAGTGATCCAAAATTATTTAACTATGCCAATGACATAACAATGTCTTAATAAATCGTAGAAAAAGGCATAAATCATCAACGTGTACTGAGTACAGAAATATCAAGCAAGAATATGGGGCAAAATATGTGGGACAGAAAATATGGGAAAAATGGTTGCTCGGACATCGCTAAATGGCTCAAATAAAACAAGAAACGTTCACGACTACCTTATCTGTTGATTGAAGTTCCAGAGGAAAGTTTCCTAAGAAGACTGCTGATGGTTCCATTTTACCAGCGTAAAGATGTGCTCCGACCTCGAACCTGGAACCAGCGCCCTCGGAGAATAGAACTGCTTCCTCCTCCGGAAATTGCACTGCTCCGTGTAGACGATAGACATCCTTCTGGCAAAACTCTTCTTTGTGAGCCGGGTCCACCCTGGCCTCTCTTGATAGTTCCCTGAAGTTCTGGTAGAAATTCGTCATGAAGTTTATTGCAGTTATTTCCTCAGAAATATTCATATTTGTAGAGTATGAAACTATTTCCACTGCCATTTGATATAATTCAGCGTTGGACCACGATGCATGAGTGTAGTTGGATGTTCACTACATGCTCGCTTGTGTAGAATGGCGATTAACGAAGTTCCATGCTGCTATTTCACTCCATTGATATATGTCCCAATTGCATTAAAGTCCTTAGCCTTCCATCTCCACTTCTGTTGTAATCATAGTTGAAAGTACTGCCTGATTATACTGTTCCATAGTAGAATGTAGCGTTGTACCACCAAATGCAATCTTAAGTATCACGGTTGCAATACACGTGTCAGCCGTAGCGTAGAATGTGATATTATAAAAGTGTTTCTCAAGTGGCGAGAAAATCACTTTTGTCTGCAGTCTTAAAATGCCAATATCTTCCAAATTATAATCGTGAAAATGTTCAACTTTGCTACACACCTCAATATAGTACTGCACAATTGAATTAGCTTACAGGCAATAGCTAACTGTTGGTGTATAATCTTGTAGACTCCTTTATGTGTGCGTTTCAACTTCGCCTAGTTTCAATCACTGTAATATTGAACTGCTTGCAGGCTCGAAGCTTGTTCGATGCGGTGGCTCTACCACACGTTCTAATGACGACTTGCTTCACTGTAATTCACTCGAAGTCTGAGCATATGCGACTATAAGACACGAAAATGAGACAATATATGAGAGCTTCTCTCTGCTGTGCAAGACCTTTTATCAACTTCTTAAGGGGCGTATCCATCCCTTCCATAGCTTGTTCCTCCGTCATTACTAGAAGTTCTAACTTTGGCTATACTTGACGGATTTTCAAATTTCAAAAACTCAAAATTAATTTCTTCAAAATTCCAGATCAATGCCATAACTGAAAATAGATTTCCACAATTCTGCATTCCAAAAGTAATTAAATATGGTAGTTTCAGTAATCTCCGTCTCCCTCCAAACTATCATTCATTGGTTCGAGCTTTTCCTCCAATCGCGTAACTTCTTCCTTAGCACAATTCCCTGTTTTCCTGCGACTGCGTCGTAAATCTCAGATCTTTCTCGAACAAAATCATGACGTCACCAAGAATCTCAGTTCAACCAGCCTACTTGCATGAAGTCTGCGTCATCCGTGCCTACGTCATGAATATCCACGTCACAACTATGACATCCATAACTTTCTTCACATTTGCCAATACAATCATCGTGGTCTCAATATAATTCAATTTACGGGGGCAGTACCTACTTTAAGGCCACGGCCGCCTCCTTCCCTCTTCCTCGCCTATCCATCCCAATCTTCCATCCCTTCAGTAGGATATAAAGGGCGGTTCTGGGGCAGGGGCTAATGGGCAAGATGGCTGCCGCGCGCAACCGCCCTATGTTATTCTTATGGAGGGGTCAGTCATAGCTGGGGCAGGGGCTAATGGGCAAGATGGCCGCCACGCCCTGAGACCGTTAATGACGTCACAGAGAGAGGTCGGCCGTGTAGTTGCTAAATGGAATATTTATTATTATTATTATTATTATTATTATTATTTTTAGGTAATTATTGATTGATCGTGTACAATCAAGACCAGCCTTATATTGTCCACTTCTTGGTGTAGTGGCTAGCATTCTTGGCGGTCATTCCTGAGGTTCGAATCCCGGCTCTGCCAAGAAATTTAATTTCTGGTCTCATGAGTGTAACGGGGTACACTCAGCCTTGTGAGGCAAAACTGACAGGATCTGGCTTTTGATTCATACCTCAACCATTCTGCCTAACCCAACTTAACCTAACCTAACCTAACCTAACCTAACCTAACCTAACTTAACTTCAAAGTCAGAGCAAATATGAGAGCAAATGTCAGAGCACACATAATAACCTAAGTTATAACCTAACCTAACTTCACCTAACCTAACCTCACCTAACCTATCCTAACCTAACCTAACGTAACCTACCTAATTTAAAATTGCAAGCGAAAAAAAATTAGCAAAAAGTGAGAGCAAATGTGAGAGCACAAATAATAAACTTAGTTATAACCTAACCACACCTAACCTAACCTAACCTAACCTAACCTAACCTAAACTAACTTAACCTAACCTAACCTAACCCAACTTAACCTAACCTAACTTCAAAGTGCAAGCAAAAAAAGTGAGAGCAAAAATTGTAATGAAAAAATTAAGAGCAAATGTAAGAACACAAATAATAAACTTAGTTATAACCTACCCTAACCTAACCTAACCTAACCTAACCAAGCATTTCCTCACCTAATTTCACCTAACCTAACTTCAAAGTAAGTGCAAATATAAGAGCAAAAAGTGACAGCAAAAAGTAATATCAAATAGTGTATGCAAGAAAGTAAGAACAAATGAGAGAGCACAAATAATAAACTTAGTTATAACCTAACCTAACCTAACCCCCAGAAACCTCATTTTAAGATTTTAGATTTTACATTTTAACATTTTACATTTTAACATTATAGATTTTTGATTTTTTCATTTTACTTTTTTAGATTTCACTTTTTTGATTTTTTGTATTTCAGTTTTAATTTTTTTTATTTTACATTTTAAATTTAATATTTTTTGATTTTAGATTTTACAATTTCCATTTTCCGAAAAGAGTCACTTACCTAACCTCACTAAACCTAACTTTACCAAACCTAACTTAAGCTAATTCAAAGGGCTAATGCACATACACAAAGTATATAAGGACACATGCAACTCTCCTTATGCTAGTCTTATTGGCTACTGTACAACATGATCACTACCCAACCGTTTTTTTTCATTTTGTTGTTTACTCATTTGTCAATTTTCCAATTTCCCATTTTCAGTTTTTTTAAATGTGAGTTTTAAGTTTTTTTTAATTTCATAATATGGAAACATGGATTTTGCATTTTGTTGTTTACACATTTGTCAATTTTCCAATTTCCCATTTTCATTTTTTTAAATGTCAATTTAAAGTTTTTCAATTTCATGATATGGAAACATGGATTTTGCATTTTGTTGTTTACACATTTGTCAATTTACCAAATTCCCATTTACAGTTTTTAAAATTTTAGTTCAATGTTTTTTCTATTTTGTCAATATGGAAACATGGATTTTCCAATTCGTGTTTTACATGTTCATTTTGCATTAGGAGTGGAGAGAGGTGGGTAGTAATTAAAAATGTACAAGCAGTGTCCATACAATATTTTTTATTTGAAATACATGTACACTATTTACACTTAAATACATTTTTATATATAGTCTATTTTTTGTTATAAATTGTACAGTTGTTTTTATTTTGTTTTCTATTTTATTTATTTTTGATTATGAATACTATTTTTTTATTTTTGTAGTGCTATTGTTTTATTTCCTAAATTGTTTTGTTTTATGTATTTGCTAGTTGCAGGCAGAAGATTTTGATATTCATAACTTAACTCTTTAAGCATGGTCAATGATTGAGTAATGACCATAGGCATGTGTACCTATACCATTAGCATCAATCACTCTTTTATCATCACCAGGACACAAAGCAATTTTGTTTAGCCTTATAGATGATATGTCATGTTGTTTAGAAGCGATAATGTTCATGGGTATTCTTTTTACATTGTTTTTCATGACACAATCCTTATAATCTTGAAAGCTTATACAATTTTTGACAACACCTCTGCTAATACCTTTAATCTTTTTGATTTCTTTACCATTTATGTCTAAAGCATACATTTTAGCTCTAAGTCCAACAAATGCTTTTATAATTTGTCCACAAGCCTCGTCTTTAAATTTCCCCAACGTTTTCTTGTTTGATGTAGAGTAACATATGTGATTAGTAGGATAATCTGATGTGTCCAGGTGTTGTAGGAAATCCAACTTGTCTTGATATACATCTGGGGTGTTAACCAAATATATGAACGAGTCAGTATCCATATACATGAGTTTAAGATTGTCCATGCCATAATAAGGTAGCAGAACATCATAGTGGTGGGAATACATGAGAGTTTTTGAAATATCCAGTATACACATTCCAATATATATAGGCTTATTGAATACAATGTTACGTTTAGCCATGTGGAAAGCAGCTAGGTTAGGGCCATAAATTGTTCTGTCGATAAATGTCGGCTTTGCTATTAGCTTTTCTGCCTTTTTGCTGTCAGTCACAAGACGTATGTCTATTCTTTTACGGATATTTTCCATTGTTTTCCCAAAAATGGCATTGTTGAATAATTTGTACAGATTTTTCTCAAAATCATTTTTGGCTTGTTTTCGAAGGTTGTTATTAAAATCAACGTATGCCTTTAACCAAGGTCTTTGTTTAAACTTTAACACACGATGAATTTTTATCAATTTTATTCCATGATCTAAAGCCTGTTTTAATGCCATGTAGTGAACAACATATCGCCTTCGATTTCCAAGATGAGGAATTAGTTTTTTCAGAGACGAATCCTTAGGTTGTGTACACTCTGGTAGGAAAGGTAAATCGTTGTGTAGATCATGAAGGTCAGATGGGTAATCAACATCAACGTCTAGAATGTATCCCACAGGATCGTCTTTCTTTAGTTTTTCTAGATCAACAGTATCTGGAGAAACCCACTGAAATCCACCATAAGGAAGGGAGTGGCACATAGCCCACCCGTATTGGTTGTTGGCATCATCATAGGTAATAAACTGCGATGGTTTCTCAGAATCATAGGTTTCCATGTATTTATTGTTAGCTTCAGCATACCGATGAGACACCTGGCATATGCCTCCACGTATTCCAGACTCGATTAAAAGAATCTGATCGTAATCCTGTAGCAATTCCAGTTCAATGCCTGTGTAAAGGAGCATTGCCTCGAAACTTAAACCAGGCGAAGTAAAGAAGTGTGCAGCATCCACTCGGTGTGTTTCTAGTGTTTTGTTTCTAAACGTTTCAAAGCTGTCTGCAAGAAGGAGTACATCTGATGTTAGGTAGAGGTCACTATATTCCCCTAGAGTTTTAATGTTGAACTGATTCCAGACATTTTTGGCATGTTCATAGTCTTCTTGACTAACATCTTCTTGACTTAATTTGTTAAAGAATGCCTCTTTTGGAGGTAAACACGTTTCACTTAACTTTTCCCATGAGTCAATGTAGTCATAACAAAATACCCCTTTACGAGTCATGAGCATTGCATTTTCTTTTCCAAAGTACTTGTCTGTTTCAGGGTATAATGTTAAGTTGGAAACTAAGTTTTCCAAACTACTCGGCATTAACCGAAACGTATCCACAAATCTAAGCTTAACATTTCCTACATATTTCGTAAAGGAAATGTACTTTTCTTTGGAGTTAGCGATAACATCCACTCTCTCAGTAGTACACCCCAATTGCTTTACAATGAAATTTGCGTCGTAGCCACTCATATTATGTAGAAACACAGGAACGGGGTTTCGTGTTTTACACCTCAAATTACAGTTATTGTGAGCACTTCCACGGTATTCCCCTGTAATATGGCAGTGGTCTCGAACTTTCCAGTCCTGTTGGGTAAATGGTTTTTGACACAAATAACAGGTTTCAGAACATTGGAACTCTGCTTCTTGAGCCTGAGTTAAGGCCTTTGGAACATTTAAGCTGTAAAGGCGATCAATTTCATTAGCTATTGAGATCAAACAGTCCATAAACTTTTCTGCAGCGTCAGGCCCACGATAAATAACAGGTTGGCTTGAAAGATTTGTCTTTATGTGTTCCACAGCAGGTGAGGGTTTAACGTATATACCAAAGCTCATAGGAACATGACTCTGGTATGGCACTGTATAACTTGCCTCAGGATTAGGTAGACATGTTTGATAGGGTAAGAGTATACTTTCAAAATCTGCATAGATAACGTAAGGTATTCTCAGCATTTTTTCAACATTTAAGAATTTGACAATGGGGTTTTTAATAGGCATTTCAACCCTAGCAATGTCATGCTGGACACACAAAGCTCTATGTTCTTTCATTTTTTCCATTCCTTGTTGTCCATATCGATTATCAAAGTGTGTAAAACACCGTTTACACGTATATATTTTATGTTCATGGCGGGTAATCTGATGTCTTACTAGTTTATCAAAATCTTTGATAAAGACGTAGTGGTTCTGGCCGGATGATGAACTTAGCAAAAGGAGGTCGCGATGGTCTTGCAGCTCTTGATCCACAACCTTTAGAGGGAACAATTTGTTGTCTTGTTCCAATCCAAATACATTAATGGATATATCGTTGGCTTTTTCAAATTTGGGAATGTCAGCTAGCGATGTAGGAAATGATATTACTGAAAAATCATACTTGTTTTCCAGATCCTTGTATTTACTAACGCGTTTAGCATCAGTTTTAACCAGTTTTGCTAAAATGGCATACATAAAACACCTCTCGTCCTTAAAGTTTTGAGGATTAATGCAGGCTTTTCTTGCTTGTATAGCTGCTGGTAATGGAATATACGTGCTGCCACGCAAGGGATTGTACTTATTTATTTTCAATCGTACTCCTTCCACTGCTAACAAAGCCCAATTACTGCCTTTTAGCTCAGATTCTTCCATTTCCGTAGTTAACTTTGTAAATTGTGTTTCCAAGAAACTACTTAAGTCCGTTTCCAAAAATAGGGCCTGATTTCGTGTTTTAAATGCACGATCTGTAATTTCATTGGTAGATGTATGAATGAATCTACATTCAGCCACAAGATTAACTTTTATCGACTTGTGCATTGCTAGTTCTTTCTGCATAGCTTGTATTATTTGCTGTTTGGACTCTTTAAGGTATGAATTTAAATCCTTGCACGTATCGCAACGAATGAAATAGGATTTAAGTCGACCTTCAAAAGATGTCTCATATTCAATAAGTCCATTTTTGTCAGGGACCAATGACAGTAGGTAATGTTTTGTAGGCTCTGCCTTTTGTCTTTTAGCTGCCGACACAACATTACAACATTCTTCATGACGACGTCCATTGTAGGCATTGTTGAATGTACTACCACAGGTCTTGCACTCATGAAATTCACCACACGATACTTCATGTCGCTTCCTATGATAGTCTCGAAGAAAAGTCTTTCCACACTCTTTACACATATAGCTAGGAATGGCTTTTTCCATTATGAATGTTGATTTCTGCAAACAGCTGCTTACTGCGTATCACAGGGCTAGAGGTTGGTCAGTGAGACGGTCTTTCACGATGTGAACACCGTGAGAGGTAGTAGTCAACTAGTGATATTCTTGTGAAGGGTCCACTAATATACCCCTAGGCTAGACCAACAGCTCTTTACAGCGTATGACAAGGCTGTATACTGGACAGTGAGACGGTCTTTCACGATGTGAACACTGTAACAAGTAGTAGTCAACTGATTATATACTTGCTAAGGGTTCTCTAATATACAATAGTCAAGACCAACAGCTACTTACTGAGTAGTACAAGGCTGTACAATAGTTGTTTTGACAGTCTTTCACGATGTGGTCACTGTGGATGGTAGTAGTCAACTGATGATATTCTTGATAAGGGTCCTCTAATGTACCCCTGGTTAAGGGTAACAGCTGTTCACTGCTTATGACAAGGCTAAAGACTGGTTGCTTTAACGGTCTTTCACAATGTAAACACTGTGACAGGTAGTAGTCAACTGAAAATATTCTTATGGCCTACTCAAGGTTATCAGGTACTTACTGCATATCAAAAGGCTGTACACTCATGTGTGTTAGGCACTCTTTCTTGCTAAGGACCCCAATATTCCCTACACAAGGCTATACATGTTAGTTCTAAACACTTAGTGGTTAATTGTATATTCAATTTTTGTACAAAGCATATACGAGCACGTTTTTATGAGGTAAAACTTTACCAAATAGTCAAATGCGACACGCAAAGTATGTTGCCGCTATCTAGCAGTGACTATGAGAACTACTTGACCGACCAGCATGCTACCTAGCGCTCCATTTCAATACTCGCTCACTGAACGAACAGCATGCTATCTAGCGGTCGATATCAATACTCACTCAATTACCAGCCTGCTACCTATCGGTCAATATAACAACTCACTCAACTACCAGCATGCTACATGGCTTTTTTGGTCAGTTTTTTGTTGGCTTTTGTTGGCTTTTTGTTGGCTTTTGTTGGCTTTTGTTGGCTTTTTGTTGGCTTTTGTTGGCTTTTGTATTAGCTCTTTTATATTTGCTCTTGTTTGTTGGGGCTTATTTGGTCTTGGAAAGTATGTCAGTCCTTTTTTATGGCTGCATATTGCTTACAGCCATGATTGTAAGCAGCAACAACAACAACAACAACAACACACAAAATTTATAAAAAAAAAACAAAGTACTCAAAGGTTTATCAATGACTCTCAACTCTTACACTTACCTCTATCCCATGCGTGGACTCACGCGGCGGCCATGACACTCGTTAGAACTCCTAGTACTCCACTACTGTTATTTTTCATTCTAGAGACTTGAAATTTATTTTGGTGGTAGATGGGGTCAGGGCCATTCATTTATGTCAAACAAATTTTTTTTGTAGACTTTCTAGTTTCCAAAATATAGAATTTTCAAAATTGAACTTTTTTCAAAAAAGTGTAAAAAATAAAAAAGTTTTATTATAAAAATTAAAGGACATAGAGGCCATTCTTTTAAGCCCATAGAACACTTTTTAGAATGTTTGGTTATATGAAAAATCGCCTACTTTCCCAGTTGAACTTTTTCATTTTTGTCATACAGACCTGGAACTTGGTTTACAGGTAGAAGGGATAGAGACCTTTCATTTATGTTAAACAAACTTTTTTGTAGAATTCCTAGTTTCCAAAATAGTGACCATTTTTTCCAAATTTTATTTTTGTTGACCTAGAGACTTGAGACTTGGTGTTGGAATAGAGGGGGTAAAGACTATTGATTTACGTCAAACAAACTTTTTTGTAGAATTCCTAATTTTGGAAATATAAGCCCATTTTGAAAATTTTATTTTTGTTGTCCTAGAGACATGAGACTTAGTGTGGGGGTAGAGGGGGTAAAGGCCATTCATTTATGTCAAACAAACTTTTTTGTAAACTTTTTAATTTTGGAAATATAAGCTCATTTTCAAATTTATTAATTTTGTTGTCCTAGAGACCTGGGACTTGGTACGGCTGTAGAGGAGGCAAAGGCCATTCATTTATGACAAACAAACATTTTTGTAAACATTTTAATTTTGGAAATTATACCCATTTTGGAAATATGTTTTGGAAAATTTGAAAAATACACTATTTGTGGACTGAGAGTGGTATAGAGGTAGGTGTTGGAGTTAACATATGTCTTTTTAGGATTTTTAGATTAATGACATAGCCTACTTTCCAAATATTTTTTGAAAAATTTGAAAAATACACTATTTCTTTTGACTAGGCATGGGATAGAGGTAAGTGTAAGAGTTGAGAGTCATTGATAAACCTTTGAGTACTTTGTTTTTTTTTTATAAATTTTGTGTGTTGTTGTTGTTGTTGTTGTTGCTGCTTACAATCATGGCTGTAAGCAATATGCAGCCATAAAAAAGGACTGACATACTTTCCAAGACCAAATAAGCCCCAACAAACAAGAGCAAATATAAAAGAGCTAATACAAAAGCCAACAAAAGCCAACAAAAAGCCAACAAAAGCCAACAAAAGCCAACAAAAAGCCAACAAAAAGCCAACAAAAGCCAACAAAAAACTGACCAAAAAAGCCATGTAGCATGCTGGTAGTTGAGTGAGTTGTTATATTGACCGATAGGTAGCAGGCTGGTAATTGAGTGAGTATTGATATCGACCGCTAGATAGCATGCTGTTCGTTCAGTGAGCGAGTATTGAAATGGAGCGCTAGGTAGCATGCTGGTCGGTCAAGTAGTTCTCATAGTCACTGCTAGATAGCGGCAACATACTTTGCGTGTCGCATTTGACTATTTGGTAAAGTTTTACCTCATAAAAACGTGCTCGTATATGCTTTGTACAAAAATTGAATATACAATTAACCACTAAGTGTTTAGAACTAACATGTATAGCCTTGTGTAGGGAATATTGGGGTCCTTAGCAAGAAAGAGTGCCTAACACACATGAGTGTACAGCCTTTTGATATGCAGTAAGTACCTGATAACCTTGAGTAGGCCATAAGAATATTTTCAGTTGACTACTACCTGTCACAGTGTTTACATTGTGAAAGACCGTTAAAGCAACCAGTCTTTAGCCTTGTCATAAGCAGTGAACAGCTGTTACCCTTAACCAGGGGTACATTAGAGGACCCTTATCAAGAATATCATCAGTTGACTACTACCATCCACAGTGACCACATCGTGAAAGACTGTCAAAACAACTATTGTACAGCCTTGTACTACTCAGTAAGTAGCTGTTGGTCTTGACTATTGTATATTAGAGAACCCTTAGCAAGTATATAATCAGTTGACTACTACTTGTTACAGTGTTCACATCGTGAAAGACCGTCTCACTGTCCAGTATACAGCCTTGTCATACGCTGTAAAGAGCTGTTGGTCTAGACTAGGGGTATATTAGTGGACCCTTCACAAGAATATCACTAGTTGACTACTACCTCTCACGGTGTTCACATCGTGAAAGACCGTCTCACTGACCAACCTCTAGCCCTGTGATACGCAGTAAGCAGCTGTTTGCAGAAATCAACATTCATAATGGAAAAAGCCATTCCTAGCTATATGTGTAAAGAGTGTGGAAAGACTTTTCTTCGAGACTATCATAGGAAGCGACATGAAGTATCGTGTGGTGAATTTCATGAGTGCAAGACCTGTGGTAGTACATTCAACAATGCCTACAATGGACGTTGTCATGAAGAATGTTGTAATGTTGTGTCGGCAGCTAAAAGACAAAAGGCAGAGCCTACAAAACATTACCTACTGTCATTGGTCCCTGACAAAAATGGACTTATTGAATATGAGACATCTTTTGAAGGTCGACTTAAATCCTATTTCATTCGTTGCGATACGTGCAAGGATTTAAATTCATACCTTAAAGAGTCCAAACAGCAAATAATACAAGCTATGCAGAAAGAACTAGCAATGCACAAGTCGATAAAAGTTAATCTTGTGGCTGAATGTAGATTCATTCATACATCTACCAATGAAATTACAGATCGTGCATTTAAAACACGAAATCAGGCCCTATTTTTGGAAACGGACTTAAGTAGTTTCTTGGAAACACAATTTACAAAGTTAACTACGGAAATGGAAGAATCTGAGCTAAAAGGCAGTAATTGGGCTTTGTTAGCAGTGGAAGGAGTACGATTGAAAATAAATAAGTACAATCCCTTGCGTGGCAGCACGTATATTCCATTACCAGCAGCTATACAAGCAAGAAAAGCCTGCATTAATCCTCAAAACTTTAAGGACGAGAGGTGTTTTATGTATGCCATTTTAGCAAAACTGGTTAAAACTGATGCTAAACGCGTTAGTAAATACAAGGATCTGGAAAACAAGTATGATTTTTCAGTAATATCATTTCCTACATCGCTAGCTGACATTCCCAAATTTGAAAAAGCCAACGATATATCCATTAATGTATTTGGATTGGAACAAGACAACAAATTGTTCCCTCTAAAGGTTGTGGATCAAGAGCTGCAAGACCATCGCGACCTCCTTTTGCTAAGTTCATCATCCGGCCAGAACCACTACGTCTTTATCAAAGATTTTGATAAACTAGTAAGACATCAGATTACCCGCCATGAACATAAAATATATACGTGTAAACGGTGTTTTACACACTTTGATAATCGATATGGACAACAAGGAATGGAAAAAATGAAAGAACATAGAGCTTTGTGTGTCCAGCATGACATTGCTAGGGTTGAAATGCCTATTAAAAACCCCATTGTCAAATTCTTAAATGTTGAAAAAATGCTGAGAATACCTTACGTTATCTATGCAGATTTTGAAAGTATACTCTTACCCTATCAAACATGTCTACCTAATCCTGAGGCAAGTTATACAGTGCCATACCAGAGTCATGTTCCTATGAGCTTTGGTATATACGTTAAACCCTCACCTGCTGTGGAACACATAAAGACAAATCTTTCAAGCCAACCTGTTATTTATCGTGGGCCTGACGCTGCAGAAAAGTTTATGGACTGTTTGATCTCAATAGCTAATGAAATTGATCGCCTTTACAGCTTAAATGTTCCAAAGGCCTTAACTCAGGCTCAAGAAGCAGAGTTCCAATGTTCTGAAACCTGTTATTTGTGTCAAAAACCATTTACCCAACAGGACTGGAAAGTTCGAGACCACTGCCATATTACAGGGGAATACCGTGGAAGTGCTCACAATAACTGTAATTTGAGGTGTAAAACACGAAACCCCGTTCCTGTGTTTCTACATAATATGAGTGGCTACGACGCAAATTTCATTGTAAAGCAATTGGGGTGTACTACTGAGAGAGTGGATGTTATCGCTAACTCCAAAGAAAAGTACATTTCCTTTACGAAATATGTAGGAAATGTTAAGCTTAGATTTGTGGATACGTTTCGGTTAATGCCGAGTAGTTTGGAAAACTTAGTTTCCAACTTAACATTATACCCTGAAACAGACAAGTACTTTGGAAAAGAAAATGCAATGCTCATGACTCGTAAAGGGGTATTTTGTTATGACTACATTGACTCATGGGAAAAGTTAAGTGAAACGTGTTTACCTCCAAAAGAGGCATTCTTTAACAAATTAAGTCAAGAAGATGTTAGTCAAGAAGACTATGAACATGCCAAAAATGTCTGGAATCAGTTCAACATTAAAACTCTAGGGGAATATAGTGACCTCTACCTAACATCAGATGTACTCCTTCTTGCAGACAGCTTTGAAACGTTTAGAAACAAAACACTAGAAACACACCGAGTGGATGCTGCACACTTCTTTACTTCGCCTGGTTTAAGTTTCGAGGCAATGCTCCTTTACACAGGCATTGAACTGGAATTGCTACAGGATTACGATCAGATTCTTTTAATCGAGTCTGGAATACGTGGAGGCATATGCCAGGTGTCTCATCGGTATGCTGAAGCTAACAATAAATACATGGAAACCTATGATTCTGAGAAACCATCGCAGTTTATTACCTATGATGATGCCAACAACCAATACGGGTGGGCTATGTGCCACTCCCTTCCTTATGGTGGATTTCAGTGGGTTTCTCCAGATACTGTTGATCTAGAAAAACTAAAGAAAGACGATCCTGTGGGATACATTCTAGACGTTGATGTTGATTACCCATCTGACCTTCATGATCTACACAACGATTTACCTTTCCTACCAGAGTGTACACAACCTAAGGATTCGTCTCTGAAAAAACTAATTCCTCATCTTGGAAATCGAAGGCGATATGTTGTTCACTACATGGCATTAAAACAGGCTTTAGATCATGGAATAAAATTGATAAAAATTCATCGTGTGTTAAAGTTTAAACAAAGACCTTGGTTAAAGGCATACGTTGATTTTAATAACAACCTTCGAAAACAAGCCAAAAATGATTTTGAGAAAAATCTGTACAAATTATTCAACAATGCCATTTTTGGGAAAACAATGGAAAATATCCGTAAAAGAATAGACATACGTCTTGTGACTGACAGCAAAAAGGCAGAAAAGCTAATAGCAAAGCCGACATTTATCGACAGAACAATTTATGGCCCTAACCTAGCTGCTTTCCACATGGCTAAACGTAACATTGTATTCAATAAGCCTATATATATTGGAATGTGTATACTGGATATTTCAAAAACTCTCATGTATTCCCACCACTATGATGTTCTGCTACCTTATTATGGCATGGACAATCTTAAACTCATGTATATGGATACTGACTCGTTCATATATTTGGTTAACACCCCAGATGTATATCAAGACAAGTTGGATTTCCTACAACACCTGGACACATCAGATTATCCTACTAATCACATATGTTACTCTACATCAAACAAGAAAACGTTGGGGAAATTTAAAGACGAGGCTTGTGGACAAATTATAAAAGCATTTGTTGGACTTAGAGCTAAAATGTATGCTTTAGACATAAATGGTAAAGAAATCAAAAAGATTAAAGGTATTAGCAGAGGTGTTGTCAAAAATTGTATAAGCTTTCAAGATTATAAGGATTGTGTCATGAAAAACAATGTAAAAAGAATACCCATGAACATTATCGCTTCTAAACAACATGACATATCATCTATAAGGCTAAACAAAATTGCTTTGTGTCCTGGTGATGATAAAAGAGTGATTGATGCTAATGGTATAGGTACACATGCCTATGGTCATTACTCAATCATTGACCATGCTTAAAGAGTTAAGTTATGAATATCAAAATCTTCTGCCTGCAACTAGCAAATACATAAAACAAAACAATTTAGGAAATAAAACAATAGCACTACAAAAATAAAAAAATAGTATTCATAATCAAAAATAAATAAAATAGAAAACAAAATAAAAACAACTGTACAATTTATAACAAAAAATAGACTATATATAAAAATGTATTTAAGTGTAAATAGTGTACATGTATTTCAAATAAAAAATATTGTATGGACACTGCTTGTACATTTTTAATTACTACCCACCTCTCTCCACTCCTAATGCAAAATGAACATGTAAAACACGAATTGGAAAATCCATGTTTCCATATTGACAAAATAGAAAAAACATTGAACTAAAATTTTAAAAACTGTAAATGGGAATTTGGTAAATTGACAAATGTGTAAACAACAAAATGCAAAATCCATGTTTCCATATCATGAAATTGAAAAACTTTAAATTGACATTTAAAAAAATGAAAATGGGAAATTGGAAAATTGACAAATGTGTAAACAACAAAATGCAAAATCCATGTTTCCATATTATGAAATTAAAAAAAACTTAAAACTCACATTTAAAAAAACTGAAAATGGGAAATTGGAAAATTGACAAATGAGTAAACAACAAAATGAAAAAAAACGGTTGGGTAGTGATCATGTTGTACAGTAGCCAATAAGACTAGCATAAGGAGAGTTGCATGTGTCCTTATATACTTTGTGTATGTGCATTAGCCCTTTGAATTAGCTTAAGTTAGGTTTGGTAAAGTTAGGTTTAGTGAGGTTAGGTAAGTGACTCTTTTCGGAAAATGGAAATTGTAAAATCTAAAATCAAAAAATATTAAATTTAAAATGTAAAATAAAAAAAATTAAAACTGAAATACAAAAAATCAAAAAAGTGAAATCTAAAAAAGTAAAATGAAAAAATCAAAAATCTATAATGTTAAAATGTAAAATGTTAAAATGTAAAATCTAAAATCTTAAAATGAGGTTTCTGGGGGTTAGGTTAGGTTAGGTTATAACTAAGTTTATTATTTGTGCTCTCTCATTTGTTCTTACTTTCTTGCATACACTATTTGATATTACTTTTTGCTGTCACTTTTTGCTCTTATATTTGCACTTACTTTGAAGTTAGGTTAGGTGAAATTAGGTGAGGAAATGCTTGGTTAGGTTAGGTTAGGTTAGGTTAGGGTAGGTTATAACTAAGTTTATTATTTGTGTTCTTACATTTGCTCTTAATTTTTTCATTACAATTTTTGCTCTCACTTTTTTTGCTTGCACTTTGAAGTTAGGTTAGGTTAAGTTGGGTTAGGTTAGGTTAGGTTAAGTTAGTTTAGGTTAGGTTAGGTTAGGTTAGGTTAGGTTAGGTGTGGTTAGGTTATAACTAAGTTTATTATTTGTGCTCTCACATTTGCTCTCACTGTTTGCTAATTTTTTTTCGCTTGCAATTTTAAATTAGGTAGGTTACGTTAGGTTAGGTTAGGATAGGTTAGGTGAGGTTAGGTTAGGTGAAGTTAGGTTAGGTTATAACTTAGGTTATTATGTGTGCTCTGACATTTGCTCTCATATTTGCTCTGACTTTGAAGTTAAGTTAGGTTAGGTTAGGTTAGGTTAGGTTAGGTTAGGTTAGGTTAAGTTGGGTTAGGCAGAATGGTTGAGGTATGAATCAAAAGCCAGATCCTGTCAGTTTTGCCTCACAAGGCTGAGTGTACCCCGTTACACTCATGAGACCAGAAATTAAATTTCTTGGCAGAGCCGGGATTCGAACCTCAGGAATGACCGCCAAGAATGCTAGCCACTACACCAAGAAGTGGACAATATAAGGCTGGTCTTGATTGTACACGATCAATCAATAATTACCTAAAAATAATAATAATAATAATAATAATAATAATAATAATAAATATTCCATTTAGCAACTACACGGCCGACCTCTCTCTGTGACGTCATTAACGGTCTCAGGGCGTGGCGGCCATCTTGCCCATTAGCCCCTGCCCCAGCTATGACTGACCCCTCCATAAGAATAACATAGGGCGGTTGCGCGCGGCAGCCATCTTGCCCATTAGCCCCTGCCCCAGAACCGCCCTTTATATCCTACTCCCTTCCCATCCCTCATGAGGCCCCTGTTCGCTTTGCAGGTGAGGCCACCTGGGCGAAGTGCTGATCACACCTCCCCAGTTGTATCCATCCCGACCAGATGTGCCAGGCTCCAGGACACTGCCCATAGAGGCGGTAGTGGTGAGTTCCCTCGCTGAGTCCGTGGGAACCACCAACCTGGAGGGTAAATTGACTAAATAAAAATAAAATAAAATATATATATTATTATTATTACTATTATAAATTTCTACACATACTTATAAAGACATTCCATCGGCGGCTTCGGTGGCGTAGTTGGTAGCATGCTGAGCTTCTTTACCCAAGGTCGCAGGTTCAAACCCGGCCTAAGTCGTCAGATTTTTTGAGAGCGTTAAAAATCCCTCAGTGTGCCTTCCTTCGGAGGGGAAGTAAAGCCGGCGGTCCCATGTCATAGATTTATGGCAAGAAGAAGAACCTTCCACTAACTACGCTTTTGTGAAGCCCAAATTTGATGGTTAGAATTGATAACACTCTATTAGTTCCAACGTTCGCCGCCAGGTGCTGACTGCCATGCCATCTAGTAGCCATGCACGCAAGCTAGGTGTCATGGACGGTAGCATTTGTAAGCAAAAGTAGGAACTACTTGAAATTATTGTCTGCAGTTCTTACTTGAATTAAAACAGATAACACACAATAATACAGCCATCACAATTAGCAGCGGTTATCAGACAGATTCTATACACACCCAAAGTACACGGGGCACGTTGTCGCAGCCCCTAAACTAAGGAACAAACCAACCAACCAACCAACCAATCAACCAACCAAAGACATTCCTTGATTTGGGATGGACCCATGGGTCGCACATTCTGGTCCGAGGGCTTGAACGGGGTACACTCAACCTTGTGAGGCAATTGCCAAGAGGTGAGTTTGTTTGTCACCTCAGCCATACTGGAAGTGGTATTTCCCGGGTTGTATGGAATTGCGCCCAAGCTTCACTAATGACCCTGGTCATTAGCATCAACATTCGAAATGTGGCAGTGGAACTGCGCCCATTGAGAGCGGTCAGGTAGGTTCCCTCCCTCCATCCCTCTACCGAATTATGTTGTGTCGAGTGGTGTGAATTTGAAGTGACTCATTTCAAATCGGTTGTGAATTGATTGCGAACAAGTCAAAAACAGTCCAGATTGCGAAAAACTAAATATACCCAGTCCAGATTGCGGACAAGAGATTAGTGTTGGCCTGGGATACATAAAACAGGTTCAGTTTTCAAAACAGACTAATATTTAATTTTTGTTCTAGCAATATTAGCATTAACGGGTACATTGGGATGTTTTCGACAACCTAACCATATTCTAAAAATAGTTTTCTTATTGCAAATATTTAATAATCTAGTTTGAGGTAATCTTACCATTTAGAAGATTATTATATTTTTATTGTATAACAAAACTAGAGGGGTAGTTATTTATGGTGGATTTGAGTGAGTTGTATTATTATTATTATTATTATTATTATTATAAGTGTAGCCTCCGTGGCTTAGGCAGCAGCACGCTGGCCTCTCACCCCTGGGTTCCGTGCTTCAAATCCTTGTCACTCCATGTGAGATTTGTGCTGGGCAAAGCGGAGGCGGGACAGGTTTTTCTCCGGGTACTCCGATTTTCCCCGTCATCTTTCTTCTTACTTGTTAGTCGTTTACCCTCCAGGTTGGTGGAACCCACAGACTGAGCGAGGGAACTCACCACTATCGCCTCTACGGGCAGTGTCCTGGAGCTGGGAACATCTAATCGGAGTGGATACAACTGGTGAGGTGTGATTGGCACCTCGCCCAGGTGGCCTCACCTGCAAAGCGAACAGGGGCCTCATGAGGGAAGGTAATGGATGGTCAGGATGGATAGGCAAGGGAGAGGGAAGGAGGCCTTCTATCAAGTTCCAACGTTCGCCGCTAGGTGCTAGTAACAGTAGCATCTGGTAGCCAATGTTGGAACTAACTGAAATTGATCTTGTGGGGAGTCCGTGGGCATTCAATTCAAATTCAGCTGCAATTCATATATACTGTAAATATTAAGGGACTTTACGACATCGTAGTCTTATAGTCCCGTGAACTTGTGTGAGTTTTCTGATAACCTGTGTCATTGTGATGGCTGTATTAGTATGTGCCTTTGTAATGGAAACTAAGATTTGGGAAGGAGGTGGCCTTGGCATTTCTTAAGGTACGAACGCGGCATTTGCGTGCAGTAGGAGTGGGAAATAGGGAGATATGAAACTGCGCCCATAATCAGTGGTATTTCCAGACCCTTTTAATTAGGCCGATTGAACACTTGACGTTACAGACAGCTAACGCACAGGGCTGCGAGTAGCGTACAAAGCCGAAGTTATACGATTGACTTCGCGTCACCACATGGTAGCTTTACGATTGCTTACGAAGTGAGAAGCTTATATCCTCTCTGTTTCAAAATAAATCATGTGACTGTGCCAGAGCTTATCTATATTTACGATACTTTACTAAATGTAAAATACTGTAGTGTAATATTCAACATATCATCTTCACAGAATACATTACATTGAAGTACCTCCATTTTCTGTATCTTGCACGTCGGTCTGTTGGTCTAGGGGTACGGTTGCTGTTTCGTGTGCGGGAGGTGCCGGCTTCATATCCCGGATATGCCCAGCTTTTTTACTTTTGTTTTATCTCTTGAAAAGATATAAGTGTATAACAGAACCTTAGGAACGTTCTTTTTTTCGTGCGAGACTTGTACATATACCGGTAATATAAATACATAGTTTGAGGTCAAACGCTTATTTTTTCTTCTTTTCGTCGGTTTACCCTCCAGGTTGGCTTTTCCCTCGGACTTAGGTTGGTTGGTTGGTTGGTTGGTTGGTTGGTTGGTTCTTCAGTTTAGGGGCAGTGACAACGCGGTCGTGTAGCCCCGTGTACTTTGGGTGGGTGTAGAATCTGTCTGATAACCGGTGTCAATTGTGATGGCTGTATTAGTGTGTGTTATCTGTTTTTAAATCAAGTAAGGACATAATGTCTGCATCCTTCAAGGCAATCGTAAAGCTACCATGTGGTGACGCGAAGTCAATCGTATAACTTCGGCTTTGTACGCTACTCGCAGCCCTTTGCGTTAGCTGCCTGTAACGTCAAGTGTTCAATCGGCCTAATTAAAAGGGTCTGGAAATACCACTGATTATGGGCGCAGTTTCATATCTCCCTATTTCCCACTCCTACTGCACGCAAATGCCGCGTTCGTAACTTAAGAAATGCCAAGGCCACCTCCTTCCCAAATCTTAGTTTCCATTACAAAGGCACATACTAATACAGCCATCACAATGACACAGGTTATCAGAAAACTCACACAAGTTCACGGGGCTATATGACTACGATATCGTAAAGCCCCTTAATATTTATATATGAATTACAGCTGAATGGCCATAGCAGAGTATTTGAATTGAACGCCCACGGACTCCCCACAAGATCAATTTCAGTTAGTTCCAACATTGGCTACCAGATGCTACTGTTACTAGCACCTAGCGGCGAACGTTGGAACTTGATAGAGCGTTTCTAACCAGGCAAATATAACCCACACATTTTGCTACACACTACCAACCCATAAATCTATGACATGGGCTTCACTTCCCCTCCGAAGGAAACCATACTGTGGGATTTTAACGCTCTTAAAATCTGACGACTCCAGCTGGGTTTGAACCCACGATCTTGGGTGTTGCAGTTCAACATACTACCGATTACGCCACCAAAGCCACTAAGAGCCCCTTAATCAACAACAATAACAAGAACAACAATGATTGTAGATTTTCACTTTAATGCCTCTTGTGAACACTTAATTTTTAATGTAAGGAGCCAAGATAGTTGTGAGCCTCTCCATGTGTCAATGAGACATACCTTGTCAAGTTCATATCTCAAGAGTATTTCATTTACCCCCCAAAAGAAAGCCTCCGTGGCTTAGGCGGCAGCACGCCAGCCTCTTGGTCCGTGGTTCAAATCCCGGTCACTCCATGTGAGATCTGTGCTGGTCAAAACGGAGGCAGACAGGTTTTTCTCCCGGCACTCCGGGTTTCCCTGTCAGCATTTCATTCCAGCAACACTCTCCACTATCATTTCATTTCATCTGTCATTCATTTAATCATTGCCCCAGAGGAGTGCGTCTGGCCTCGTCAGCCGGCACAGTCCATATCCTCGCCGCTAGATGGGGGCTTCATTCATTCCATTCCTGACCCGGTCGGAGACTGGAAGCAGGCTGTGGATTTTCATTTCATTTACTATGCCAAGGGTGAGGTAGGACGTTCTCATGTCATTAGAAAATGAAGTCATTATTGTGATGAGATTGTCGATGTGTTTGTCAGGCGATGTTTATACAGTAATTCAATGACGTTCAAGTATATCAAACGTGAGAGATTGTATTTCACTATACACGAGTGCTAAATTGGTAAGCCACATTTTATGCTATTCAGTATTGATGATAGTTGGTTTAACGCTAGACATAACCATTGGCAACTTAGATTATCACTCTGAAGTATACCTCTCATGTTCAGAATAAATCCTGATTCCATGCATGCATGTTCATTGGACATTCACAAATTGGTTCCCCAATAGGTTATCAATTGTTGCAAACTTGTAATGAAGGCAGAATTCACAGGCTTTGTACAGGGAAATTATTACAAAAAAAATTTGTGCTAATATTTTAATAAACTAGGAGATGCCAAATATCATATTATTAGACATATCAATTTTGGGACTTCAAGCTCAGTTTAGTTATTGAAGAATCATTCGTTCCGTTTTGCATGCTATTCAAAATCGCATCATATATTTGCTGTATTAAAATGTAATACAGTGTTTTCATTGCAAGTCGATAATTCAGAAAATTTATAATGACAACTCAAGGCTACAAGCTACTGGTCGTGGAATGTACGGATAGTGCAAGTCATACAGATAGAACAGAGAATTAAACTATCTAATCCCTGTGGGATTCAAACCCATGACCTCCAGCTTTGTACCCCTTTGCTTTAGACCGCTGAGCTAATATGAGACAGGTTGCAGGATTGAATCCTGGCGCAGTCAGTTCACATTTGAGAATGCTTATATGCGAGGGAGACGTGTCAATAGATTTACTGGCACGTTAAAGATACCCTTCGGGGCAACATTCTGGTACCCTGGCGTCTCTAAAAGCCGCAGTACATAAGAAGGACGTAAAACCAATAACATTATTATTTAATATGAGACACATTTGTATCATATTTGTATCATAGCGGCTGGGTTCGATTCCCGGCTCTGCCAAGAAATTAAATCCTGGCTTACGGATTGGAACGGCCTCGTGAGGTAAACCTGAGAAGCGGTGAGTTCGATTCCCACCTCAGCCATTCTGGAAGTGTTTTTCCGTGGTTTGCCAGTTCTGCAGGCAAAATGCCAGGATGGTTCCTAACTTAGACCACGAATGCCTCCTTCCCAATCCTCACCTGAATTACAAACACACACACTACTGAAGATAACACAATAACACCAGTTATCAAACAAATTGTACACACACCTATGAACATGAGGTTTAATGACCACGATGTTCAAGCACCTCAAATGAAACCACAACTGTATCACAGAGGCTGTTCCTTCCTGTGCCAGCCTATCATAGCTTACAACTTTCATTTGTCAACATTTGAGTCGTGAATATCCAATTCTTGGAATCTGAAGTTGGTTTGTTATACTGTTCTTTAACCACCGACAGCGGTAGCTACGCTCGCTAACGTGAAGCGCTAGGCCATGGGGCCAAGCTCACTGCGGACTCGGTAGACGTGGGTTCGAACCCCACCGTCGGTCGTCTTTGAAATGGTTTTCCGTGGTTTCCCATTTTCAACACCAGGCAAATACTGGGACGGTATTTTCTGAAAGGCCACGGCTGCTTCCTTCCACATCCTTGCCCAGTTTCATTCACTATCATTCATTTCATCTCTCATTACCTCCTCTAATGAGGATGGTGTCAGGAAGGGCATCCGGCCGTAAAAACCATCCTCTACATAGACTTTCATCGCACCTCATCTCCGACCCGGTTGGAAAACAGGAATAATAAGGGGGTAGAGAGACATGCATAATGTAACTTAACCATGGGCATACTATTTCAATATGTTTAATTAATCAATCGGGAACAACATTTAATTGGAGCTATTATTATTATTATTATTATTATTATTATTATCATTGTTAATTATTATTATTGATTCTAAAGTAAAGTAATTTAATTATCGCGTGAACTCCGAGCGACGATGTGAAATGCTTGATTTCTTTCTTGTGTAGCAGCGTTGAGTGGGAATGCTTTCTGTGGAAGTTTTCCCTCTGACTGAAAGCAAATACTTGTACTGTGCCTATTAAAAAGCAAATTATACTCCTCCTTCCCCTAGCCTTGCTCCGTACCCCGCGTCATATGCTAAATTGAAAACCTCATCCCCATTGGCATATTCCTTTGACGTTGGCAGGCATTAAAAGCGGAAGAAGGAAAGAAATATTAAAATGAGTTTAAAATGTTTTTATTATTCCACTTCTCACACGCTTAACCCTTCAAGACCCTCTTGGATGTGAATACTGTCGAGTGAGGGACGATAAGCCCTACAGTCAAGTATACTTGTAAGAATAAAAGGTCCATGACCTTGCTGCACTCCAATATAACTTAGCATTGAGTTGATTCACTTTAGATAGCCCTTTATAGGGCAGAAGACTGTGGGTATATATATATTCTTTGCACATTTGTAATTGGTGGTGATAGGTGAGTGGGAATATCCAACAATTTATTAGGTTTGGATTCTATTTTATGAAATATGGGCTGGGAAATTATTATCCCACTGCCCATAACCGACAGTATTCTTTCTTAGATGGACAATGGGGTAATAAATTCCCACCTCCAAATTATGATGATACTGTGTTGGTCACTTAATAATGAGGTTTATTTAACATGATATAGTATACTTTTATTTTCGTGTGACCTCCTGAGAGGCCGAGTGCAGGTCTTTCTAGTCGACAACCGTGGGCGACCTGCGTGTCGGGATGAGAGATGGAATGGATGAAGATGAATGAAACTGGGCAAGGATGTGGAAGGAATCGGCCGTGGCCTGTCAGAAGGTACCGTCCCAGCATTTGCCTGGTGTTGAAAATGGGGAAACCACGGAAAACCATTTCAAGGACGGCCGACAGTGGGGCTCGAACCCACGCGTCTACCGAGTCAGCAGAGAGCTTGGCCCCTTGACCTAACGCTGCGCTTTTAGCGAGCATAGCCACTGCTGTCGGTATATAGTATAGTATACTAAACACACATCACGCTCTATAATTAACGAAAAAGACATAACTCCCACACAACACAAGGTCAGTGACCTACATCATCTTTGCCGAAAACTGCACAAACATATAAACGTGATTTTGGAATGCTAAAAGTTAGTATATTTGAAATATAATTCAATAATTTCGAAATAGTATTTACTAGAAACACAGAAAATTATTTTAAAAATCTTCTATTCTATGGCAAACATCCTGAGCAGGATAATTATTCCCTTTCTATCTGAAATATAAGGTGCGTTCAAAAAGTAACGAGCCGGAGGCTGGAATGCGCAAACCGGTGACGACATGGGCTAATCGTGGTGTGTGTAACGAGGTGTGGTTCCGACCAGAGCGTGGAAGGTCACAGTCCGTCGCTAGAGGGCACGCGTGCACGTCACGTGACGATACAAAGCGAGCAGCAGCATGCATCAATCGTCCAACGCTTTCAGTCACATTGCAAACAGTGACATGGAGGCGTCAAACGAAGGGCAAAGCGGTGTTGTTCGGTTTCAGACAGGGGAAGGAGTAGGGGGAACGGACATTCATCGTCGAAAGTCACAAGTGTACGGCGAACACTGCACGTCCCTTGCAAGGGCCAAGGCGTGGCACAAGCGCTTCAGGGAAGGAGGGGTGTCGTTAGCCGATGATGCCCGGTCTGGGGCACCCCCCTGCATTACCGATGACAACGTCCAGCTGGTTGATGCACTCATTACCCAGGACCGCCGAGTTGACAGTGAACGCCATAGCCGCCGTGGTTGGATTGAGCGTCGGAAGTGTGCACACCATCATGAAGGAACGACTGCACTTGTGGAAAGTGTGTGCCCAATGGGTGCCCCACAGTCTTCAACCACACCAGGAGGCATGTCGAATGGCCTACTGTCTTGGTCTTGGTTGGACGATTGATGCATGCTGCTACTCGCTTTGTATCGTCACGTGACGTGCACGCGTGCTCTCTAGCGACGGGATGTGACCTTCCACGCTCTGGTCGGAACCACAGCTCGTTACACACGACACGCTCAGCCCATGTCGTCACCGGTTTGCGCATTACAGCCTCCGGCTCGTTACTTTTTGAACGCACCTTATATATTTACCCAAGTGACCAAAACCATTATTAACATTATATTTTAATTATATACCAATTTTTACAAATCTCCTATCTTCAATAAAGACCTCTCTTCCTCTCCCTTCTCGTTTCAGAATATGAGCAAGATCGTAACGCCAATTGCGAAACACCAGTGTGTGTTATAACTAGGGATCGGATTTTTAGTTTTTTTAGTTGTCATTTTAGGTTTTCAAAAGCAGAAAATAGTTTTTTTAGGGTTTTCATAGGTAGAATAGGTTTTTATGTTCGACTATGTCGAAATGTAAATATTATATTGAACCCTTTACCCTATGTTGGTTAAATGATTCTACTTTTTATTTCTTCAATTAATAAATATTTCAACCAGCATCATGAAAGTAGCCAGACAGTGATGAGGAAATTTCAAGCATTTGTTGGAGACAGTAGGGACATACCTGCATCAGTTTAACAAAAGGCTAAGTACTTGAGCTATGAAAAGAAATAGCAGAGCGATGTATCACAGGGACAGGTGTGGCTACCTCAATTTTAGAAGCGACGCGCGGTGAGACATGGTTCTGGTATGTTCATTGTGATATTCGCGCCTAGAAGAAATATGATGCAGTAACGTGAATGGCTGATGAAGAAAATAGACACTCCCAAGACGCCAAGATCTACTAGAAACCGCCAAATTATCAGAAAATGGAGAACCAATGAGAAGAGAATGCCTACTTGCGCGCCAACTCTGGCTGGGGTACGCGGCGGCTAGCATTCACGCGGGAAATCGCCTAGACAAAATCTCTACGATCGATTCTAGGATTAATGGGCATATTCTTGACCTGTGCAATATTACGAGTTCAGTGATATGTATTTCATTCCTGTATCACAATTACTTCGATAAATTTTTACATAAAATCCCCCTCCATCTAGACCCAAGGGCCAGTTCATTTATAAGTGTGTCGAAGAGCCAAGACATTGACTTTTATTCTGTGTGTTGAGGACACAAGAGATACTTTTATTCTGTGTGTTGAGGACACAAGAGATGACTTTCATTCCGTGTGTCTAGGAGACATGACTTTTCATTCCATGTGTCTAGGGGACATGACTTTTATTCCGTGTGTCGAGAACACAGGACTTTGATTCTGTTCGTCTGAAGAGATAGACTTGTATTTGTGTCGAGGACACAAGAGATTCATTGAAAAGTGTTAAATTCAGTGATAGATAGTCATAGTACTATAATTATAGGGACAGTAGCGTCGATAATTCGCCAACGAACAGTGACAGGGAATTTAGTACCTGAACAAGCGAATTTAGTAGTCAGGCATAAAGTGTATAATAACCTAATTTTTGTATCAGCGCAAGGATGACATCGATGAATGCAGAAGAAGTGTGGAAGTCTCAACAGTCCGTCCAGATGACTGCTATGAGATAAAAGATCATCCAGTTGGGGAATGGCGTTTGATGTTCTTTGACGGGTGACAACAACACGAGATGAGTACAAATAATATTTTATTATTTATTAAATTAACTTATGGTTTATGGGACATATTTTTGTAAATACTTTGCTTGTGTGATTAGTGTAGTATATTTGTTTTGATCTGACACACTTTTGTTTGGAAGCGTTTCCTTAACATGCAGTTTTGTTAATATAAAGTAATCTTAACCACTCAGGTTGTTTGTTGTTGTTGGTTTATCCTATGTTTATTTGTCCATGTCAGTGGCCCGTGAGTCACGTGCGGCGCTGTTTTTCCTTGTTGTTGAGTATCTGGCCAAGGTGGTAGCTCATTTGTTAAGTGTGTCACCACACTAATAAGGGTCTCAGAGAGATGCCTGTAAATAGTAGAGTTGTAATATGTGTGTCAGAGTTAGATTTAAGGATTTTTATTAATGTTATGCCCATAGCCATAAAAGTTGATTTTACGAGATGATTGTTCGTGAGCACCGTGGCTGTTAACCCGTTGTGAACGAATGGTCATCCAAGTACTCATTTTTCGTAGATAGTCACCACGCGAACATAAATTCATATGCAAGATAGTGGAACTGGGATCCACATTTTATTAGAAAAGGGGAGATCCATCTGACTCCTTAAAGTGATAAATATTCATGTCAGGGGAAATTCAGGGAGGATTTGTTTATTTTGTTTGTTTTATTCTTTTATGCACAAATTAGTTATTAAATCTAGTTATTATCTTACGTTTTGTCTCCTTTCTTTCTTAGTTATAGTTTTCATCCTATAACCCTTGCCTCAGAAAAGCACGTAGTTTGGCGGACGTAAACACCACACTATGAACTGAACGCGACCCCTTGATCTAAGATTCTTGCACAAAAACACTGCTATTCTGAAGGGTTCATAGGTGAAAACTGGCGGCCAACGGTGGGGCTATTCACTGTGGTGTAACGGGGAGATTACACATGTCAATAGTGGCGCATTTGAGTAAAACTGGCATGCCGCAAGTGCAGGCAGATATGACAGTATTTAATCACCGGGAAGTGATATTTTATTAAAAGTAGTTGAGGCGAAGTGGATACCGCCAAATGTGTGAAAGATAAATTAAAATCAGGAGTTTGCAAAGTAAAATACGGTTCACGTTGTTGTCTTTTAAATTAAAGTAAAATTAAGATGTGATACCGGGCGCCCAATGATAAAGTTAAAACTAGATTTGTGTAGAAAGTCAAACTCATGGAAATATTAGGAGGCTGTAGCCTAAAATGACAATTAATACTTTGTTAATTAGTCAGTGTTAATATCAGATCAGGATAACTGTTTAATGACTCAATATGTGCTTGGGGTTAAAATTAAATTGAGTAAAACTAGAACTACTCAGAGATGCAATCAACTAATGGGATTAAAGGTAAAAATAAATGAACTGAGTAGAATAAAGAAATTAAATGTGCATTGGATTTATGTGCGTGTCAAAGGGCATTGGCGTATGCCATTTCCCATATGTCTCATATATATTATAAAACATGGCAACGGTGGCGCAGATCCAGGAGATCATTGAGAGTGCAGCGAGGAGAACTCAGGAATTGTTGGATACTAAACTAGCAGAACAGAGTCAATCTATAAACACTACTATGTTAGAGCAAAGTGAATCGCTAAATACGAAAATGTTAGAACAAAGTGAATCGCTGAACACGAAGTTATCCGAACAAATAAACACTAAATTATCAGAACAGAGTCAATCTATAAACACTAGTATGTTGGAGCAAAGTGAAGCGTTGAATACAAAATTATCTGAACAAATAAATACTAAAATGTCAGAACAAAGTGAATCGCTAAATACTAAACTGTTAGAACAAAGTGAATCATTGCGGACACAGTTAAATAACAGTAGAATTGAGCAAAATGAATATCAGGCGGAACAAGCTAGGTTATTAAAGAGTGAAATTAATGACACTATAAATTCACAGTTAGAGGCGCAAAATAATAAAAACACGAACCAATTAGCTTCGTTAACCGCAGAGATGAAAGAGCACACAAACCAACAGATGATATTACTGGCCCGTGATGTAAGCAAAAATAATGAGAAACAATTAGAGCAGATTGAAAAAATGGAGAGTATTTTTGATAAAAAACTCAGCATTCTCGATGAAACGGTGTTAGCTAAATTAGAGCAGATTGAAATAGCATGCACAATGAATACAAGCGAGGTCAAAATAGCCCAGGATAAGTTGGAAGGTCGATTTAAGGAGATGGAGAAAAGTGGCAGGGTCATTCAACAACAAATATCAGCAGTAGATGAGAACATATCAGGCATAATTAAAGATATGGACCGTCTAGAGATAAAATCAGCGGAACAGTGGAAAAGCCTAGAAACGGAACAAGAACAATTTAAGAGTACATTAGACGAAAGGCTAAGCCAGATAGAAAATAATCAGGATGAAAATAAGAGCCAAATTGAAGAAAAAATAAGCACGATTAAAGAACAGATCAGGAAAGATTGGAAGAAAATGAATATTGATTCTAGAGAGGAAAGATCCACCATTATTAAAACAGTAGGCGAAAACCACACGCGTATTCAAGCTTTGGAGCAAGAGGTAAAAAACAGACTTAAAGAGCAGACAGACAGGATCATTAAAGCCGAACTTCGCTCATTAGAACAATCATCTGTATTTAAAACGGGAGTATTGAAAGACAAGCAGGATGACTCACATAGTCCCCAACCCAGCATAGCAGGAAGTCAGAATCAAGCAGAGAGCCCATTAACAACAAACACGGAAGGATTTCGTAAGAACGTAGATAGAAGCTCAACACCACAGGACGGTCATCAGCCCACACAACTTATTCAAGTAATTCGCTCAAATGACTACAAACCGCAGAAATACACCGAAAATTCAGGGGTAACACCTAAGGCCTTTATCAAAGAGATTGAAGACCATTTTAATGACACTGGAGTACCTGAAGCACGCAGATTGAGAATGATGGAGAGATTTTTATCAGGGAATGTTCTCACCTGGTTTTTAAGTTTCAAATATACATTTGGAACCATGTCAGACTTTAACTTAGCGTTTCTGCGCAAATACTGGTCTCCCGCCATACAACAGAGTTTAAGAATGGAGCTTTACTCTAGAAAATATCAAACTACCCAGCAGACAAAATACTCAGATTTCTTTAACATGCAAATGCTAAAATTTCGCGATCTGGATTACCCATTAAACGAATCAGATTTGGTGATGACAATAGCAAGGCAAATGCCAGTTAATGTACAACAAGTGCTAGTCGCAGCAAACGTCAGTACGGCCCTACATGCAGAGCAGATATTACGGCAAATAGATGAGACCACATCTCATAGTCATTTTAGAGGAGGAAGACAACTGGAATTAGTCAACACTACAGAGGTCGTAAAAACAAAACAGGGAAATACTAAAACGCAGGGTACTAATACGAGCACCTCCACACCTAGGCGAAACCAGGAAGAAGGGGAAAACAGACCATATCAGCGTAACGAAAATTACTACAACAATAGATACCAGGGCAACAATAGATACCAACAGAGAGGATATCAACAATGGCGTGATAATCGAAGGAATGACAGGCCTTATGGAAGATACGGTGATTATAATACCAATCAAAGATGGAAAGGAAGGAGAGATCAAAATCAAGGAGATCAACGTAACTATCGAGATGACTGGGATGATAGGCACGCTCAATCACAAAATTACTTAGAGGAGTTACACGCTAATCAAGGTGGAGAGCTAGGAAGATGGGAAAAGGCCATTGGGAACAGAAAGAACCCAGATACACATACTGAGGAAGCTGGAAGTCTACTGAGACAAGAGGAATATCAAGGACATGAGCGACAGAAGGATGATGGGAGTCGAAATGGAGCTAAAAAAAAATATGTTAATTTTGGATCAAGGAGACAGTCTCAAAACACAACAGTCGGAAGTTGAAGATGGATGGATAGTAGCGAACATACAAGAATGGATTGCTTTACCAGAAGATTGCCTGGAGGAGACGGTGAAACCACGGAACGACGAAATTAGGCAATTACCCATTATTTACGCAAGGATTGGTGGAATTAATATAAGATGTTTATTGGATACAGGGTCACAGATCAGTCCAGTATCGGAGGCCTTGGTTCGAGAGTTGGGACGGACTCAGAATATTCCTGTAATTCCGGTACCACAGCTCAAAGTGAGGGGTGTTATTCCTGAACGCACCGTCACTTGTAAACGTCAGGCATACTTAGAGCTGAACATATTGGAACACACTTTTGGGCAAACATTCATTATCATGGCAAAGATGAATTTCAATATAATTCTTGGTGCAAATTTCATTTGTGACTATCAAGCAGTGATAGATTTGCACAAGAATACAGTCAGTTTTAGAGAATATGACCAGCTGAAAAACGTGGGATTGCATATGGATGAAATCACTACCGGAAGAGATGTAAATTCTTGGGCATTGGAAGCAATATCAGAAGAGACGGAAGAGGAGGTACGAAAGGCGGAAGATAACATCGTAGAAGGGGCTGTTGTGGAACTAGATGAGGAGATAGAATCCCAGGAGATATGGTCTTTATTAACAGAAGGAGATGACAGCGATGCACAATTTGAAGAGTTACTACAGGAGCGGCTCAATAACATTCAACTTGGGGGTGAACACAGAAAACAGTTGGAAGAAAAAAGGAAGGAAGGAAGCTTGTTGTTTAACGTGACCGTTAATCTAGAGATCATGAGCCACGGGACCTCCTTTTTACGTGGAATCCGAACCACAGGACGTGGCATTTCACTTCGAAAATCTCACAACAGTTGGAAGAGATTTTGAGGAAGCACAAAACAGTATTTGATACAGTACCTGGGAAAATTTTAAATTTCAAGTACTCTATGCAAGTCGAGGACTGGTCACCTTTCAAAAGCAGATTATACCCAATTCCTGAAAAGTATCGTGGTCAAGTTAAAATCATTATAGATGAGATGTTAGAAGCTGGAGTGATAAGGAAGACACCTACACCTTATCTAAATGCAATTTTGGCAGTCACAAAACCAAATGGATCTATTAGACTTTGTTTAGATGCCAGAAACCTCAACATGAGACTCATTTTTCCTGAGTATGACAGAGCGCCAATTATCAGAGACGTATTAAAAGGCTTTAAAAACAAGAGCATTTATTCATCAGTCGATCTGACGAGCTCGTTCCATCATCTTGAGTTGGATGAGAAGTCACAGCTTCTAACTGGCTTCTTATTCGATAACCAGACATATTGTTTCGTCAGAATGCCTTTTGGGGTCAAAACAGCGGGCTGTGCTTTAATCCGAGCACTGGACCGGAACCTAACCGAGGAAGTAAAGGAGATGACGGTGCGATACATTGACGACATTCTGTTGGCATCCGACAACATTGAAACTCACATGGAAAATTTAGATAAAGTATTGGGCAACTTGAAAGCATCGAATTTCAAAGTAAACCTGAAGAAATCGCATTTCTTCAAGAGCGAGATCTTATATTTGGGTCACGTCATTGACAAGGAGGGAGTGAAGCCAAATCCAGCCAAGATTGAAGCGATAAAGAATTTCCCTACACCAACGAGAGTCAAGCACATTCGGGCTTTCTTAGGCGTAACGGGATTCTTTAAAGAAAACTGTCCAGGTTATACGGAGACTGTAGCTCCAATGCAAGAAATGTTAAAGAAAAATAACAAATGGTCATGGAACGCGGAATGTGAGAAGGCATTCCAAGCAACAAAACAGCTGTTGGAAAACTGCATTAAATTAGGCTATCCAGATTTCAAGCTCAAATTTATAATCCAAGCGGATGCTTCACTAATTGGGATAGGTGCTATGCTCTACCAAGAGGATCCAGCTAACCTGCAGCACAAAACATATTTGGCATTTGTCAGCCGAAAATTGCGTAAGCACGAGCGGAACTATACTGTAACCGAGCTAGAATTGTTGGCCATCCTTCATGCGCTCCAACAATGGAGACGAATAATCTATGGTTACCCTATTGTTGTCAGGACTGACCACAAGGCATTAACATTCTTGTTTAAGACGTCAATGGCAAGCGAACGTGTGACACGTTGGTCTATATACATTCAGCAGTTCAGCATTGAAATTGAACATTGTCCAGGGAAGAAGAACGTGATACCAGATGCACTCAGCAGGAACCCAGAGCCTGATAATGAAGAAACAGCGATGGTACAACACTTGGAGTTAACACCAAAGGACCGGGAATTCTTGGAGGAGTTACGTGAGATACAGCGAGAACAGGAAGCGGAACCATGGATGATGCTATTAATTAATTACTTCAAAAAGCAACTACCTACAGGAACACCTGCATTTCGAGAAGCGAAAGCCAAAGAAGGAAGATATGTTTATGTCAACAATTTGCTGCACAAATGGGTAGATAATGACCACACCAAGTTACGCATATTAGTACCTGCATCGTTACAACGAGGATTAACATGGCATACGCACGAAAGTTACGGTCACGTGGGCTTAGACAAGTGCGAAGCGACAATAGGAGAGACATTTACATGGCCACGTATGAGAACAACTATATGTGACGTCATTACAACTTGTGACCCGTGTCAGAGAACAAAGCCAAATAATTATTTACTGAGGCAATATCCTAGACCATTGCTACCTCAAAAACCATGTGAGCTACTGGCGATGGACTGTCTTGGTCCAATTCCGAAGGGAAGGAGAGGTTGCCGTCATTTGCTAGTGTGCATTGATGTATTTTCTAAGTTTGCAGTACTATGCCCTATTCAGAAAACAACATCGAAGCAGGTACTCAGTCGCATTCGTAATAGAGTTATTCCAACCCTTGGAAAACCAGAGTTTATATTATCAGATCACGGCAGTTATTTCACAAGCGCCGAATTCAAGAAAGGAATGGAAGACATGGGTATAAAACATGTTTTAAGCAGTATCCGACATGCCCAAGCTAATCCAAGCGAGAGAGTAATTAAATCTGTAACTGCATATTTGAGAATCTTCATTCCGAACGAACACCACAAATGGGTCGATAAAATTAAGGACGTAGAGACATGCATGAATTCTACCAGGCACGAGTCAACAGGACAAACCCCTATGGTCCTACACAAGAACGAGTATCCAGTAATAACGTGGAAAAGCATCATTAACTGTCCACAAGATCCCATGATAGCACCAGACCTGAGAATTGAAAGAACGAGAGAATACATGAGGAAACAAGCAGACCGCAGATTACGGCGAGTAAGAAATAAGAGGTTCCACGGTGATCTTGAAGTCAACCAGCTCGTTTTGGTAAAACGACCTGCTATATCGGACCCAGAAAAGAAAATCTTTAGTAAGTTCTGCGAAAAATTCATAGGACCCTATTCTATCGTAAGAAACCTTGGAAATAATGCTTACAGAGTGAAAGAATTAAGCACAGGAACAATGTCAGTTTACAACGCTGCCAACCTAAAGAAATATCGTCGAAGTGAGCCATGGTAGCGCCGAAATAATGACGCTGTTTGAATATACGGACGTCCTTCTATCAACAAAGTCAACGGGGAGCAGTTGAGTACGGCACATGATGAAGGAGGAAGTAGACTTGTTGTTGACAAACATTAACGAGGCAAGTAAGGTGTTGCCGCAGGCATCGAGCGTCACGCAAGATTGGAAGGGGAAGAGACAAGCAGGATATGAAAACGAGTAAATGCCATTGAAGACAGGAGCGCCTAGACCAAGTAAGAAAAAGGGGTGATTCTGGAAATAAAACAAATTGGCCTACGGAAGTATTGTAAAATTGTCGACTTTGTTTCTAAGTTCGAAATTTTGTGAGTGGGAGAGTTGTGAACCCTTTACCCTATGTTGGTTAAATGATTCTACTTTTTATTTCTTCAATTAATAAATATTTCAACCAGCATCATGAAAGTAGCCAGACAGTGATGAGGAAATTTCAAGCATTTGTTGGAGACAGTAGGGACATACCTGCATCAGTTTAACAAAAGGCTAAGTACTTGAGCTATGAAAAGAAATAGCAGAGCGATGTATCACAGGGACAGGTGTGGCTACCTCAATTTTAGAAGCGACGCGCGGTGAGACATGGTTCTGGTATGTTCATTGTGATATTCGCGCCTAGAAGAAATATGATGCAGTAACGTGAATGGCTGATTAGGAAAATAGACACTCCCAAGACGCCAAGATCTACTAGAAACCGCCAAATTATCAGAAAATGGAGAACCAATGAGAAGAGAATGCCTACTTGCGCGCCAACTCTGGCTGGGGTACGCGGCGGCTAGCATTCACGCGGGAAATCGCCTAGACAAAATCTCTACGATCGATTCTAGGATTAATGGGCATATTCTTGACCTGTGCAATATTACGAGTTCAGTGATATGTATTTCATTCCTGTATCACAATTACTTCGATAAATTTTTACATAAAATCCCCCTCCATCTAGACCCAAGGGCCAGTTCATTTATAAGTGTGTCGAAGAGCCAAGACATTGACTTTTATTCTGTGTGTTGAGGACACAAGAGATACTTTTATTCTGTGTGTTGAGGACACAAGAGATGACTTTCATTCCGTGTGTCTAGGAGACATGACTTTTCATTCCATGTGTCTAGGGGACATGACTTTTATTCCGTGTGTCGAGAACACAGGACTTTGATTCTGTTCGTCTGAAGAGATAGACTTGTATTTGTGTCGAGGACACAAGAGATTCATTGAAAAGTGTTAAATTCAGTGATAGATAGTCATAGTACTATAATTATAGGGACAGTAGCGTCGATAATTCGCCAACGAACAGTGACAGGGAATTTAGTACCTGAACAAGCGAATTTAGTAGTCAGGCATAACGTGTATAATAACCTAATTTTTGTATCAGCGCAAGGATGACATCGATGAATGCAGAAGAAGTGTCGAAGTCTCAACAGTCCGTCCAGATGGCTGCTATGAGATAAAAGATCATCCAGTTGGGGAATGGCGTTTGATGTTCTTTGACGGGTGACTACAACACGAGATGAGTACAAATAATATTTTATTATTTATTAAATTAACTTATGGTTTATGGGACATATTTTTGTAAATACTTTGCTTGTGTGATTAGTGTAGTATATTTGTTTTGATCTGACACACTTTTGTTTGGAAGCGTTTCCTTAACATGCAGTTTTGTTAATATAAAGTAATCTTAACCACTCAGGTTGTTTGTTGTTGTTGGTTTATCCTATGTTTATTTGTCCATGTCAGTGGCCCGTGAGTCACGTGCGGCGCTGTTTTTCCTTGTTGTTGAGTATCTGGCCAAGGTGGTAGCTCATTTGTTAAGTGTGTCACCACACTAATAAGGGTCTCAGAGAGATGCCTGTAAATAGTAGAGTTGTAATATGTGTGTCAGAGTTAGATTTAAGGATTTTTATTAATGTTATGCCCATAGCCATAAAAGTTGATTTTACGAGATGATTGTTCGTGAGCACCGTGGCTGTTAACCCGTTGTGAACGAATGATCATCCAAGTACTCATTTTTCGTAGATAGTCACCACGCGAACATAAATTCATATGCAAGATAGTGGAACTGGGATCCACATTTTATTAGAAAAGGGGAGATCCATCTGACTCCTTAAAGTGATAAATATTCATGTCAGGGGAAATTCAGGGAGGATTTGTTTATTTTGTTTGTTTTATTCTTTTATGCACAAATTAGTTATTAAATCTAGTTATTATCTTACGTTTTGTCTCCTTTCTTTCTTAGTTATAGTTTTCATCCTATAACCCTTGCCTCAGAAAAGCACGTAGTTTGGCGGACGTAAACACCACACTATGAACTGAACGCGACCCCTTGATCTAAGATTCTTGCACAAAAACACTGCTATTCTGAAGGGTTCAATATGTCAGAAAACTGTATCATAATGAGAGTCATTATAGTACTATTCGTCATTATGAAACAGTTTCTCCAGCCAATTAGAGCTCATTCATTGACCAATTAGGTAAGGATAGCTTCGCGCATGCGTTCAAAATCCAACATGTCGGACATTAATTACATGATTTGCAAGTTCAAATTGGATATCGGATCAACCATTGTAGTTACAATCCCAAACACAAAGACAAAATCAGCACGAACTTTTACGGTAACAAGAAAATACTATGCAAGAAATGTATGAATCTACGTCCAGAAGTTAGCAACACAGCATCCTTCTATATAAATTACCGACATGGAAAGTGCACCGTCCCTATGTTCGCGTAAATAAATGGCGAATATGAGACAAGAAATAGCACTGTACCTCAATATCCCCAAATCCAATTTCTACACAACGCATTGCTTCCATACGACTTCGGTGACAATATTAGTGAATGCTAGTTCTGATCGGCATTAGGCATCATGCAGGCTGTAAACAATAGCATTGCCAAGCAAAGTAAATGGTCTCGGCTTTCGAAATTCTTTGACTCACGCATGCGCTATGTTCAGTTAGCAAACCACCCAGCGCGCTCTGTTCACTAACTGAAGTTACTGAATCCTTCAGATATTTATGAATATTAATGTTAAAACATATAATAAAGTTATAATTACGTTGAACATAAACAGTCGAATGAAACTCGCCTATAATGGTAATTAAGACACTCGTATGGAAATTATAAAACGAGCGAAGCGAGCTTTATAAACATACTCGTGTCTTAATTATTGACATTATAGGCTCGCTGCTTCTCGGCCTCTTGGCTAACAAGGAGAGGTCGCCAAGTGGTTTTCTAGAAAAGTGTTCAAATTTGGAGGGTTTGCTCTTCATAAGAAAATATTTTGGCCATGTTCGAGCGTTTTTGCCAATGGGCCTTAGTGTGTTCAAAATTGAACGTTTAAAATCAATCCTCAAACTTGTGTAGTCCTATTCTCGCACACGTTCCCGGCTCGTTTCTGTGGCGTAGTCGCTAGCGCATTGGCGTGTGAAATTAAAGGTTTCGAGTTAGAGTCAGACCTTCGTCAGGATTTTTTTTACTGTTATTACTGTCTTTTGCATTCTAGATACTGTTGATTGTAGACAACCGCACACACGTAATATTGAATACGCATAAGAGTCCGACTTATCGAACCCGCTTATACGGCACTTGCGTGACGAAGAGTGTCCCTCGATGTTACTCACACGAGTTCCGTATCGAGTTTTGAATACAGACAGTTTACTTTGATGGTAGAGCAGAGTGTAATAGAGGGAAGGGCTCTTGCGTTTCTGCATTAGACTCGGCGTAGTGCACATGAACGTAGCGTCGCCGGCCACGGTGCATTTAAATTTTAACGAATAAATCTTACGATTCGTTCAAGCTTCAAGGACGAATAATAATGATGTTAAAGTATTGTACACAGCTCTAAAACCGAAGAGACCACAGCAAATACATTATAGAAAACACAAAAGACAATAATAACAGTAAAAGAAAGTCCTGACATAGGTCAGACTCGAACTCGAAACCTTTACTTCACCACGCCAATGCGCTAGCGACGACACCACGGAAACAAGCCGGGACCGTGTGCGAGAATAGGACTACGCAAGTTTGAGAATTGATTTTAAACGTTCAATTTTGAACACACTAAGGCCCATTGGCAAAAACGCTCGAACACGGCGAATATATTTTCTTATGAAGAGCAAACCCTCCAAATTTGAACACTTTTCTAGAAAACCACTTGGCGACCTCTCCTTGTAAGATCAAAGTATAAACTTAAATAGGCTTTTATGTGTAAAATGTAGCAAAAGTTGACATATACTGCGCAAAGCTTAACATTAAAGCCTACTTGTTAGTAGAAAATCTGATTGTCACGAGAGTGTCAATATTTTACACTATGATACACCTTTTATCAAATTATCACCGAGAAGTTCACACTCTTAAGCAATATTTGCTGTCCTTAAATGTGTTAATTATTCAAATTCAATAAAACCAAGGTGACAGAGATGATTTTCACATTCTAGCCCGTTTAAATAACTTAGTTTACTAGAGTACAGGGAACTTGGAAACAATAAGATATTTATCCCCACTTTCCTAAATGTAAATTACCAAACAATAAGATATAATCTGAAAAGCACTGAAAGTATTTGAATTTTCTGGCAGGTAGGATTTCTCTCGAACGACTAACCTAGGAATAAACACTGTCTTATGATTTACTTTTAAAAATCATGGACAAACAATTCAAGGGGAGTTCCAATGGCCTATCTTCTTAATGTTAATTTATAACAACTTCATGTTCCTTTTTCATAGAAACTACTGGGTAGATTTAGATGAAATTTTATTTCCATACTTAGTGATCATTTCTTAGTACTATAACACGGGCGTTTGATGTTTCTACTATTGTGACCGTAATAATATTTTTTATTTAATCTCGAATTTTTGGTTTAACAAAATTAAAAATATATCAATTTTTTTTTCGAAATGTATTTTAGCTAAAAGAAAGTGTTAAAATCTCTTGTACAAGCAGAGCTAAAGATGGTTAAAATTTGAGACTTCTGTGATAAGTGACAACTGAAAAAAAATGAACAATTATGTGCAAAACAACAAGTTCTGAGAAAATGCCATTTAAAGTTTAGAATCAGGAAAGGTACCTCTTCTGGTATAGCTAGTGTATCCCTGGACCAGATGAGGGGCTATCTGGATCCTCCTCTTCCTCAAACTATCTGGATCCTCTTAAATAGTTTGGGAGATATTGTGAAAAGGTAGAATATATTGTATGGACGCCATGTTGGTTTTCTGCTCACCATGTTCATGAAAGTCCCTTAAGTAATCTTATGCTCTTGCCTCTATCAACATACAACATTTCAGTATGATTGCTGTAAAAGATTCGTAAATATTGAGAACCGTCTACACATTTTAGATGGTTGCCATGATGAATTGTTCTATATGTATGGCCATAGAGTTATGCACCATTAGATGAAGATTATTGCGTAAGTCTATTATTCAAAATTTCCTTTCGATTGCATGATTAGGACGCATGCAATAGAATACTACTTTTTAAAATTTCGCACAGCCATTATCTTCAGTTTATAAATACAATTGAATTAAATTAGATGCCAGTAGATTGAATATTTTATAAACATTTACCGTCCCAAGTTTCACTGCGCTGGGATGATAAGAGCGCGCGGAAACTCCATTTAAATATGTTAAATTTGTTTGGCCGCCATGTTGGTTTTGTACTTATCAGGTTTTATAAATCACATACATGAACTGCTAGTAATACTCTTTATCACCGTACAAATGTTCAGGGTGATATCTGTTACTGTTGCGGAGATAAAGAATGCTAGCGAAATATTTTGCGCGGCCGCCATATTGGATTGGTGAAAATATTAAAATTAGAATCAATAGTTTCCTATTACAATATAACTCCAGAAAAAAACAAAGCTCTCAGTACAAGATAATTTTCCTTCATATAAAACCAAATTCATAGAGAAGACTTGCATGTTCTAATTTTCAGTGTTTTCTAATGTGCACTGCATTATTTAAATAAATATTACACATGTTTTGCAAATAACATATATTAAGTATTATACATCATTTTAAACGTTAAAGTGCCATTGGAACTCCCCTATAAACTACAATGAATGGAAAAAACTGCAATTGAGTATTCTTAGGTACTCGCATATCATTATGGTGTATTAAAGTACTTTTGTATTTAGAAGTAAGGAAAAAAAATTACAGTCAGTCTGAAAGACTAGACGTTATATCATTTCAAATGACGCATGCTACAAATGCTACACATGTTAGAAAGGCTCAGGAGGGCTTCTCGCTTCGCTCGAAGTCCCAGGACTCTTTCAACAGACTCCATTACCTATTAACTTAGGCTTCCCGCGCGGGAACCTCTTTAAGGGTCACCCTGTATTTGAGTCTGACATCATTTACAACTCTTGAAGGGTCACCCATTATTTGAATCTGATATCTTGCAAACCTCTTTAAGGGTCACCCTGTATTTCAATTGAATGTAACATACTGTACACCTCGTTAAGTGTCACCCTGTATTTTGCTCTTACATCCAGCACACCTCTTTAGGAGACACCCTGTATTCTTATCGGGCATCTTGTATATCTCTTTAGAAGTCACCCTGTATTCTTGTGCGACATCTTGTACACCTCTTTAGGAGTCACCCTGTATTCTTCTCTGCCATCTTGTACACCTCTTTAAGAGTCACCTTGTATTCTTATCTGGCACCTTGTATATCTCTTTAGGAGTCACCCTGTATTCTTATCTGGCATCTTGTACTGTATTTTGCTCTGACATCCTGCACACCTCTTTAGGAGACACCCTGTATTCTTGTCGGACATCTTGTGCACCTCTTTAGGAGTCACCTTGTATTCTTCTCTGCCATTTTGTACACCTCTTTAAGAGTCACCTTGTATTCTTATCTGGCAATTTGTTTATCTCTTTAGGAGTCACCCTGTATTGTTATCTGGCATCTTGTAATGTATTTTACTCTGTCATCCTGCACAACTCTTCAGGAGGCACCCTGTATTCTTATATGGCAATTTGTATATCTCTTTAGGAGTCACCCTGTATTGTTATCTGGCATCTTGTACTGTATTTTACTCTGACATCCTGCACAACTCTTTAGGAGGCACCCTGTATTCTTATATGACATCTTGTATATCTCTTTATAAGTTACCCTGTATTCTTGAGTGACATCTTGTACACCTCTTAAGGAGTCACCCTGTATTCTTCTCTGCCATCTTGTACACCTCTTTAAGAGTCACCTTGTATTCTTATCCGGCGTCTTGTATATCTCTTTAGGAGTCACCCTATATTCTTATTTGGCATCTTGTACACCTCTTTAGGAGTCACCCTGTATTCTTTTCCGCTTCGCTCAAAGCCCCAGGTCGCTCGACGCCCCAGGACTCTTTCAACAGACTCCATTAACCATTTGCTTCTGCTTCCCGCGTGGCTGCATGACGTCACGCACTCGCTTCCCGCGCGGCTGCTTGACGTCACGCACTCGCTTCCCGCGCGGCTGCTTGACGTCACGCACTCGCTTCCCGCGCGGCTGCATGACGTCACGCACTCGCTTCCCGCGCGGCTGCTTGACGTCACTTTCGTCTCAGTAACGCATAACTTTAGACTCAAGCATAACGACGAAGTCGACAAGATCATTTGAAATGATAAAACAACATGTTCAGCAAAGAACATATAGCCTACTTTCTCCTAAATGTATGGGTTTACATATAACTCTTTGTCCTTATCAAGGAGTACACTAAAATTGAATGTCCGTTGTAGTAGCTGGTACTGAAACCTAGCGGTGAATTAATATTTATCTTATACGCCTCTGAGTGTTGAATGGGCAGGCAGTTTAGAGCAGCCAGGAGGGATGCGGTCCAGCTGGCCATGCTTGAATGTAATCGGAGTGTGGTCATGGCTAGAAGTTGAACTAGTACAAAATTGTAATACTTCAGGAGGCCACTGATTTGTAAAGCGGAATGTTTGGAACAAATTCCCCACTTAACCCGCAAGAAAGCAGCACCGTACAAAGACATTGAGAAGGCTGTGGGTGACATAGTGTATCCTGTTTTTCTATTCTCCTTTTTTTGTCTTGTGTTTATATGCGATGTGATTAATAATAAACGAATGTAATACATTAGCATCTCCTTTGAGCTAAATAGCATTTTATTTTGTATCTGTGGAGAGAGAGCTCGTCCACATCATTTGTAAACAAATCCACAACATCCCAGTGTTATTAACCGACTTAAATACAACGTGTTAGCAAATAATGTCTTGAATTAAACGATTTCTTCACTGCAGTACATCTTCATTATTAATTATTTCATACATAGTTTATATTATTTCTATCAGTAGGCTATATTGCATGCAACATACTCAAACTAATGATTCCCACCTCAGCCATCCAGGAAGTGGCTTTCCGTGGTTTCCCACTTTTACTCCAGGCAAATGCCGGGATAGATCCTAACGTAACCTAACAGCCGCTTTCTTCCCAATCCTCACCTGAATCACAAATACAGAAACTATAAGGTGCGTTCAAAAAGTAACGAGCCGGTGGCTGGAATGCGCTAACCGGTGATGACATCAGCTAATCGTGGCCTATATAACGAGGTGTGGTTCCGACCAGAGCTTGGAAGGTCACAGCCCATCGCTAGAGGGCACGCGTACACGTCACGTGACGATAGAAAGCGAGCAGCAGCATGCATCAATCGTCCAACCAAGACCAAGACAGTAGGCTATTTGACATGCTTCGTGGTGTGGTTGAAGACTGTGGGGCACCCATTGGGCACCCATTTTCCGCAAGTGCAGTCGTTCCTTCATGATGGTGTGCGCACTTCCGACGCTCAATCCGACCACGGTGGCTATGGCGTTCACTGTCACTCGCCGGTCCTGGGTAATGAGTGCATCAACCAGCTGGACGTTGTCATCGGTAATGCAGGGGGGTGCCCAAGACTGGGCATCATCGGCTACAGACACCCGTCCTTCCCTGAAGCGCTTCTGCCACGCCTTGACCCTTGAAAGGGACATGCAGTGTTCGCCGTACACTTGCGATATTCGGCGATGAATGTCCGTTCCCCCTACTCCTTTCGCTGTCAGAAACCGAACAACACCTCTTTGTTCTTCGTTTGACGCCTCCATGTCACTGTTCGCAATGCGACTGGCAGCGGTGGACGATTGATGCATGCTGCTGCTCGCTTTGTATCGTCACTTGACATGCACGCGTGCCCTCTTCGAAGGGCTGTGACCTTCCACGCTCTGGTCGGAACCACACCTCGTTACACACGCCACGATTAGCCGATGTGGTCACCAGTTTGCGCATTACAGCCTCCGGCTCGTTACTTTTTGAACGTACCTTATAATACAACCATCACAATAACACATGTAGTCAGACAAGGAATCCACACACAAACCCAAGTGCACGGTGCTCAATGACCACGATGTCCAAGACCCTCAATTGAAACAACAACTCAGTTATGCATTTCGAAGCCTAATTAACTCAGTTCTAACCTTCAGTCCAGAATAAAATTTCTTGGCAAAGTTCGGAAGTCTGCTGTGATAGTCAAGAATGAGTAGGACCCTGTAACCAGTGCTTAATAAGACATCACACGAGGTTTCCACCGCAACTGGATAATATTCAATAATACACTGCTCACAAAAATTAGGGGATATTGTAAACTCAGCTATGTATGCTATGTGTTTCGTACCACATTAGATGCAATCACTTTCCTTTACTCCCAGAGAAGGTAAACATGTGTTTGCGTCACCCCTAAACATACACCACATGACGGAGGTCACCGTCCGTACTGTTGCTGTCAAAGGGTCACACGGCAGTGGTTTGTTGCTGAGGTCAGAGCCATTCCATTCTCGTTGTCAGTTAGTGAATGACGTGACTTAGGGACAGAAATGGTTCCACAACGTTATTTACCTGAATCAATGGCTTGGATGGCCATAGGACGGATGGAAGCTGGACAGACACAACATGTTTTGGCTCGAGCCCTTGGGGTGTCTCAAAGTGTGATCTCAAGACTGTGGAATCGTTTTCAAACAACTACTGTTCACAGAAGGGTAGGACAAGTTCGCCCACGGGCAACAACAGCAAGGGATGACCTTTACCTCGTGTTAACAGCCCGGCGGAATAGACGGCAGAATGCAACTCAACTGAGAAGTGCCCTTCTATTATGACAGCAACAGGACGCAGAGTATCAACCCAAACTGTCCGTAACCGACTTCATGTACGTGGCCTCTATGCCCGTAGGCCCATGGTGAGTACAACACCGTAGAGATCGCAGAAACTGGGCGGAGGAGCATCGTGGGTGGAGGCATGCCGAATGGAGCTCAGTTCTGTTTTCTGATGAGTCGCGATTCAACGTGGAATCGGATAGTCGACGTGCTCGCATCTGGAGGGAGCGAGGGACATGAAACAACCCATATTTTGTACAAGGAAGATCCCCATATGGCAGTGGTGGGTTGCTGGTTTGGACTAGAATTAGCCTGGTGGACGTACGGACTTCTACATCATCCCACATGGTACTGTGACCGCTTTGAGGTATAGAGACGAGATTCTCCGACCTTTTGTCGTGCCGTATGCTGGTGCCATAGTTGCTTCCTTTGTGTTTATGGACGATAATGCACGGCCCCACAGAACTGGGTTGGTGGACGACATGCTGGAGGAGGAGGGTATCCAGCGTTTGCAGTGGCGAGCTTCATCGCTGGACTTAAATCCGATAGAGCACGTGTGGGATGCAATAGGCAGGCGCATTGCAGGCAGACCAGCACCTTCCACAACTGTTCCATAGCAGCAGATTGCTCTTATGGATGAGTGGCCACGTATCCCCCAAGAACTCATTGATCATCTCATTGCATCAATGGCACACAGGTGTGCAGCAGTGCTAGCCGTTCGAGGAGACCATACACCATACTGATGAACAATATTCACCCATGGCCCACGATTATGGCAGTGTTAATGTTGCTTGGCTTGTTTGCCATATTCTCTCTTCATTCATGTCATTTGATTCAAACACTCATCAGGGGCTCCCTGGAATCATGGGCTGCTGTATATGTCAGTATAGCATTATGTACTGTAAGTAATAAATGCTTGAAAAATTAAATGATGTCGTATATTATTGCACCATTATGAGCTGACCTTACAATATCCTCTAATTTTTGTGAGCAGTGTAGAAGAAGCCTATGCGAAAAATTCATAGAATTTCAGTACCTCCGTAGCTGGATTGTAAATGTTCTCTAGTCCGCCTCGTTGCGTAGTGGCTAGCATTCTTGGCTGTCACCGCTGAGGTCCGGTTTCGATCACCGGCTCTGCCACAAAATTTAATTCTGCTCTGAGGGCTTGAACGGTACACTCAGCCTCGTGAGGCAAAACTGAGGAGAGGCGGGTTCGATTCCTACCTCAGCCACCCTGAAGTGGTAATCCGTGGTTTCCCACTTCTACTGCAGGAAAAGGCTAGGATGGTACCTAAACGGCCACGGCCACGTCACTTCCTACCCAAATCCTACCTCAATTAGAAATACACACACTAGTACAGACATAACAGTGACACAGGTTATCAGAAAAATTCCACACACACCCAAGTACACGGGGTTACATGACCACGATGTCGCTAAGCCCGTAAGCAATCACAAACAACAAAAATAATAAGCAATTTATTTTCCCTCAATCTATGAAGGCTAGTTTGTGTGCACGTTCTAGAGAAGTCCCACGGAACAGTTCATACGGATATACATTCTATTGAGAAGCAGACGGGTCACAAAGATGTTGTTTAGGTCTGAAAGGATATTATAGGTTTGGGCTGCAGAGCCGGCAATGTTAACACGTTCCTGGATATCCGCAACCTTACTAGCAGCCATCGCCGCCTTATCGCACGCCAGCAGTCCCCTCAACGGACTGGAAATGATGCTGATCCAGCCATCCTATCAACGTGGCCTGCGCGGTGGAGCGTACTGTTAACCGCACACGAGTCACTACTCGTATACTTCTCGCTAGGGATCACCTTCGTTATTGTTATGTATTGCTCTCGCCGAGTAATTCCTTGTTGTCCCCAAGAATTGGATTTATGAGCGCAATGATACAAATGGAGGCTCTCAGCGATTAGGTCGTGTTATGCACAAATAGCCTGACATTGTGGTGTTTGAAGCCATATTTTCAGTGTTGCCTTAGTAAACAAGAGTTTAGTGCTTTTCAGTCGGTCAACACCAATGTACCCAAAAGAGATGGGTTATGCCCTAATCCTGAAATAAATTACATGAGATTTATTAACCGACTGAAAAGCACTAAACTCTTATTATGCACAAATAGTACTAGCCATGTAGATGGAAAATACAGAATTAAAAAGTGACAGTCAGTCTGAAAGACTAGACTTTGTATAATTTTAAATGCTACAAGTGCTAGAAAGCCAAAGACTCTTGACATGTTAGAAAATTATCTGCATAATACTTATCTTACTTTATAATACTTTACCTTGTTTCAAATAACTCGCGAACGGCAAGTGCAAACCAAGGGCAAAGCGTTCAAGCGCGTGGAGGGAGATGGCTGGATGACGTGCCCCTTCCATCCAGTCTAAAAACACTTATAGTGGGCGATGTATTGAAGATAGAGATATACTCTCGCGGACTTTTTTTTTGTAGAGCTTTTCATGCTGACCAATTCTTACGCTCAGCGTAAGCTTAAGAAGCGCACAGACGTCAAGTTTGTTTTCGACTTTTTCACTGAAATCGTTACTGCTTGGCTTCCTTTGATCATACATACACTATTTTCTACAGAATCATTCCTCGAGATATCCTTTACAGAATGGTGAAAACCGCATCAAAATCTATCCAGTGTTTCTAGAGATTATCCGTGACATCCAAGAATCGGGGATTTTTGTCTTATACTAACGAAGTAGAGATTGTCGGGGAACACATGCACCAAGCGGTACTATGACGTCACACACCTCAGTGCATCTAGGTACATTTCGTCCCGTCACCGTGACGTAACGCCCCACCCCAGCGTAACGACGAATTCGACAAGATCATTTAAAATGATAAAATATCTGGCCCTGTAGGCTACTTACGGCGTTGTACGTTTGAGCTCTGACCACTGAACTATAGGGGGATATTTTACTTCTACAAGGATACATTTATGACGCTGGCCTGCGCCAGCCTATCATACAATAATAATAATAATAATAATCATACATATTATTTCAGTAGTATAGATCCCTCCTACGGCGCTCACAAGCGACCGATCGTGACAAATGAGCATTCAAATGTAAGAGAATAGACATTAGCAGTGACGAATTGCACTCAAATTTTATAAATATATATAATTTCTTAAAAAAATACTTTTAAAAAAGTACGAAGTGCGCCATTTGTAGATACTGTTGCTGTAGGAAAATACGCTCCATAATTGCTGTCCACTTCACATTTTTTCCACTGAGAGGCCTGTTTCATGTCATTTTAACATTCTGAGGTATTTCCTTTAGCATATTGCTTGGATTTCAGAAACAGTGAATCAAAGGAATGAGTAAAATCGTATAATTTCATAAATATCGAATAACCGGTGAGTGTTATGATGATCCAATTTTCAGTGATTGCCTTCTTAAGTTAGGGAACGTAGAACTTAGCATTCTAACTTAAATGTAAATAGTGTTCTATAATCATTTGGTTGAAATAAAAACATAACAACCTTTCTCCTTTAGTCTCTTACTATAAACCTATTGGGGAAAGTGTGGTTTATGAACATGCGAGATTTCTCGCACGGGTCCGCCAGTATTTCTTAAATCGCTTATCCTCCCAGCTTGGTTTCACCCACAGACACTGCGAGGAATCAGTTCTCTACCATCACAAGGACAGTGTATGTGAGCTGAACACACTCTGTCATCAGATACAACTGGGGATGGTGATAGGCCGATCGCCCAGGCGACCGCCAGTAGAGGGCTACTAGGAATCCTGCTTCAACTAGCATATTGCCGGCCACAGTGGCCACGCGCACTTGATATCTCGCGAACCAATAATGCTAGAGACTTATGTGAGGTGTCAAATTACTCGGAATGGCGCCCCCTTTCTTATGGACTATTTATCCCCCCAAATTTTACCAAAAGGCCTAACTACACATTTTGAAAATTTTGATTTTATGATTTTTATTTTATTTCATGTTTTAATTTATGTATTTTTATTTATTTTTATTTTTAGATTTTGTCAAAGGACAAAACTACAAGGTTATCGACCTCATATTTTTAGAACCAATGAGCGGAGAGGGTAACGCGAGGTGTAAAATTACTCTTGATGACGCCCCCTTCCTGTAGATTATTTATTTTTTCCAAATTCTGCCAAAGGCCCTAACTATACATTTTGAAAATTTCTGGTTTTACCCCTATTTAAAACTTTTATTTAATGTTTTTAACTTATTATTTATATAATTTGAATTTACCATTTATTTTAATTTTTTGATTTTGACAAAGGGCCTGACGAGTGTAATGGCCTCCGCGTGCACGTGACAAGGTCATTTCCTAGAAGACATCGCATGACAGAGAGCCGTGGATTTTCTCCACCCTTCGCAAATCCGACATCCTCAGGAACAAGAGTCACTGAAGTACACTCAGTTGGTTATCCCTTATGAACCTGAAATAATTAGTTGCCTAGTTTCGATCAGAGTGATGTGTGCCGTTTCCACAGTCTCATGAACATCACTCGGTGCGACGAGCGAATTACGTTTGTAGTTGGAAATAGAGCGACGTGTATTATGGTGTCTAATAGCTGTAATAGATTGCGTGTTTAACAATAGGTTGGATTCATACAGTAACTTGTCAATTAAATATTGAAAATCGACATGCATATCCTTTATAATGCAGAGCGTTGACGTAAATTACAAAACCACCTCGTATATTGTGCCATTAATGTGTCCCTGCAAGGACGTTTATAGCTAAAGTGTGACGATAATTGGAAAACAGACTCTGAATTCCCGATTGCTATCCGTACAGATTACATACACTGCGACCAATAAGTGTTCGAGCTTTTATTGTTCGTTGTTCCCTATTTTAAGAGATGTGACATCGTGGTCATGTAGCCCCGTGTACTTGTGTGGTAACCTGTGTTGATGTGATGGTTGTACTAGTGTGTGTATTTGTTAAATGGGTAGCCCATATGCAAGGAACCATTTGCCTGAAGTACATGTATAAGTAGAAGTGGGGTAACCACTGAAAACCACTTCCAGGATGGCTGAGGTGGGAATCGAACCCTCCTATTCTCAGTTTTGCATCACGAGGCTGAGTGTGCCCCGTTCCAGTCCTCAAACCACAATTAAAATTTCTTGGCAGAACCAGTAATCGAACCTGGACCTCAGGGGCGACAGCCAAGAACGATAGTCACTACACCACGAGGTGGGTAGGAATCTTTCCTTCCGTCGCGACATTGCTACTTCTTCATTTAGGACCTGGGGGCTTCTCGGTTTGCATGAAGAAGTTAGCTCATTCCCTTTATATTCCATCTTAGAGGATTATCAATAGTCTGGCTGCGTGGCTCAGGGGTAACGTTCTCGCTTGCTGGGCCCAAGGTTGCAGGTTCAAATCCTGGCGCAGTCAGCTGGCATTTGAGGGTGCACAAATGCGAGGGAGCCGTGTCAGTAGATTTACTGGCACGTTAAAGATCCCCTTAGGGGCAAAATTCCGGCACCCCGGCGTCTCTAAAAGCCACAGTAGTTAAAAGGGACGTAAAACCAATAACATTATTATTAGGATTATCAATACAATCCTAGTGGTTGAAAAATAAATTACGAGCCTTACAGTAGTCGCATATGATGTGTAACATCTGACATAGAAGAAACCTCACGTGAAATTGTTGATACACTGGTATTTTATACCATTATTGGCACAAATATTAATCTATTGTAAAAGGGAGTGTTTTACAGATATTGTAGTTTATAATACGGAACTCATTTTATTAGATGATTTGTAGCTTCCACCAGCACTAGCCTAAATAAAGAATACGATATGGATCAACTAGATTAATAGACGCGACACCGCTCATAACCTTAAATTCCTTATAAACAGGTCCTCTTTATTCACAGACCAACACGTAATTTCATATGGATTCTGTTAAAATGAGTCATATTGATATGATAAATATCGTTTAAAATGATAATCTGGTAGCAAAAATATCTACCCCGTCCGGGATTCGAACCCAAAATCTCTAGGTTCACAGCCTTAAGCACTAACCCCACGGCTATTTCTACTACACAAATTTTGTGCACAAGATGGTGACTTATTTCCACGTTCCAACAATACTGCATTACGGAATTAAGTTTCATTTATATTTTGCTTGTTTCGATAATGTTCCTGCGTGAAATTGAGTTTAAAATGCCTTATGAATAGGCCCTCTTGTGAGTAAAGAGAATGTATTCAGTAATAGTTCATGAAGGCTTGCTCAATTCTCGTATAACTACAACAATTATATTACATTGATGACTGCATTACCGTGATGTGGGTTAATATTTGAATAGCCATTGTGCAGAAACACAATACCGGCAATGCCGACTACTTACAATGTTTGATATTAAGGCATTTTACCATTTAAATACTGATACGAAGACTTCGAACATGAACCATGTGCTTTGTTTCAATCACTTGACACCAGAGTTCACATGAGCGTTTACCGTTCAGTATGTCATATACATTCCACATGGCCGAGAGTACGTCATGGTATCAATTTCCGACACTGCGCGCTCATTGTTTCTCGTACCACTGCAAGCTGGGTCTTACCACTGCCCACTGGATCGATCGATCGAGTTGGCAGTGCATCTTGTACTTCCGTTCGTTCCACCATTGCCAGCTAGTACACTTCCGTTCGATTGATCGAGTGGGCAGTGCATACTTCCGTTTTCCACCACTGCCAGTTAGTGCACTTCCGTTCGATTGATCGAGCGGGCAGTGCATACTTCCGTTTTCCACCTCTGCCAGCAAGTACACTTCCGTTCGATCGATCGTGCGGGCAGTGCATACTTCCGTTCGATCCACCACTGCCAGGTCGATCGTTCCGATCCACTTCCGTCCCCAATTTTCAAAATCACTCCCACAAAACTATCCAGCAACCGAGCGGAAAGATGTTACACATCAAAAAACACTTGCTGGACTGGAATGCCTTCATGGCTATAAAGACTCTTATGATATGAACACACTTATGGTGTGCGACACATTGAATTGGATCGAAGAATGAAGTCTTGAATACACTTTAATATTTATTCTTGTTTGGAACTATTAATGCAAAGGCCTTTCGCAACGGGTGAAACAAACTTCACATCATGACAGGGGTGAACATTTCCTTATATAGTGAATGGCTGCAGGGCCACCCAGACGAGGTGACTAATTAGACATTCCGGGGGAAGTATATACCCCACAAAATCAATCCACCTTGCTGGGTGCTCGCCTTCGTCATGGTGATGGTATAACGAAACTGCTAGTTGTAGGATTCCTGTAAAGCTAATGGCACCATGTAGGTGGATGATTTCTGTGACGCAATCTGTCCACAGGCCAACAAACACCTACTATTCACTTCTATGTGGAAGACAATACATGCCTTTGTGTTCGCTTCAAGTACAGATAGTAATCGAACGGTCTCCCAACACAGATTCAGGTAGTATTATCCAAAGTTATCACGCCTCATTGACCATGCTCCTGCTGAATATAATCACAAGTCCAGTCATCCCAACAATGAAAGCACGGCAATGCACATCATTGTTGTTTCCCTCCATGGCTTATTCGTATTTTATTCATTATCCTGACTACAAATATGCACAAAATATTGCATTTAGGTGCGGTATCACATGATTACTTATGAAATGATCAGGAAGTTAGCGAAAGCTATTAAGAAATATAAACTTCCTGTCTTCTTCACTTATCACATGCATTATTAAATGCAGACTTCTTTTTAAGAAGAAAGCCACACCCAGAAGCAGCCAAGCAATGGGCACAGATAATGGAGAGGATAATGCACTTAACTGAATATACATTAATATAAGAACAAATGATCTACTAATTCTTACGGAAAATACAGATCGATTATTATCTCAGTTAAATATTACATTATTTTGCCCGTATGCGATATGAGCCAAGGGGCGAACTCAGGAATTGGACGCAGTGCAATTTCAAATCCAACGAGTGAAATATCAGAGCAGACTAACATCTTTGATTCGCAGCATGCGTAACATTTTTGCAAGTTAACCTTGAACGAACGGGAAGGTATACCTGTGATACCAGCCACTGCATTATTTAAAAAATTGCATAATATAGCCTATGATACAAATAAAATCTCATCTTACGCAGTATTTTAAAGCAGCCTTGAATATTCGAGAGCAAGTCTCCTTAGAAGCGTAAATGAAACTCAAATCCTTTAATATCATTGGCTTGTGAATCGAACATGAGGAAGAAGATGGATTTTTCCTTAAACGTATTATTCGTCGGCCATTGACTCCTCTGGACGTGTCATTAATTTCGGTCCGTAAATAGCATTGTAACGTGGGCGAGTGCTATACATTCTTGTATAAATAAATACAGAGGAGAATCAGTTACTGAGTGGAGAATTAAGCCGCCGAGATTAATACCAATCGCATATTACTTCGATACTTTTGAGTGGATATATAGCAGTGGAAACGTGCAATCTGGTAAGACTACAAGGTCAGGCCATTATTGTGAAAATTTCAAACCACGTTCTGACGAAGTGTGGGAATAAACAGTGATTCTTATAAAAATATGTATAAATATTGTACGCCAGTGAAACAGTGAAATTCATATTATTTAAAATTCACGGTAAACAAGCGGGAATCCTACAGCGAAAATATGGTACTACGAGGTTCTTTTGGAATACTTTGGAATGGAAACCAACATCATGGATATGCTGTGCTAAATTAATCTGGAGGGGAAATGGAGGCTGTATCTGCAGGGTAATCCATGTAGACTAGTAGATGTAGAATCTATGGGAGCTAATCGACATCAGGATCAGGATGATTACAGCAGAATGAAGGTAGAGGCTAAACTAAATTGGTTCATCAGATTCTACATGTTCGTAATTTTTCTTTCGAGCAGCAGTCATTTTTATTTCGAACAGTAATATTTTTTCTTGTGAAACAGTAGTAATTGTGGCGTATTTTATAACAATTTGAATCGTTAAATATTTAACAAGTATGAAATTAGCTCAGATTGGTGTAGGATTTAGATAGCTGGATATGCGTGTGACAAATATTATATGAATTTCACGTAGGAAGTGTAATATAATTGGTGTAGCCTGTAAGATGATTGAATATTATTAAGACATTATATAAATTGTAGAGAGGTGATACGATGTCTGATGAAACACAGTAATTTTTTGACGATTAACATTAAACCATTATTAATTAATAAACTTCGTCTTCCTAATCGTTCATAAGAAATATTGGCTAAAGCAAATAAGCCAGATGAACATAATCCACGAGCAATGGTTTTAGAAAGTGAGATGATGTTGAATAATAATTCAACAAAAAAAGTCAACCCCTGGCACTATCCAGCCCATGACGGGCTAAGGCCGACCAAGCGACCGCTGCCCAGCCATTAGGCTGCAGATATTGGGGTGACGCGTGATCAGCGCGTCGGGTCCCCTCGGCCGTTAATCTTGGTATTCGTGATCGGGGCGCTGTCTCACTGTCAGACAGCTACTCAATTGTCCTCACGAGGTTGAGTGCACCCCGTTCCAACCCTCATGTCAGTTTTAAAATCCCCGACGGAGCCGGAGATCGAACCCGGGGCCTCCGGGTGAGAGGCAGGCGCACTACCCAACACCACGGGGACGGTTGAATAATAATTGAATTACTTAATTATAGAAATTATTATTATGTTATATGAAAATCTATAGAGCAAAATGGCAAATGGTAAAGTCATAATTTGAAGGTATATTGGCTTTCACGGCCGGTGAATTGCTGAGTTTCATAATTTGAAGTTCACATTTATTTAGGACCATATAGTATGCCATGATTATATAGCAAACAGCTGATTAAAATGAAAATGAAAGTTGAAAATGTCTTGTGTTAATGACACGTGGAGAAAGAGAGTTCTATGCGTATGGTAATGTGGTGAGGAGTTAATGCCACGATTATATAAGGTGATTATGAGAATCTAAAGTGAATACGAGCATTGATGATATATTGAAGTTGTTGTTGATTCATTTAGGGGCTTTGCGATGATGTATTGAAGCTTCGTTGATATATGGAATATAGGAAATGTTGAATATATGCGTTGTCTAATGGTAACACATCAGCAAGAGATGATACCGTGTGTTCGTTAAATGTGAGCACAGTGATAAGCAAGACATAATAACAGACATTAATAATAAACACATGATGAGTGATTAGGGTTTGCTAAGATAAACAATGCTATAAGTCCCTTAAATAATTCTGGTGAACATTAAAAATAAATTGCTATAAATAGATAGAACCTAAGACATGTGAAATAATAATAATTTAGCAACTATTTCGATAAAATAATAATCATAAAAGGTATGATCTCATGGTAGATAATTAAATGACAGTGTGGCAAAGGTCAAATCTCTAGTTGCTGATGACAACATTGTAAATAGAATGTTACTATTGTTGTATGTGTTTAAAGTGTAACAGGATAGAGCAGGTTAGTAGTATGATTTAGCTACAGTAGATTTAACGATAAATGTTGGTAGTGGTGGATATCGGAATATAGATAGTGTTATTATTGTGTGCTAGATAGGGATTTTCTTTCCTTCCACTTACCTAGTGTTGCTTGGCTTTGTTTGATAGGACTTCTGTGCAGAAATTTATAGGGCTTACAAGTAGGATGTTCCTTTTCAGGAGGATTCATATTTAACTAGACTTTTGTGTGATTAAATTCCGTTGGCCAACATGAAAGTAGGCTAGGGACAAATTTATATGGGAGTAGGATTGAAAACTTACTTGTATTACACACACTGCTCCCAATACAGTAATAGGTGGAATGGTCCAACCAGTGGCTTGCTGCTTGACGATGTAACCTCTCTTGATATCCCAAGTGCACCAGGCTGACATGTGGTGTTAAGAACTAGATAACACAGTGCATTTACGTCTTCATGTGGTCTAATGCATTCATTTGGCACAAGGGTTCTAATGATCATTCTGACATTTCTGAACAGGAATTCACACGCCCATTGCAATTAAAATCACGTCTACTGAAATGTCACTGAAGGTACCATCAGCGGTCGATTATGTTGAAATTGCAGGACTAGAATTATAATTGAAATATTGTGTCTTGATTGATTGATTGATTGATTGGTTATCATTTAGACTTTCACGGCCTGTGTTCTAATTCATAATGTTGAATTTTGGGCTTATACCGTGTTTTATTATATTAAAATTCGACGCGTTTCGAAAGAAACCATGTCTTTCTTCGTCAGGAATAATCTGGAATACGACAAATGATTGCTACGAGAAAGCAACAAAGAACATATAGAAGGTGCCCAAAGATGGACACCATTATAGCCCCATGTTAGGGACAACGGAAAGCAGCAGTGAATTACTTCCTCAGGGTTCTGATAATAGGTAGCCAGGATTCACTGAGATTGTAGCCGGTGTCGCGGTTGAAATTATTTGGGTGTTTACGTATTTCAACCGCCTCCCTGATGATTCTGGGACGATATTGCTTTATACGGGCAAGAACATCCACTCCTTGGAACATGACATCATGGCCAGGTCTTCATGAATGATCGGCAACAGCTGATTTATCAGGTTGAATGAGCTTGATACATCTATTATGTTCCTTAATGCGAGTGCATATTGTTCTCGAAGTCTGCCCGATATAAACCTTGCCACAATTACAGGGAACTCTGTAGATACCGGGTTGTTGCAGACTTCGAGAACAATATGCACTCGCATTACGGAACATAATAGATGTGTCAGGCTCATTCAACCTGATAAATCAGCTGTTGCCGATCATGCATTAACACCTGGCCATGATGTCATGTTCCAAGGTGTGGATGTTCTTGCCCGTATAAAGCAATATCGTCCCAGAATCATCAGGGAGGCGGTTGAAATACGTAAACACCCAAATAATTTCAACCGCGACACCGGCTACAATCTCAGTGAATCCTGGCAACCTATTATGAGAACCCTGAGAAAGTAATTCACTGCTGCTTTCCGTTGTCCATAACATGGGGCTATAATGGCGTCCATCTTTCGGCACCTTCTATATGTTCTTTGTTGCTTTCTCTTAGCAATCATTTGTCGTATTCCAGATTATTCCTGACGAAGAAAGACATGGTTTCTTTCGAAACGCGTCGAATTTTAATATAATAAAACAAGGCATAAGCCCAAAATTCAACATTATGATTGATTGGTTGATTGATCGAAAGATAGTTGGATTGATTCATTGATTAATTAATTAATTCCAGAGATATTTTAGCGGAGTATACAATTCAGCTTCAGAAACCACGGTAAAATAATAACACAGAATATGAGCGAAATATCTTACATTATATACGAGCTGATTTACGCCTTATTGACGGGTTGGTCTTCGTATATGTGCAGTGAATATACTGATTGCCACTTCAGCTGAGTGCCTCCTTGCATGCAACATTGATCCTCTTTCTCTTTGTGTAGAGCAAACCAGTGGAGTTAGGATGACAACAATAAACACAGTAGAGTATTGCAGGCAACGATCAGCACATGACGTAGCTGAACACGTTTAATCTTGAACCAGGGCAGCAAGGGGAAGCTAGATAATCGTTGAGGTTAATTCATTTTTGAGGGATTTGGGACATCATGGTCGTCAGCCTCGTGCAGTTGGTTGTGTGCTGAACTTGTCCGATAACCTGTATTCCAGCGATGACTGTAGTAATGTGTGTAACTGTATTAGGGACAGGGATTGGGTAAGTGCCCCGGGACCTGAAGTAAAGTACTGGGGGGAGTGTAGAATAATCCGGGAAAACAACACTCTCAGGATAGTCGCTGTCAGCGTCGAGATTCAAACCTGCGATCTCCGGGCTTGTTATAGTTGTCCGTGCGGCGATGGCGCACGATTTAACGAGCTAAGCCGCGCGGTAGGGAAGCTAGAAGTCCGCACAGCACTCATCCTCACTGTGTTTATTTCCGTTTTCTTCACTCTCGTCAGGAAAATGCTGGGATGATAGCGTATTTTAAATCTCGGAGCACCTAGCCTAATCCTACACCCTAATAAGTAATACTAGTTACACATTCGCTAGAGAAACATACGTCAGATAAATTCAACGCACACCCAAGTACACAGTACTGTTAGATGATTTAACAACGGGAGCCTAGGATCAATAGGTTTACTGGGATTTTGAAAATTCCAGCACCCAAGCAACAACAATTAAATGGGCAATTGCGACCACATTATTATTGCTATTATTATTATTATTATTATTATTATTATTATTATTATTATTAATATTATTATCATTGTTTCTTCACTCTCACGGAGGCTCGGGTTCGATTCCCGGCTCTGGAAAGAAAATTAATTCTGGTCTGAGGGATGGACCGGGTTACACTCTGCCTCGTGAGGCAAAATTGAGAAGAGGCGGGTTGGATTCCTACCTCAGCCATCTTAGAATTGGTTTCCGTGGTTTCCCACTTTTACACCAGGCAAATGCCAGTATGGTACCTAACATTAAGGCCACGGCTGCTTCCTACCCAAATCCTACTAAATTACAAATACACATAGTCTATTGTACAGGCATCACAATGACACAGGTTATCAGACAATTTCCACACAAACCCAAGGACACGGGGTTACATGACCAGGATGTCACAAAACACCCAAAGAATCAACAACAACAACAACATCTTTCAAGTTCAAGTTCCAGCCCTCAATCCAGAATGACATTTCTCAGTGGAGCTGGGAATCGAAACCGGAACTCCGCGGTGACAGCCAAGAATTTTTAGCCAGTACAGCATAAGATTGACTGATTGATAAAATAGTTCAAAAGTCTTAATCGTTCCGAAAGTATAATATCGCCACTCTCTTGATAAGGTTCTTGTCGCCATCTTCACTGTATAGGCTACACTACAGCAACATTCATTAGGGCCGTAACGACGCGTTAATAGCAGTCTCAGTGCTTGCATTAACAAGAATGTGACGTTTAAATGGGAAACAAGCCACGCGAGCTATACGAGCACGTTTACCGCCTCATCATAGGTGTTCTAGCAGGGATAGACATTGCTGATAGTACAGGACAGCTGCACAGAAAAAAACCCTTTTGTTCCAAAAACTGTGCTATGGTTGGCTTTTTGTAAATCGTTAGAAAAGCACAAAAAAAAGAAAGCTTAACACTGAATTTTAGAATAATTTGCACGATCATTTTGTCGGAAAACTAAACAAACATTGAAAAGCGTTTTTCTCTGAATCGACGTATTTTAAAGAAAGTTTATAAACAAAAAATGTAGAGGACATTGTCGCCTACAATTCGTCTCATTGAGGTCATGTCATACGTTTTGAAATGCAGAAGCTAGGTGGCGCCAAAATTTCCAAAAAAGGGGTTTTTCACTTTTTGTCCGAGAAAAAATGTTTTGTTCACAAAAGAGCGAATCAGAAATATGTTCCTCTCAAAATTGTCTACAACATTTATTGAAAAAATTTTTTCCTCCGCCTTACCGTTCCCAAGTTATAGTCTGCCGAAGTGTGAAAATTGTACTACTCAGATGGCACAAAGGTTAATATGTGTACAGTTATGATTGATACGTTGCGATTGAAATAGATATGATTCTTTGAGCTAATTAACAAACACAGCCCGCGTCCTGTTTGGCCGAGCCTTAGGCAGCTGTCCGACACCGGTCCCTGTCTAAATTATGCCCACCGCTCTCTCCGCAGTAACAATAGTAGCCTTGACTACGCAGCGTTGCATTTGCTGCGCTATAACTTTGGAACGGTAAGTCGGATGAAACAAACGTTCAAATAAATGTTGCAGACAATTTTGAGAGGAAAAAATTTCTGATTCACTCTTTTGTGAAAAAGAAACTATTTTTTCTAGGACAAAAAGTGAAAAAACACTTTTTTGGAAACTTTGGCGCCATCTAGCTTCTGCATTTCAAAACGTATGACATGACCTCAATGAGACGAATTGTAGGTGACAATGTCCTCTACATTTTTTTGTTTAAAAAACTTTTCTTTAAAATACGTCGATTCCGAGAAAAATGCTTTTCAATGTTTTTTTTTTTAGTTTTCCGACAAAATGATCGTGCAAATTATTCTAAAATTCAGAGTTAAGCTTTTTTTGTGCTTTTCTAACGATTTACAAAAATCCAACCATAGCACAGTTTTTGGAACAAAACCATTCCAGCTGTAGGCTACTGTACAATGACGCACTCACAATCAGTTGCAGTTGCGTACACTACAATCATGTTCCCCTTAATCTGCTATCAATCGAAAGCATGTTCGTTTCATTCTCGCTAATACGTCACCCGTTTATATTTTATTTCTCGCAATTCTTATAATATTTTAACACACCGAGTCTTCTCCATTAAAATTAGATATGTTGAACGTTTTTCATTTCGATTTCCCACTATGACCAAAGACTTCAAGACAAATGTTTACAGTTATACGTTACCGTGTAAAAGACACGATTTGATTATCCTCGTCTCTTAATGCCACTGCAGTTAAAGGGAACGTTAAACTCATATTATTATTTGTGTGTTTGAGTCCTCTGTCGACTAGTTTGATGCAGCCCACCATACCTCCCTGTTCTGAGCTAATCGTTTCATCTCTACATAGCTAGCACATCCTAAATCTGTTTAACATACTCTAACCTTGGTTTACCCCTACAGTTCTTATCCTCGACCCTTCCTTGTCTAAGTTTGTTATTCCTGGGTGCCATAGTATGTGTCTTACCGACCTATCTCTTCTCTTCATTAGCAGTCGGCAGAAATATCTCTACTCTCCCACTCATCTTAATACGTCTTCATTCTTTACTCTACCTACCCATCTGATTTTCATCATTCTCCTGAACATCACATTTCAAATGCTTCTATTCTCTTCCACCACCAGTCCAAGCACCACTTCCATAGAGCGCCACGCTCCAGGCAAAGGCTTTCAGAAATGACTTCCTAATACCTAAATCTATATTCGATGCCAACAGATTCCTTTTGCGTACAAATGCTTTCCTTGCACAACTTACGATTTTTATCCTCTTTGCTTCGTGCATCACTGGTTATGGGTGAGTTAGCCGTGGTCGTTACGGCATGACTGCTGGCAGTCTCTCACATCCGGGAGGCGAGGAGGTTCGAATCCCCCCTCCAGCAACCTTGAAGATGGTCTTCTGTGGTTTCCCATCTTCCTTCCAGGCAAATGCCGGGGTTGGTCGCTAACTATAGGCCACAGCCGCTACCTTCCAACTCCTCGCCCATCCATTCCAACTGTCCTCCCCAACGGTACTTGTAGCTCACCCATTGGGTGTCCGTCTCGAAGCAGCTACAAAACTGGCGAGCCGAACATGTCCTTGGACACTCCCGGCACTAAAAGCCATACTAAAAAAAAACAACAACACTGGTTATTATGCTTCTTAAGTTATTTTGCTTGGCTTTTCACCTGCCAATTTGACGTACATAGCGGTTTCTGATTTATTTCGTCTGCATTCCAATATGTTTGTTTTAAATTTATTGATTTTCATCATGAATACTTTCCTCAAGACAGAGTCCATACCATTTAAGAACGCTTTCAAATTCTCTGTGAATCGGCTAAGATGACAGCAAATCTCAGAGTTGAAATTATTTCTCCTTACATCATTGCTCCTACTTGATATTTTTCTCTTATTTTGTTCTTTGCTATTTCAATGTATAGCTTGAAAATATAATGCATAGATTATTATTATTATTACTCAGCAATTTTTCTAGGTTGGTGGGGTTTCGTCTAGGACACCAAGCTGGCTCATCAGTGGGCTCTTGGTGTCCCCGCATGGACCCCCACAGGAGTAGCGAACAGCGCGCTACCTCCCTTTTTATGAAGCACACCTGCGCCTCTTTACTGCGAGAACTAAAAGCTAAAGCAGCCATAACCTCCCTATGAAGGCTTCCAAAATGATGGTATATTGGCTTTCACGGCCAGTGAATTAAAGCTCAGCAATGTTTCTAGGTTTGTGCCGTGTCCTAGGCGAAACCCCACACAAGACACGGCACAAACTTAGAAATTTGCTGAGTTTTAATTCACTGGCCGTGAAAGCCGATATAGCATTATTATTATTATTATTATTATTATTATTATTATTATTAATAATAATAATATTATTATTATACCGAACAGCTTTTAAGATTGTTAGGCCGTGTTGAACGTGTCTTGATACCTGACGTGTTCCCAGTAAGCATTTTCAAAGATTTGTTCTGAATAGCTTGAAGATGTGCTGGTCTAAGGTTTATAAGGGCTTCCGGAATGTTCTCGAATTAGCACGAAATGTGAACGGTTCCTGGTATAGATGTAGCCAAGTAACTACTGTATGACCGATGACGTGAGAGAGATAGTTTATACACAACCCGCGTGGCACAGTTATGTGGCTACATCTCTAGTTGATTGCTGACTTGATTGCTGACAGATCTCTTGTTTCTTGTTTCCCGGCCAATGCCTGTGAGATTTTCGAAGTGAATTGCCATGTCCTGTGGTTCGGATTCCACGTTAAAAGGAGGTCCCGTGGCTCATGATCACGAGATTAACGGCCACGTAAAATTACAAACTTCCTTCTCTTGTCTCTTTTCCACGTGATGATACAGTGCGCCCGGGAATGTTCTCGGCAGTGCCTACAAGCTGCTGCGAGAGATTACGTCACCAGTTACGTTGGCAGCACGGCTGTCGCTTGCATCATAACAAACAAACAGTCAACTTAATACTCACCACAGCCATTCATAACCTGATGCTAGAAGTGCTGATGACACACATGCTGGCTTATTGCAATGCACACTGACGAATTCCACAGTCCACAGCCCACACATGTGGCCTTCACCTTATCAAGGACACTGTGCTGCCAACTAAACTGATGACGCAACCACTCGCAGCTGTATGTAGCCACTGCGGAGAACATTCCCGGGCGCCCCGTATAATTGACATACTCTACGCCATTGGCTAGTTGCTCGAGTATGATAGGGTAGTGAAGCGTGATGTGGGTTGAATTCCACGAATTCAGCCTTGGGAGAAACTGACCGCTAGTTTCCAAATTTCATCCATATAGAGTATCTCAATTTTTCTATCCAAATTTTATGAATGTTTATAAGTTTCAATTGCTTCTCTGTAATGTCTGGCTTGAATGTTCGATGATCTACAGAGTATTTCTGTATCTTCACTTGTCTTTGCATGTTCCGCTACAACAGATTTATCTATTTGTTGGAGTCAGAAGTGTTGAGATTTTTTAAAATTCCTGTTATATCCTACTTTGGATTTTTGCAAAAAAAATGAAAGTAGACTTATGTGGTTAAGTGTAAGAGAGGTCCGAGAGCCTTAACTTCGCCATTCAAAAGGCAATAAATAATAATTATAACTTATTTATCTTCACAGGCCAAATATCTACGTGTCTGTCTGTGTATGTGTACATGTCAGTCCTCCCCCCCCCCCCCCTATCAATGCAATCGAATGGCTACGTGGATCGGCGGTAAAAATGTCACCTGCTGAGTCAAAGATAGCGGGATCGAATCCGAGCGCAGTCAGTTAACATTTGAGGGTGCGCAAATGCGAGGGAGCCAAGCCAGAAAATTTACTGGCACGTTAAAAGATCCCCTTTGGGACAAAATTCTGGCACCACGGCGTCTCTAAACGCTGCAGTAGTTAAAAGGAAGGTAAAACCAATAACATTATTGAAAATGACAATCCACAGCCTGCCTCCAGTCGACCAATCGGGTCAGGGATGGAATGAAAGAAGCCCGCCATCTAACGGTGAGGATATGAACTGTGCCGGCTTCCAAAGCCTGTCGCACTCCTCTGGGTCAATGAATAAATGGATGACAGATGATGATGATGATCGTGTGGCCTCCGGAGAGGCGAGTGCAGGTCTTTCTAGTTAACGCCCGTGGGCGACCTGCGCGTCGTAATGAGGATGAAGTGATGATGAAGACGACACATAGCCTACACCCAGTTTTGAGCCCCGGGAATTAACCCCAGGAAATTAAACTCCCTGATGGCTCGGCAGGGAATCGAACCAGAGGCACTTTGGGCCAAAGCCAAGCGCGCCAACCATTTAGCCACCGCGCCGGACGAATGACAGATGAAATGAAATGATAGTGGAGAGAGTTGCTGGAATGAAATTTCGGACAGCGGAAACCGGAGTACCCAGAGAAAAACCTGTCTGCTTCCGCTTTGTCCAGCACAAATCTCACATGGAATGACCGGGATTTGAACCATGGACCCAGCGGTGAGAGGCCGGCATGCTGCCACTTAAGCCACGGAGACTCAATAACATTATTATTATTATTACACACCCAAGTACTCAGGGCTACATAGCCACGATATCACAATGCTCCGAAATGAATCAACTACAACAACAACTTATTCGCCCACATTTATTAGCCAAGCTCAAAGGAATGATGGTCACAGCAATAATATTTAAAAGCAGAACATCCCTCACCGCTTGAGCTTTTGAGTTTTATACTGAACTTAATTTTTAATTAAAACTAGGTTCATTTCACGTCCGTGGAGAATTCCTAAGGTTTACCTTGCGCTTTATATCCCGTGTGTTGTTGGGGAAGTTTCAATATAGGCTACTACATTCAGCCTGGAACCTGCACGCAGTATTAATTAATCGACATGTGTAATATCGCATTTCCTGCCCGAGTCTGTGTCTAGACAATAGCATGTGTGCATTCATCATACTGAATGAGGGTGCTGCTTGGAGACGGATGTGCTGTTCGCTGAACATTTTCACCCAGACACAATAATTAGCCCGGTTCTACGCAGTCAGCACTGCTTGCATGAATTAGTCTTTACCAATAATTGATATTACAAATTATCAGCCAGTCAATACAATGTAATCCCAATACTGGGACATGCAAAAAATAATCTAAACATAATTACATGTGATATATACAGGGTGTTCCCGCAGGAGTGAGCAAACATTTAAGGGGGGAGGCACACCATTCGCATGACAATTTCTACTGAGTTAAGAAAAAAATATCTCATAACTATATATTGTAAATTATCAGCACAGTACGTGTAAACCTGGACGAGTGTTAATTGTACAGTACATAAGCTGGAACACAGTATGTATGTATGTATGTATGTATGTATGTCTACCCCTTATTATTCCCGTTTTCCAACGGGGTCGGGGATGAGATGCGATGGAAGTCTTTGTGGCGGATGGTTTTTACGGCCGGATGCATTTCCTGACGCCAACCTTATGAGAGGAGTTAATGAGAGATGAAATGAATGATGGTGAATGAAACTGGGCAAGGATGTGGAAGGAAGCGGCCATGGCCTGTCAGAAGGTACCGTCCTAGCATTTGCCTGAAGTTGAAAATGGGAAACCACGAAGAAATCATTTCAAGGACGGCTGACGGTGGGGCGCGAACTCATGCGTCTACCGAGTCAGCAGATAGCTTGGCCCCATAACCTAACACAGCGCATTCTAAGCAGGAACACAGGAATACTAGACAAAGCGGTAGACAAGTTTTCTTCCATATCTCCTTAACCTGGCTTTTGCGACCCCAGGTCCCCTACCTCACATTGTTTCAGTGGAGCATTCTCTATGTCCTGTTAAATTTGTGCTAGCTCTTACGGCAACACCCTGTATTTAATCCTTGTATATACAGGCTGTATCCGTTATGATGTTACAAACTGTCAGGGATGATGGAGGAAGATGAGATAAGGACCCATCATCCGGAAACGATCGAGTCAACAATTGTTAATAATCGCAGTTATTTAACGTCCGTCCTCAATTCTAGTTCGTAACAGACACCGGAGTGTCGGAATGTTATCCCGGAGGTGTTCTTTAACGTGCCAGAAGCCAAGGGGCGGATCTAGAGTTTGGCTGGGGGGGGGGGGGGGGAGGAGTCAGAGAATCGAAATTGTTAAGAAAAATTGTATCACTAAAAACGCAATCACAAAATAACCAAATGTACAAAACCAGACCAATTTTTTTGCAAGCTACATGGACAGAAATTTGATGCGTTTAGCGCACCAAAAATATTCGTACAAATTGCAACGGCGTGTTTTTGTGACTTTGACATCAAGCTTCGAGAAAAGTATCAAGGTACGTTACAGTTTCGGCAAGTCGAGTTGGTTCCGACAAAGGGGGAAAGTCACAGCTTAAATTGCCAACCAGGCTTGCAGTTTGGACTTCGGCAAATTTTTTTGGTAAGAAAAAAGCCCCAAATTTCTATCCGTGCATTGCTGCACATTCATCGTGACATCACTATAAACATCGATTCGGTAATCACAAGGTTTGCTAAACAAAATAGACGAGTTGATTTTGTTATATAAATAATCGTTTTTATATAACTGGTATGACGTTGTAAATATGTGCAGTTGTAACAGAACATAATAATTTAAATAAAGATATTTTCAGTATTGAATAAAATTTAAAAAAATGTCTTTCAGTTAATATTTGTTAAGTTTTATTTGTCAGGTTCTTGTGTTTTCGTTTTTTGAGTTTGCAAAAAAAATTGGTCTCCCGTTTGGGGGGGTCATGGACCCCGTGACCGCCCTCCCCCCTGAAATCCGCACCTGCAGAAGCCAAGGACATGGGGTTGGCACGTGTAAACACCCATGAACTCCACCGACGTGTGCTGGTAAATGGTATTAAATGAATAGCATTTTTCTTTTAACTTGTGACTCGATCGTTTCCGTACTATGGTTCCTTACTCCACATTGATCCATTTGCATTCCTCCATCATCCTTGAAAGTTTGTAAAATCATCACGAATACATCATGTATATATGTTTTGAACTTCAGAAGAGGGAGAAAACTACGGGATGACACGTTTCGCTCGTCAAGCGAGCATCATCAGATCCAATACTATACACGACAAAATGATTCTTCAAAACACTACCAAACCTAATATGAAACCCACCAGCAGTCACTGCTCTCCTAAAACAAACAAAACGAACGTCAAAAACTTAGAAATTGTGGCAACTATTACTGATAAAATAATGTTGCAGCTGTTTTGGTTTCATTTGAGAGGCTCGGATAACATGGTCACTTAGCCACGTGTACTCAGTTAGTTATTCTTGATTTAAGGGGCGGAACAATGAGGTCATCTTCCCCTTCCATGTACTTAAGTGTGTGTACAATTTGTATGTAATAAATAATAATAGTCTAATGTTATTGGTCTTACGTCCCTTTTAACTACTCTGGCTTTTAGTGACGCCGGGGTGCCGGAATTTTGTCCCGAAGGGTATCTTTAACGTGTCAGTAAATCTACTGACACGGCTCCCTCGCATTTGCGCACCCTCAAAAGCCAGCTGACTGCGCCAGAATACGAACCTGCAACCTTGGGCCCAGCAAGTGAGTACGTTACCGCTGAACCACGCAGCCAGTCAAAATTTGTGTGATAACCTCTGTAAATGTGGTGTCTGTAGTAGCGTGTGTATTCGTAATTCAGACGAGGTTTGGAAAGGAGGCGGCCGTGGTCTTAAATTAGGAACCATCCTGGCATTTACCTGGAGTGGAGGAGAGAAACCATGGAAAACCACTTCCAGGATGGCTGAGGTGGGATTCGAACCCGCCTCTTCTCAGTTTTGTCTCACGAGGCTGAGTGCACCCCGTTCCAGCACTCAGATCAGAATTAAATTTCATGGCAGAGCCTGGAATCGAACCCGAGTTTCCGTGGTGTCAGCCAAGAATGCTAGCCGCTACGCAACGGGGCGGACTATAAATAAGTTAGGATAGAGGCAGAGCAAGTATATAAGATAAACAGGATTTTTTCCTGTAAATAACTATTTTTTAACATTTGGGATTGTATGAATGAATGAATGAATAAATGAATGAATGAATAAATGAAAGGTAGAGACAATTTCCTTCCAGGGTGTTAGTGTTCGTGTCTCTATGGTTGTTGATAAGGTATCTATCTATTTGTGTTCATGTCTGTATGGTTGTTGATAAGGTATCTTCTTATTTGTGTTCGTGTCTGTATGGTTGTTGATACCGTATATATCTATTTGTGTTCGTGTCTGTATGGTTGTTGATAAGGTATCTTCCTATTTGTGTTCGTGTCTGTATGGTTGTTGATACGGTATCTTCCTATTTGGGTTCATGTCCGTATGGTTGTTGATAAGATATCTTTCTATTTGTGTTCGTGTCGGTATGGTTGTTGATAAGGTATCTTTCTATTTGTGTTCATGTCCGTATGGTTGTTGATAAGGGATCATTCTATTTGTGTTCGTGTCTGTATGGTTGTTAAAAGGTATCTTCCTATTTGTGTTCGTGTCTGTATGGTTGTTGATAAGGTATCATTCTATTTGTGTTCGTGTCTGTATGGTTGTTGATACGGTATATTCCTATTTGTGTTCATGTCCGTATGGTTGTTGATAAGGGATCATTCTATTTGTGTTCGTGTCTGTATGGTTGTTGATAAGGTATCTTCCTATTTGTGTTCGTGTCTGTATGGTTGTTGATAAGGTATCTTTCTATTTGTGTTCGTGTCTGTATGGTTGTTGATAAGGTATCTTTCTATTTGTGTTCGTGTCTGTATGGTTGTTGATAAGGTATCTTTCTATTTGTGTTCGTAACTGTATGGTTGTTGATAAGGTATCTTTCTATTTGTGTTCGTGCCTGTATGGTTGTGGATAAGGTATCTTTCTATTTGTGTTCGTGTCTGTATGGTTATTGATAAGGTATCTTCCTATTTGTTTTCGTGTCTGTATGGTTGTTGATAGGGTATCTTCCTCTTTGTGTTCGCGTCTGTATGGTTGTTGATAAGGTATCTATCTATTTGTGCTCGTGTCTGTATGGTTGTTGATAAGGTATCTTTCTATTTGTGTTCGTGTCTGTATGGTTGTTGATAAGGTATCTTTCTATTTGTGTTCGTGTCTGTATGGTTGTGATAAGGTATCTTTCTATTTGTGTTCGTGTCTGTATGGTTGTTGATAAGGTATCTTTCTATTTGTGTTCGTGTCTGTATGGTTGTGGATAAGGTATCTTTCTATTTGTGTTCGTGTCTGTATGGTTGTTGATAAGGTATCTTTCTATTTGTGTTCGTGTCTGTTTGGTTGTTGATAAGGTATCTTTCTATTTGTGTTCGTGTCTGTATGGTTGTTGATAAGGAATCTTCCTATTTATGTTCGTGTCTGTATGATTGTTGATAAGGTATCTTCCTATTTGTTTTCTTGTCTGTATGGTTGTTGATACGGTATCTTCCTATTTGTGTTCGTGTCTGTATGGTTGTTGATAAGGTATCTTTCTATTTGTGTTCGTGTCTGTATGGTTGTTGTTAAGGTATCTTCCTATTTGTGCTCGTGTCTGTATGGTTGTTGATAAGGTATCTTTCTATTTGTGTTCATGTCTGCATGGTTGTTGACAAGGTATCTTTCTATTTGTGTTCGTGTCTGAATGGTTGTTGATAAGATATCTTTCTATTTGTGTTCATGTCCGTATGGTTTGTTGATAAGGTATCTTTATATTTGTGTTCGTGTCTGTATGGTTGTTGATAAGGTATCTTTATATTTGTGTTCGTGTCTGTATGGTTGTTGATAAGGTATCTTCCTATTTATGTTCATGTCTGTATGGTTGTTGATAAGGTATCTTCCTATTTTTTTGGTGTCTGTATGGTTGTTGATACGGTATCTTCCTATTTGTGTTCGTGTCTGTATGGTTGTTGATAAGGTATCTTCCTATTTGTGTTCATGTCCGTATGGTTGTTGATAAGGTATCTTTCAATTTTTGTTCGTGTCTGTATGGTTGTTAATAAGGTATCTTTCTATTTGTGTTCGTGTCTGTATGGTTGTTGATAAGGTGTCTTCCTATTTGTGTTCATGTCCGTATGGTTGTTGATAAGGTATCTTCTTATTTGTGTTCGTGTCTGTATGGTTGTTGATAAGGTATCTTTCTATTTGTGTTCGTGTCTGTATGGTTGTTGATAAGGTATCTTTCTATTTGTGTTCGTGTCTTCATGGTTGTTGATAAGGTAGCCTATCTTTCTATGTGTGTTCATGTCCGTATGGTTGTTGATAAGGTATCTTCCTATTTGTGTTCGTGTCTGTATGGTTGTTGATAAGGTATCTTTCTATTTGTGTTCGTGCCTGTATGTTTGTTGATAAGGTATCTTTCTATTTGTGTTCGTGTCTGCAAGATTGTTGATAAGGTAGCCTATCTTTCTATTTGTGTTCATGTCCGTATGGTTGTTGATAAGGTATCTTTCTATTTGTGTTCGTGTCTGCATGGTTGTTGATAAGGTAGCCTATCTTTCTATTTGTGTTCATGTCCGTATGGTTGTTGATAAGGTATAATTCTATTTGTGTTCGTGTGTGTATGGTTGTTGATAAGGTATCTTTCTATTTGTGTTTATGTCTGTATGGTTGTTGCTAAGGTATCTTTCTATATGTGTTCGTGTCTGCATGGTTGTTGATAAGGTATCTTCCTATTTGTGTTCGTGTCTGCATGGTTGTTGATAAGGTATCTTTCTATTTGTGTTCGTGTCTGTATGGTTGTCGAAAAGGTATCTTTCTATTTGTGTTCGTGTTTTTTAGTTTGTTTATACTTTTAATTTTAATGTTAATTATTAATTTATCACACGTGGATTCTATCTGTCTGGAATCAAAGAACTCATACGTACATACAGAACACATGACTGCATGTGGGGTGTGCGGCATGGTATAGCTTCCTTGAACTGATTGTCATCGCTACAACTTTACGGTACCTCAGATGCAGAGCACTTTTTGAAACACCCTGTTGGAGTACACTATTGATTATTATCATTAACATGGCAAACATTTAAAAAAAAAATATGTTCAGACCATTCAATATTGTTTGATGACATTTGCCTCGCAGATGCCTGTGCAGCAATGAGTCAATAGGTGAAAGAGACGTCACTGTATTGTTCATGTAGATTCCATGCTGCAGAAAGCCTTATTTGAAGCTGAAACTGCATTTAATGTGCGCGACATATGAACTCTAACTTAATGAGCTATGAAATTTTGTATTAATTTGGAGCGCAGCTGGTTCTGTTATCAAATGTGCCATCATAAACAATAAACAGAATGCATAGCTTCCAGCGAATATTAAATTATACCACATGACAGATTCGATATTTTAATTTTATTATCTGCATAACCAGTACATAAGGTAAACAACCCCTAATTTTCTCCTACCTCCAGCCCAGCAACAATCTTGCCACCCATTGAAAATACACAAAGTAAACCACTTAGATTTACAAACCATGCCACCAATGAAATAAATGAATATGAGAGATCTCAAGGCTTGTAGTCTAATGGATGGCTGATTGGTTAATTTTCTACACGGAAGCCATGAACGCTGGTTTTTCTTCGTAATACTACTATAGTTATTATTAATATTACTATTATTCTCCGCTTGTCATTCAGTAATGACTAACCCTGCTGTAACAATGGCAAAACGGTAACTCCCAAAACTGAGAACAAACCATAACAGCTCAAGACGAAACTGCAGCTAAACGCATCAGTCCTGGTCACAAAACATTCTACGACTGTTAGTTCATTATACTACGAGGTCATCCGCCCCTCTTAACACAGATTAAAGTATAAAAATTTGGAAGGGAATTTTAAATTTAGAGGTGGACACCTAAATTTGAAAAGTCCGAAAATTAATAAAACAAAAAAACAAATAAAACTAATAATTATAATATAAACAAAAAATACGGAGAAATAAAAATTCATCATTCAAAAACGATCAAGTCGTTGAGTCAATGTACACTTCAATCATCTCCTACATAGCCTATTATTTCACTGCGGAATTCACACGGTTCGGAACATATTAAGGAAGTTACACAACGGAATGGCATAAATTAGCGTCCATTAGAAGCCTCAAGACACAAGGTGCCTCATAAAACTATTAATTCAACATACTTTCATGACTCCAAGTATTAATAAAATTGACCTAAGTAATGAAAGGTAGCGAATTTCCACTTTCATCCGTCAAACAGTATTCAGCGCTGCAGTCGTTAAATGATAATTCTAGCGTATTTCTCACAAATAAACCTAAGAATGTATGATCTTGGTGGCTCAACAGCCGGTTTTTGAAACAGATTATGAACGAAATTAGTGAAGGCAATTGCTCGACACCATTACTCACCGTCTCTGAAACTTATACAAGTTATGGAGTTACGTTACATAGATCGTATAATACCGTTTAATGGTGTCCTAGAGCAGCGTTTCCCAAACTGTGGTACGCGTACCACTGGTGGTACGCTCGTACTGCTGCAGTGGTACGCGGTGATGTTACGAAAAATATAAAAATATAAAATTTAAAAATATTTACAGTAAGTTTCCGGAGGACATGAAGGCCAAAGATAAGGAGCAGTTATATGAATTGAATTGTGATTCAGAACTAAGGCACAGTTTTTCAAAAATGGCTCTTGTGAACTTTTGGGTTGAGAGGCGTGCAGACTATGCAGACACAGCTGACAAAGCAGTTAGATTTTTACTGCCTTTCACTACTTTGTACTTGTGTGAGGCTGCATTTTCTTGACTTGTTTATCTCTAGAATAAATACCCGAATAGACTCCTTACAGTGGAAAACAATCTTCGTTTGAGACTCAGTAATCTTAAACCAGACATTCCTAAGTTAGCTTCTAATCTTCAAGCTTACTCTTCACATTGAATTTGTTAGTTGAATTTGGTTTTTATGTTTAATTATTGAGAGTTCATTTATTAATATTATTTGTACAGTGTCACTTCTGAAGGTTTCAATTGAATACTTATTGTAATAAATAATACAACAACTGGACACACGTTTTATTATTTGAACTTAACTCTAACAGTCTACCTCGAACAAACACAATTTGCAATCCATTTTTACGTAGTGCTGGTGGGGGTTATAGTTACTATATCTCCCAACCATTAGGTGGTACGCGAGAGATTCTCATCTCTTAAAGTGGTACACACACAAAACAGTTTGGGAAACACTGTCCTAGAGGATAGCATGCTTGACATTCGATGATGTTATCAATCTTAGATGATTCGAATCCCACCTTCGCAAATTTTGTTTCATTTTGATGCTCGGTGTTACATAATATCCTATTTAGTTATAACATAGTCTACCAATTTCTTGTTGATGTTGTTAAGAATTCAGTTTAGCGGCTTGGGTATCTTCATCATCAACCTAGTTTAGTTGGGTGTGTGTTGAGCTTGTGTGTTGACCGGTATTTATGTGATGACTAGTAGTGTGTGTAGCTGTATTACGGACAGGGATAAGGTAGGTGCCCCGCGATTTGAAGTATGGTATTATCCCGGCATTCGATTCGATTCCCGGCTCTGCCAAGACATTTTAATTCTGGTCTGAGTGCTGAAACGGGGTACACTCAGCCTTGTGAGGCAAAACTGAGAATTCCACAGTACGGTACTTTTGAGAAATAAATTATCAATTTGTAAAAAATAAACTGTTTACCTTTCGGCTTAATAAATTGACAAATACAGTATTCAGATATTTGCCATTCATACTCCATAGGCCATAATAGAAAATTCATTAAGTAGGCTATACAATTTTATTTTGGGTTGTGTTGTATCTTACAACTTTTTTGTATTACCACTAATTGTAGGCTATATAAACTTAGAATTTTACAATTAACTCTTATCTATAAGGTGCGTTCAAAAAGTAGGCTAACGAGTCGGAGGCATAATTACAGAAACCATTACCTGTATGTTAGAAGTGTTGGCCCTGACTGTTGAGCCACTGTGACACGAGGCGGTGAATGGCTGTCTCATAAAATTCCCTGGGCTGTGGTGTGAACCAGTTCTGCACGTACAGCTGGACGTCGGCGTCCAAGGTGAATCGTTGGCCCCGCAGAGCCCTTTTCAGGGGAGCAAATATGGCGTAATCACAGGGAGAGAGGTCTCGAATGTATGGAGGGTGGCCGAGAACCTCCCATTTGAATTTCAGCAGGAGTGCCGTGACTGTGTTGGCCGTATGAGGTCGTGCATTGTCGTGGAGCAGAATGACCCCACGGGTGAGATTGCCTGGTCGTTTTGTTTTTATCGCTTGGCGAAGGGTGGTCAAGGTTTGCGAGTAACGCTGGGCATTCACTGTTGTCCCGTGCGGCATGAAGTGCATCAGAAGGGGGCCATCTTGGTCAAAGAAGAACGTCAGCATTACCTTTCCTGCACTCGTGTGGATGGCCTTGCCTTTTTTGGGTGGTAGTGACCCTGGATGCTTCCACTGGCCATTCCCCTCCCTCGCATAGCGCTGCAGATGACCAAGACAGTGGGCCATTCGACATGCTTCCTGGTGTGGTTGAAGACTGTGGGACACCCATTGGGCACACACTTTGCGCAAGTGCAGTCGTTCCTTCATGCTGGTGTGCACACTTCCGACGCTCAATCCGACCACAGCGGCTATGGCGTTCACTGTCACTCGGCGGTCCTGGGTAATGAGTTCATCAACCAGCTGGACGTTGTCATCGGTAATGCAGGGGGGGGGGGGGGTGCCCCAGACCGGGCATCATCGGCTAACGACACCCGTCCTTCCCTGAAGCGCTTGTGCCACGCCTTGACCCTTGGACGATTGATGCATGCTGCTGCTCGCTTTGTATCGCCACGTGACGAGCAAACACACGCCAAGATTAGCCGATGTCGTCACCGGTTTGCGAATTACAGCCTCCGGTGGCATAGTCGGTAGCGTACTGGGCTTCTGTGCCCAAGATCGCGGGTTCAAACCTGGCCGAAGTCGTCGGATTTTTTTAAAAGCGTTAAAATCTTTCAGTATGCCTTCCTTCGGAGGGGAAGCAAAGCCGGCGGTCCCATGTCCTAGATTTATGGCATGTAAAAGAACCTTCTACCAATTAAACTTGTGTGAAGCTAAATTTTCAGGTTAGATTTCGTTGAAACGCTCTATCAAAGTTCCAACGTTCACCACTAGGTGTCAGTGACATCTGGTAGCGAATGTAGGAACTACTTGAAATTGATCTGAACTTGTAGCTCACCCCATGGGTGTCCGCATTGAAGCAGCTACAGCCTCGGACACTCCCGGCACTAAAAGCCAAACGCTGAATAAAAAAATAATAAATGTGTTTCATGATGTCCTTGACAAGAGCAACGGAGAAATGTCAGGTTCTGTTCAACCTCTTGTAGTTTTCTCACGTTAAGGACCGGCTCACTTTTGAAACCTAGCTGGGCAGCCATGTTTACATTCCATGTCTGCGGGGAGCCAAGGCTTTCCCAGTTTGAGGCACAGCGGTGTCAACTCTCCACCGTAGCCACTGAGAGCAAAGAGCGAGAATAGATAGAACTGCATGCAACAGCGCAGCAAGTAAAGAGAGAGTGTTTTTTTTTTTTTGAGATCTCTACATAATATAAAACTAAGTCCCCGATTCTTCGATGTAGGCTAACGGGTAATCTCGAGAACCACTCGATGGATTTTGATGCGGTTTTCACCTTTCTGTAAAGGATTTCTGGAGGAAGGTTTATGTAGAAATCATTCCTTTAAGACCAAAGAAATCCGAGCAGTAACGTTTTCAGTGAATCGAGTTGAAGAAAAGGGGCAGATGACCTAGCAGTTCTGTCCCTTAAAACAACAATTACTAACTAACAAGTCGAAGAAAAACCTGCCGTTAGTGCATGTTTTAAGCTTACGCTGGTTAAACAGTAAAAAATATCCATATACTATGAATGTAAGAATTGTTCTGCACGAAAATTTCTACCAAAAAGTCAAGGAAGAGCATATCTCTATCATTAATATATCGCCCACTATAAGTGTTTTTACGTTTGAATTTCTTCTAACAATCTCCATTCAGTGGAAATGTCGACTGCTAGCTTCGGACTGAGTTTACGAGCTAGCGAGCGAGCCTATCGCCGCAGCTTCGGCCAACATTTAAGAAAGGACACAGCACATCTACTGCACTCATTAAGATCACTGATGACGTAAGACAAGCAATGGATGAGCGTAAAGTGACTATACTCATTCTTCTAGACTTCAGCAGTGCATTCGACACCATTAATACAGACATACTTTTGGCTAAATTGCAATCCTTCCGTTTCAGCCCCGTTGCTCTCAAATTATTCGCCTCCTATCTTCATAACCGAAGACAACGTGTACTCCTAAATGAAAACAGAACTGAGTGGAAGTTCAAAATAAATTGAGTACCTCAGGGTTCAATTCTCGGCCCCCTTATATTCACTCTATATCTGAACGACATCTCATGGAAACTGGAAAACTGAAACTACCATCTATATGCAGACGACCTTCAGATATATTGCCATACAAAAATAAATGAATGCGGCAATTGAAAATATGAATCTAAATCTAAAGAGGATCAGCCGCTATGCTACTGAAAATTCTCTTGTCATCAACCCAATCAAAACACAAGCTATCGTAATAGGGCAGACTAAATTGACTTTCCATTTACACAGTAGACCGCTTTTCTTAATTCAACTTAATGGTGTTGCTATCCCGTTCTCTAAATCGGTAAAAAGTCTTGGAGTCACACTAAATGAAACTTTGAATTGGGATGGGCACGTTACTAATACATGCAGGAAAGTTTACTCGTCACTTCATCCACTTAAGATTCACCAGTCCGTTCTACCCCGTGACTTGAAAATAAAACTCGTCCAAACCTTGATACTCCCTATATTTAACTACTGCGATGTTGTATTAGTAGATGCTACCGGAGAACAAAACAAGGAACTTCAGAGAGCTTTAAATTCCTGCATTAGGTTTATTTTCTCCTTGAAATTTTCCTCATACGTGTCTCCTTTTTATGATCTACTTTCCTGGCTAAAAGTAGAACAACAAAGAAACCTGCACATATGTACCCTCATCAATCGACTTCTCAACGAAAGTACACCTCACTATCTCTCTTGTAATTTTCGATTTCTTTCTTCCTTTCATGATCGTCACACGGGATCTGGATCTATAATTGCAATTCCTCAACATCATTCATCTGCCTTCAGTAACTCTTTCCTCGTATCGGGTACTAGAATTTGGAATAACTGTCCTCGTGACGTTAGAAATTGTACATCCCTAACAACTTTCAAACGTGCATATAAAGATTTCCTCTTGAATTCGTAGGCCAACTAGAACAATTTGTGTATGAATGTGTGAGTGAATGACCAGAGTATAATTTTGTTAACAATGTATGTCATTTAAATTGTATAGCTTAGTTAATATCACGCAGTCGCCAATTTAATTTAATTCTACTATTTAAGTTTTCCTAGTATTTAAGATTGGTAGGTTAAGTATATCATATTTGAGTATTCATGTAAGTTGCATTGTGTGTGGTTAAGTGTAAGAGAGGGCATAGAGTCCTGACTTCGCCACAATAAAGGCTCCAATAAGTAATTAAATAAATAAACATAAACTGTCGAGCCTTGTTGAGTTAAGACTTTCAGAGAAGGGTATTTGAGTATTGAGTTTCGCTGTTCACCTCGGCTTTTCTGAATTGCGTCTAGGAGCTGTCGTCCGTGCGCCTATTAAGTTTACGCTGGGTAAACCGTTAGAGATACCGGGCGAAGCTGGGGCTGGTTGCTAGTTGAATTATAAACCTAAAGAAATCTGGAACTTAAGCACGTTATAAATGGAATGCACAACTCTGGCAACTTCACCCAACATTTCCCAGGAAGAAAAACGAAAAACACAATGGTTTTTTATAAAACTAATTAATAAGTTCTTTTTGTAGTGTTTTGCATACTATTCACTGGCTGTTTTTGTATCGAACAGAGCCATATCAGATAATTTCATAATAGTTTTCACATTAAATTAAATGAAGCTGTCTCCACTCCGAGTCCTTTTACCGTCCCGGGCCTCTCAGTAAATCCGGGCTTTAGGGCTACAGCCCCTCTTGCCCCTCCCTCTCGTAGGGCATGGCTCTAGTGCAAATCAGCAGCGTCCTTCCACACCTTAGTTGTCTTTTGTTTGAAACACCGTTGGTTAGCTGCAAATACTATGATAAGGAAGACGTACTAAACTTTGGGAGGTTGACACCATTTGCATTAATGTTTAACTAGATGAAAATGAAAATCCACAGCCTGCTTCCAGTCGATCGACTGGGTCAGGGAATGGAATGAATGGAGCCCCCATCTAGTGGCGAGGATATGAACTGTGCCGGCTGCCAAAGCCTGTCGCACTCCCCTGGGGAAATGAATAAATGAATGACAGATGATATGAAAGGACAGTGGAGAGTGTTGCTGGAATGAAATTTGTTTCATGGAAAACCGGAGTACCCGGAGAAAAACCTGTATGCCTCCGCTTTGTCCAGCACAAATCTCACATGGGGTGACCGGGATTTGAACCACGGACCCAGCGGTGAGAGGCCAGCGTGCTGCCGCCTAAGCCACGGAGGCTAAGGTTTAACTAGATATAATAATAATAATAATAATAATAATAATAATAATAATAATAATATCGTATGACCTTGGGTTCCGGGTGCAAGATTTGTTATCTGTGGCCCAGAGGGCAGCTTGCATGTCGAATTTTGTTGTACCTTGGAGCGCAATGAAAGTCAAGGAGGTTAGATATCTAAGCTCCTTGACACTATAGCGCTTTCTAGTAGAGAATGGAGGAACTGTGTGTGTTGGTGGCAAATCCCAAGATTAATTTTGGCATTATGAACACGGCCTACTGAATTCAAATGGGTTCTTTAACATGCCAACAACGTATGGCATGCGTGTCGTGATTTTTGTCGCCTTTCAAAAATCACTTACCATGCATAGGAGCGAATCTGCAAGCTTGGGGTTGGAAGCCCGACAAGATAGCACTCACTCACCGTGGCAAGCTAACTAGATATAAATGACAGGTGAAGGATCGTGGTCGTCAAGAGATGCCTCTCTTCTGACTGTTTGCCCATTATACACCCCCACGCAGTGAAATTCCACAAAACAAGCCTCAAGGTTTATGAGATGAGGGACCTGCAGGAACCTGGACACTGGCACTTTGTCAAGATAATATTCCTTATATTGTGCGGGAGAGGTGGAGGGCAGTATATTCCCATTTGCTACTGCTGCTGAAGACAACTTGAAACAAGGCTTCTGGTTTATTTAATACACCCCGAGGGAGAAGGTGCTGAATTATTACAGTTAATCAGCCTCTCCAGCCACAAAATGAAGCCGTGAAGATATGATTTAGTGGAACAGCACAATCTTAAGTTGAACTTTCCTTTGTGCAGCAAATGAATAAGTAAGAGAAGCACACTTTACAATAGAAAGTAAAGACGTACGATGCATATTTAGTCATATCAAAGGAATTATTTGGACTCCGGTTGCTGTATATTGCATGCTGGAGTACTTGGTATGCCGTGCGGTTACTCCCAGTTTCTATCCAATTCGCTGAAGTGTCCATCACACAAAAGCACCCCACTCTCAATTCCTGATCCTACTGTACTTCATATACATTCCTACTTTTCAGTCGGTCAACACGCTCTTTGCCCAACGTAGATATATAAGGTGCGTTCAAAAAGTAACGAACCGGAGGCTGGAATGCGCAAACCGGTGACGACATCGGCTAATCGTGGCGTGTGTAACGAGGTGTGGTTCCGACCAGGGCGTGGAAGGTCACAGCCCGTCACTAGAGGGCACGCGTGCACGTCACGTGACGATACAAAGCGAGTGGCAGCATGCATCAATCGTCCAACGCTGACAGTCTTACTGCAAACAGTGACATGGAGGCGTCAAACGAATAGCGAAGAGGTGTTGTTCGGTTTCTGACAGCGGAAGGAGTAGGGGGAACGGACATTCATCGTCGAATGTCACAAGTGTACGGCAAATACTGCATGTCCCTTGCAAGGGTCAAGGCGTGGCACAAGCGCTTCAGGGAAGGACGGGTGTCGTTAGTCGATGATGCCTGGTCTGGGGCACCCCCCTGCATTACCGATGACAACGTCCAGCTGCTTGATGCACTCATTACCCAGAACCGCCGAGTGACAGTGAACGCCATAGCCGCCGTGGTCGGATTGAGCGTCGGAAGTGTGCACACCGTCATGAAGGAACGACTGCACTTGCGGAATGTGTGTGCCCAATGGGTGCCCCACAGTCTTCGACCACACCAGGAAGCATGTCGAATGGCCTACTGTCTTATCTTGGTTGGACGTTTGATGCATGCTGCTGCTTGCTTAGTATCGTAACGTGACGTGCACGCGTACCTTCTAGCGACGGGCTGTGGCCTTCCACCCTTTGGTCGGAACCACACCTCGTTACACACGCCACGATTAGCCGATGTCGTCACCGGTTTGCGCATTCCAGCCTCCGGCTCGTTACTTTTTGAACGCACCTTATATAATTATAACCCTGTCTCTAAAAAAAAATTACATGTATTAATATCATTCACTGTTAAATAATGGGGGGATTTAGGATTACGCGTTTCAACCATCACGCGGTCATCATCAGTTCCTGAAAACTAGGACTGAAGTGTAGATTTATATACACAAAATTATGATTGTGTTTTTTATTATACTTTTTTATAATCGTCTCGTTAGTCTTAGTATTTATGAATCGCAGTGAATATCGATATTTAAAAAGGTTATCTTATAATGTTGTGTTATAGCTTTGCGTCTGCCTATAAATATTTTGCACGTGTAAATAGTTAAGCGACACAACAAAATATAATACTTAAATAATGCTTGCACACTGATTTCTACTAAGATTATATGAGTACTTATTCGTTAGAGTAATCCTTTTTCCGCACACGGTCTTTGCTCATATGTTCACTTGTTGCCAGCCAGCACTTCACAGCATGGCCTTTGCACTGGTTCTTACTTGTCACTAGCCTACACCTAACTGTATCACTAGTGAGTGTGTCATCCGGCTTGCCTGCGCGCGGAGACCGATCTTAACGGGATTTGTAACTATTTCTACTTTTATTTGAGGCTCGAATGGCTTGGAAAATGGTGTATGTTACCGATTCTGGAATTTCCTCATTACTACTGTAAACCATTGATCTCACCCGCCACAGCTTAGACAAATGTTCCATATATTCTTGAAAACAGTCATAAGGGTCAGATAGGAGCCTGCAGAGACTGCCTGCCTGAGGCCTCGGTTTATTGAGATTAAGCACAAGGTGCATCCTCCTCAAATAACATGTTTTCCTGATTATTCCGTCCCATATGCATTCATTGCCTCATCTAGTTAAGAATGCGGACATACTTTGTTTAGCAACCCCCTCTAAAAGCATGTGTTCGTTTAAATTCGCCGGAATATTTTTCTTGGCTAGACATATTTCTATTGCCTCTTTAATGTCGATAGTTCGACCCGTGGTGTAAGAACTTTAGGTGTGTTTCTTTGTTGGTGCAGCGATGGTTGTTGTCGTACAATTGTTTCGCAGATAGCTGAGTGTTGGTCGTGTTTGATTGCATTTCTGTGTTCTTTGTACCTTGTATCGAACTTCATTCCGCTCTGCCGTACATAGTCGGTCTTACAGTCATCTTATTGGCATGTGAACAAATACAAACCTGACTTCAAAAGCGGGGTTTTCTTAGTTAGGTTGCTATTATTAAGTTGTCTCATCAGTAACGTCGTTCTTTTAAGTTTGGTGTTTAGTAAGATAGAATTGAGAATACACGCAGAGTTTTGGAAGAAAATCCTCAAAGATGTATTCGTAGGCTGTCAGAAGAATTTGGTGCATCAAAAGATAACATACATGGACAGATTAAGAAACTTGGAAAATCAAACAGAAGCAGTAGATCTGTACCGTACCTCACGAATTGACCCATGAACAGGCTCAACGTAGAGTGGATATAGGATACATGTCCCCATATCCTCGCACTCCATCTTGACAGGCTTGTTCTGATTACTGTCTGGTTTGCTGGCTCATGCTACCTCCCCGTCAACACTCTTACATCGTGCACTCATTCAGCACACTAACAGCTGGTCCGCTCGGAATCTATCACTTAGTGTCTCTCTTGACAACATCAGCATGCTCTGTCAGCCAAGTCATGTATTATAGAATGTAAGAAATTACTTTGGAGAATAGCCTCGCATTAAACGGAAAGTCCACCTCGTAGCATAGTGATTAGCATTCTTGAATATTATCGCGGAGGTCTGGGTTCGATTCCTGTCTCTGCCAAGAAATCCAATTCTGGTCTGAGGACTGGAATGGGATACACTCCTGTGAGGCAGAACTAAAAAGAAGTAGGTTCGATTCACACCTCAGCCATCCTACAAGTGATTTTCTATGTTTTTTTCAATTCTACTCCAGGCAAATACCGGGATGACACCTGAATTAAGGCAACGGTTGCCTCCTTTCCAAATCCAAGCCCGAATTACAAATACCCAAACAAGTACACACATCACAATGACACAGGTTATCAGACAGATCTCACACACACACCCAAGTACACGGGGCTATGTGAGCACGATGTTCAAGCCCCTAAATTTAAACAACAACGATTTAATAATAATAATAATAATAATCTCAATTAACTTGCTCCAAGGCCATAAAGAACTGGATCTGGATACTTAACTGTACGAACTAATGCAGAAGGCAGTAGTTCTCTCAACACCCCGAATCGTCCAGAAGTTCATGGGTAGCGATTTCGACTTTCCAGTTGAGAAGTGGCTGTTTCAGTAACTATACTTTGGTTCCCTGAAACCCGTATAGTTATGTTGTGATGTACCAGAAATGTGTTATATGTACTGTATAAAAAGATAATAATAATAACTAGCTGACCCATGCGAGAACTCTCACATGTGTACCTAAAACCACCCGCCTAGCACTATTGGTATGCAGCCTCGACGCAACACAGTTCTGCCAGGGGCTATCGACTTTTTTTTTTTGTTTAAACGCACTTTATAAACAAATATATTTCCGTTGACCTTTCGGGAAATACAAGATTTTTCCTATAGTAAACTAATGAGACAATTTGGAAGATTATAGCACAAACCGCACCTTCTAACTCCTTCTGGTTTAAGAGCTTTCGTTTTGTGAAACATTCACTTTAGCGTTATGTATATGTATATGATGATAATAATAATAATAATAATAATAATAATAATAATAATAAAACAGCCGCAGTAGTTAAAAGAGACGTAATACTAATTGTAGTTTGAGTCTTCAGTCTTTCGACTGGTTTGATGCAGATCTCCATACTTCCCTGTCCTGAGCTAATCGTTTCATCTCTACACAGCCACCACACCCTACATGCGAGGCAATCTGTTTAACATATTCTAACCTTGGTCTACCCCTACTGTTTTCATCCTCGTCCCTTCCTTCTATAACTAAGTTTGCTATTCCTCGGTGTCTTAGTATGTGTCCTACCAACCTATCTCTTCTCTTCATTAGGAGTCGCCAGAAACATCTCTCCTCTCCTACTCGTCTTAAGACCTCTTCATTCGTAACCCCATCTACCCATCTGATCTTCATCATTCTCCTGCAACACCACATTTCAAACGCTTAAATTCTCTTCTTTTCTGCTGCACCAATAGTCCAAGTTTCACTTCCACAGAGCGCCACGCTCCAGACAAAGGCTTTCAAAAATGACTTCCTAATACCTAAATCTATATTCAATGTAAACAGATTCCTTTTCTGTAGAAATGCTTTCCTTGCCTGTGCTAACCTACTTTTTATATCCTCTTTGCTTCGTCCATCACTGGTTATTTTGCTTCCCAAGTAACAGAAGTCACCTACTTCCTTTAGCTGTTCACCTGCCAATTCGGCATCCATATGGCTTTCTAATTTATTCCGAATGCATTCCAATATTTTAATATTACTATTATTAATATTATTATTATTATTATTACTATTAATATTAGTATTAATATTAGTATTAATATTAGTCTTACGTCCCTTGTAACTACTGCCAGTTTTATATAGACCCCGGGGTACCAGAATTTTGCCCCTGAGTGGATTTTTAACGTGTCTGTCAATATAATGGCATGGCTCTCTCTCTCTCTCATTTAAGCAACCTTAACAACGGGTTACGTCATAAGATCTCCTTTCTCTTTGCTTGCTTGTGACTTGATATAATTATCTTTATCTTGAACTGTTACGCATTCCTGTTGACCAAAATAGCCTTGAGAACTGAGTGGGTAACTATGAACGATCACGAGCTGAGAAAGATGTCTAAGGCAAGGGCATTAATTCCAATTTATGGCGCCTTGCGCGCCGATGCTAAATCAATTCCAATTGCCTACGAGACGGGCAATTAACTTGGGAGGCTGGCAGAGGTAATAAGTCTAAGAAGACAATGATAAGAATGAGCAGACAAACTAGTGGTGTAGCTAGAATGCAGGAACGAGTGTAAGCTAGGCTATATGAATGAATGTCTCATGTGCTGGTTACGGAGAATGTTGTTCTAAGGGGCGGTTCATAAAAGGTTGTTTGGTATTGATTCATTTAGGGGCTTGTGACATTATGGCCATTCAGTCCTGTGCAAAGTCACGACGACCAACCGCGTCTTATGCGGTTTGAAACACATTGGCATGCGATTTATCCTTAGCCTTATATACGTGTTTCTCGCCGAGCAGAGGGGCGGCTTTATGAGTGTTTGAGGCTTAAGCAGAAATTGTTGTTAAGCTTCTCTCTCCATGAAGATAGTAATACAGCCACAATACCGTCAAATACGTTTAAATTACGAGGGACATCAGTTGTCAAGACAAAGGAAGTCGACACCAAACCCTCATAACTAGTTTGGTGGGACTGAGCGGCAGGATTATGGGGATGAAAGAACGCTGCTTGGGTACGCGTTGACCACCATAACTATACTTTGGTGTGTTTGTTTGTATGTAGGAATTTGTCTGATAACCTGTGTTGTTGTGGTGCCAGTAGTAGTGCGTATATTTGTATTTGAGACTACCTCGCGGCTTAGTCGTGCATGTTAAAATTCAGTACCACAGGCGCGAGCCGGCCCCAAGGCGTTGGGGTAGCGTGCCTGCCTCGCACTTGGAGGCCTCGGGTTCGATTTCTGGCTCCGTTAGGGATTTCAGAAACTGACCAGCCTCGAGAGGCCAATAGAGTAGCTATCTGACAGTGAAGCAGGACCCCAGTCACGAAAACCAAGATTAACGGCCAAAGGGACCCGCCGCGCTGACCACGCATCACCTCATAAATACCAAATGGCTGGGCAGCGGTCGCTTGGTAGGCCTAGGCCCTTCTTGGGCTGTAGCGCCACGGGTTTGGTTTGGTTTTACCACAGTCGCGATGGGGAGCAGCAGTAAGTCCGGAGATTGGAGGGTCGAATCCCTGCTTTGACAAGGGTTAATATGAGTGAGGTTTTCCCCTGATATTTTCAACATGACCTCCAGGCAAATGTCAGGATAATACCATTTTTTCAAACCAGGGAACCTACCATCCCCGTCCCTAATAGAGGTAATCACACAGTACTACAGTGATCACAGAAACACAGGTTGTCAGACAAGTTCAACACACGTGATTGATGACCAAGATGACTCAAGCCCTCAAAATGAATTAACAACAACAATTGGCTAGGTTGGGAGAAGGTGGCTGTGGCCTGAAGTTAGGAAGCATTCAGGCATTTGAAAATGTGGGAGATCACGGAAAACCAGTTCTAGGACGGCTGAGGTGGAATCGAACACACTTCTTCTTCTTCTTTTTTTCTTTCAAAGTTACTTTTTCATTATTTTTTTTGTTTACGAAGACAGCTACAAACACTGATCACTGAATACAATTTCCTCCTCAAGGTAATGTAGTTCACTGCAGTCTTTGAAATGAAAAAAATTATAAAAATAAAAAATACATAAAAAACACAAAACACCAAGAATCATAATAGCAGAATGATGATCACACATATTTTTTTGAATTTATATAAAATCATCTCAGGTCTGCTTCACGAAGCTAATGTAAGTGGACCCCGTTTCAGCCCTCAGACCAGAACTCAATTTTCTAGCTGAGAAGGGAATCAAAATGGAATCCACGACTATACTGGTGAGATGGCGTTTGGAGTTTCCATCTGAAAACCGGACATCGGCAGCGGCCATCCTTAGGAGGATTTTTCCACACTTACTCCAGCAAATCAAAATGGTACTTCAACTGATATCGCGGAGCAAATATTACAAATTCAGGACCCCTTACAGACTCGGATCCAATTCCCATGAGAAATAGTTTGTTTTCCTTTGACACTTATTTCATGTAGTCTATTATTTTAGTTTTTTTGTGTCACTTTCAGTATTTCAACAGAAATCTAATTTATAGAAGACTAGCAACACGCCCCGGCTTCACCCGGTGTCTTTACCGGTTTACCCAGCGTAAGCTTAAAAGGCGCACGGACGGCTGGTCCCAGATGCAATTAAGAAAAGCCGGGGTGAACAGCGAAAATCCAAACACATATACTCTTCTCTGAAGTCTTAACTCGACACGAATCGACTGTTTGTTGCTGGCTGATGCTGGGGTGATAGGCTCGCTTACTAGCTCGCAAAATCGCTCTGAAGCTACAGTAGTTATTTGAATTTCCACTAAATAGAGATTGTTGGAAGAAATGAAAACGTAAAAACACTTATAGTAGGCCTATGTATTAAAGATAAAGATATGCTGTTGTAGAACTTTCCATGCTGAACAATTCTTACACTCATAGTAGGCCTATATATATGATTTTAACGGTTTACCCAGCGTAATCTTTAAAAGCGCACGGACAGCAGGTTTTCCTTCTACTTGATTCACTAAAATCGTTACTGCTCGGCTTCCTTTGGTCATAAATAAATTATTTTATTTAGAAACCGTCCTCGATGAATCCTTTACAGAATGGTGAAAAATCGCATTAAAATCCATCATGTGGTTATCGAGATTACACGTTACATCCTAGAATTGGGGATTTTGTTATAGGCCTATACTATGTAGTGAACCCTTATTGATCTTCGATAAATAAGTATTCATATTTATTATTATTATTACTACGGCCCAGGCAGCACATAAGGAAGTCGACTTGGATATTAGGGAGGCCAGCATTTCGTAATGATTGCAACAGAAGCTGAGTTGGTAGCTATTCCTGGGGGACGGCCAGAATTAGTCGAGTTCAAGGCCAAATTGTGCAACTACTGTACCAAAATTGGAGACATAAAGGAAGAATCACGAGGTCCTCTCAACGAACATACGATTGAATCAGCCAATCGCAAGAGACCAAGCCGTGACCACGAGGTGGACGGCGTCAGTAGTAAAAAGCGCGCGGAAGTGTATATCTAAGGAACCGCCGAACGGATTAATCTCCGCTCGAGTAATTTGAGACGTTGGATTTATTTGGAGAAGAATGACACTAGCCCCATCTTTGTGAGACAAAAACTCTGGAAGTTTTTATCCGACTCTGCCCCACTCCTCCGCCCTTGTCAGTTTCTCATAAATAGTCTGGCCTGACGCCAATCTAAGTACAATTCTTGTGGAGCCTTCAGAGGCATACTCCACGCCAGTTTGAAGTGTGATTTTTGACGCCAATCTAAGTACTATTCTTGTGGAGCCTTCAGAGGCATACTCCACGCCAGTTTGAAGTGTGATTTTTTGACGCCAATCTAAGTACTATTCTTGTGGAGCCTTCAGAGGCATACTCCACGCCAGTTTGAAGTGTGATTTTTTGACGCCAATCTAAGTACTATTCTTGTGGAGCCTTCAGAGGCATACTCCACGCCAGTTTGAAGTGTGATTTTGACGCTCGAATTTATCTAAGTCTTATTGTGTGGAGCCTTCAGAGGTATACTCCACGCCAGTTCAAAAAATGTGATTTTTACGCTCTAAAATCAGTGAAGCTAATTTATTTTCTGAGCTCTGGGAAGCTAAAGTCGCAGCGTTTGCAGTATCGAATTTTAAAAGCTATTATACATTTTGTTCTAAAATCAACTAAGTTGTGTGATCTAAATATTTCACGCCAGCGCGTGATAAACTGTAACATTCTTTTAAAGACGACGAGTTCAACTTTAAGGGGGAAGTATCGTATCACCCTAATTAGCGCTTACCAGAACCGAAGTCCACAAGACGGGACGGAAATACCGGACGAGGTAGCGACTGCGAGTGCAGCCAGGATTTGGACTTGTTAACGAGCCAGTGGCGCGGACTCGAGATGTATATTTTATGTATAAATTGTGTGTATTGTATGTGTGTTTTTATAGTGCGTATGTGCGATATAATTAGGGCCAGTCTTCGCTATTAATCGCAGTAGGACAATTGTGGGTGAACTGAGTAGCCTGCAAGCGATTATAGATAGGCAAATATTTAACATTGAACTTTTCTGCCAAGGAGTCGAGACCAAGATGATCAGCACGTGGTTTGAAGTTGGGATGAGCTTCAAGAAATCAACGCAGACGACTACTATGGAGTGCTAAATTGTCCATAGGGCAATGGGTTGAGGAGGATGTCCTTAGTCCTACATGCAGAAGCGGTGATGTACTAAAATTGGATTATTTCAATTATGTAGTTAGATTTGGCCGGGGAACTTTGTAAATAGTCATGTTTTTCTTTCTTGTTTTATAGCTGTTTTTCTTGTACCGACACTATATGTTTAAATGTCCGTTGGCGCGTGGCCAAAGTGTTTGTTGATATTTTTTTTTTTTCTCGAGTCATGTGTAATGTACGCGGCGTGCGTGCGTGATTTTTATCCTTGCAATTGCGGAACCCGTTACATTCGATAAATGGTGCTTTATTAACGTTAATATTTGAAATAGGAATGGGAGGAAATGATTGTAAAACATTTTGCTGAACAGGTTATTATTCATGTTAGGGTAGCCGAGTGCACCAACTTAAAAGTAATTGTAGAACACCTTCGTTCTAATTTTGATAGATTTTTCTTGAGTCCTTTTCAGGTGACTAGTCACGGCATAGAACGATGGCGCCAGCATGTGGATATTATTTGTGTCTTTATTTCAGGGTCTGTCACAACCCACACGTGTGATTAAGTGTGTGTTGATGTGTCTTGTGTGTGTTGATTCTACGTGAGGAGGGGGTAGTTGTCCTACCGCCCTTATATATATTTTGGCTGCTGTTGTATTTTAGATGGAAAGACAGAGTGCTCTTGGGAGACTGCTGATTCTTGTCCATATGTTTTTCTGACACACACGTATTATTGTGCTTTGGGGCACATTTCTTCGAGGTTCGACCCCATGTTCTGGGAGGTCGAGGTTATTGACACGTGGGTTGACAGACATGCAGAGTTCCACAAACCGCCCGTTTTGCCTGTGACTTATTTTGATAGGCAGTCCTTTTTGTCCGACTGAACCCTGTAAGCTTTCATGTAGCAAACCTGTTCGTTGTGATGGCTAATTTTTAAGCCATAATTAATTGGGGAGTTCGCCATGTGTGTAACGGATTGTTGTACCTTGTATGGATAAGAATTTGTGATTAACGTAAATGTTGGCTGTTTGCCTATTGCTTTGTTGATGACTCGATTTCATGTAATTTTGTTTGTCACACCCGTGTGGTGTAGTGGTAGAGTATTTGTAAATTTTGACAGCGGTCATTTGAGTATTTTTCTATTGGTCACGTGTTAATGTACTTGTGTTGATTTGTATGAGAAGTCCTAAGATTTTAGGCAGTAAATGTTGCTACGGCAATTCAAGTCCAATTTCACACGGAAATTTTGTGTTTGTTTATAGTAGATTTAGGAAGTGTCGGTTTAATTTAAGTATTGTAGTTGTGTTCCCTTGTGTCGGTCTAGCTCTAGGAAATGCGGATTCGTTGTTTGAAGGGTCATTCTGGATAATAACGAATCACGCATTCAAAGTACACATCGTGATGCATGTAGAACGGCGTACGCACTTATATGGTCACTTTTGGTATTCGTTTTATTTAAGGACACTTGGTCCAGGTAATTAATCTCTCCAGAGATATCGCCTAAGTTTTTGGCATTTTATTAAGCGGGAGTCAGTTGGGAGTTTTTGTTGTTAATTGTTTATGTGTAAATATGGTGATTTGTTATTAAATTCAGTTGTTTTAACCCTGGCTTCACTCTTTCCTGCATGTTATTTTGTTATATGTTACCCTGCAAGTTAATGAAGCGCCCTGACAGCAACTTACGAATATGACCTGTTACGCCCCGAATCTGAGTCTCATATGCTTCTTTGCAAGGGTTCAGTAGAGATATGTTATAGAACACAAGTGAAATAAATCCATGTAATATTAATGTCTACCGTCAACTGTGTTGATGCTGATCCTTGTCAAGAATAATGAGCTGCTAACATTTGTTTCATACACTGACTATTACGATATTAGTGCTCATTATGTGGACTGGCAATTTGATTTGAATTCGACCCATTGAATTATGTTTTGGGAAGTTTGATTGAAATATGGATTGAACTGAGGCTGAAGCCAGGACTCATGCCGGGAAGCCTCACTACTACCCAGTGACTATGTCTAACCATTTTGACAGCAATACTTCTATCCACAAGAGCTCAGAGGAGTCTTAGCAGATCACCTCGTGTGTGACAGCTAGCGTTCTTGGCTGTCGCCCCGAAGGTCTGCGTTCGATTCGTGACTCCGCCAAGAAATGTTAATAATAATAATAATAATAATAATAATAATAATAATAGACTAATAATAACAATAATAATAATAATGTTATTTGTTTTACGTCCCTCTTAACATCTGCTGCTTATAGAGACACCAGGGTGCCGGAATTTTGCCCTGAAGGGGATTCTTAACGTGCCAGTAAATCTACTGACACGGCTCATTCGCATTTGCGCACCCTCAAATGCCACCTGACTGCGCCAGGATTCGATCCCGCAACCTTGGGTCCATTAAGCGAGAACGTTACCGCCATCTGCCAAGAAATTTTAATTCTGGTGTGTGGGCTGGAATGGGGTAAACTCAGCCTCGCAAGGCAAAACTGAGAAGAGGAGTATTCGATTCCCATCTCAGCCATCCTGGAAATGTTTTTCCGTAGTTTCCCACCTCTACTCCGGTTCCTAACTTAAGGCCACGGACACCTCCTTCCCAATCCTTCTTACTATAGTCATCAAAATAACACAGGTTATCACACAAATTCCACACACACTCAAATACACGGGGCTATCTGACAACCACGTCGCAGCCCCTAAAATAAGAATCAACAACGACAGGAGTCTTAGCCCCTTGGAAATGGCATTAGAAAACTCTTCCTTCCTTGAGTTGTGGAATTATTTTTAGCCTCCTTTCGAATAGGCCTATTGTAAAAAATGGAAGTAGAGTTATGAGACCTACACTGGTCAAATGTCCATGAGTCTTTGTATGTTTGTCTCTCCCACTGATCAGTTCACAAACGACGAAACCAAATGTAATTAAATTTAATACAGAGATAGCACTAGTAAAAGCCACCATAGAACCATATGTAAATTTCAATAGCCTATAGCGTCCGTGCGAATCACCAAAAATTATAATCCATAACCTATGATCCAACGAATCAATGCCCACAGTACTTGGAATTCAGGTAGTTTCATATAAGGTCCCTCTGTTATTAGCGCGATGACTGTATGAAAGTGAATATTACGTGTTGCGGCCATCTTGAAATGACAAAATTGAAAAAATTAAATTCTCTCAACATTTAAATGCTACAATGATGAAAATTAGGACCGTACATTTGGCCTTGTATGACAAAGACAAAATAACAAAGCCTCCATTCATTCAGGATGGTGGCTGCGCGAATTATTAGAACATTATCATCTCTGAATATAATTGCGTAATCAAGATGCATAACGGCAAGAGATGAGTATCATATAGGGTTTTCACTTGCATAAGTCAAAAGTTTATCACACTGAATAATAGTGCACAGCGGCCATCTTGAAATTTCAAAATTAATTAATGACTTTCAGTATCATAGAGCTGCAGTAAAATAACGAAATGTAATAATTGCATTGAAGCCTTGCGTGCCCAAAGCAAAATAACAGTGGCCACATACAATCTAGACGGTAGTTAGGCGTACGATTAAAATGTACAAACGAATATCTTAGGAATTATTAGCACAATTATTAACGTGAAACATATTATGAGAAGAGTATTATAGGCTATAAGAGACCTCGGTAGTGTCAATGATAAATTTATCACACTTAATATAGCGCACAACGGCTATCCTCAATATTTATCACTTCAAAATAAATACTTTTCTATGTTCAAGAGCTACAATACCGAAACATAATAATACAGTAAGGTAGAAACTTATAAGTGGTATCGTATGTCCAACGCAAAATAACAGCGACTCAAGAATTTTAAGATGGTATCTGGGCATACTGTTATAACGTAATAATGAATCGTAATGTAGGCCTAACTGCGCAATTCAAGTAGAGTCATATAGGGGACCTTGCTGAAATAAGACAAACAAATACCGCATTAAATACAACGCGTAGCGGCCATCTTGAAAATATAGATTTTGACAATGAATAACTCAAAGTATTCTGAAGCTACAAAACGAAAATTAGCAGTAAAGTATCCTCGGCAGTGAAATATTCTTCGATCCTTTAATCATTGTTTCGAAGTATCCAATGAGCAGTTTAACACCGAGTTCCTATCTCTCTTCCACCTCATAAAAGTAATAGATCATCTGTGTGCCTGCCATGGAAACCTAACTGCAGCTTACTGCTGTTCCATTCCATACCCATAAACAATAGAGCCTACAACAGCAAATCGTGCCATCTCTTTTAAATGGTAAATGAAATATAACCTTACAATCACATATTTATCTTCTTGGGAGCATGATGGCGCAGTGGCCTAGCTACTAGTCTTTCACTCGGATGGCCGGGGTTCGAATCCTGGTGGCTGCAGGATGGAATTTTCATATGAAAAACCACGTGGTATCAGGAAGGGCATCCGGCCTTAAATCCCCGGCCAAAACCAAAATGAACCTGGTTGGCTCTGGTGACCCCAATTAATTGGGAAAAGACGAAGAAAGAACGAAAATCACATATTTATCTTCTCTACATCCAGTTCGTCGTAGAACTATATGATATTGGATCCTGTGCTAATATTACTTTGTTAGTTTTTATGACCATTATTATTTATTTAGCGTATGGATTTTAGAGCCGGGAGTGTCCGAGGACATGTTCGGCTCGCCAGATGCTGTAGCTGCTTCAATGTGGACACTCATGGAGTACGAGACAAGTTCCGTTCAATTTCAAGTAGTTCCAACTTTCGCTACCAGATGTCACTGACCAGGTTCATTTAAATATGTGATTGTAAGGTTATATTTCATTTACCATTTAAAAGAGATGGCACGATTTGCTGTTGTAGGTACTATTGTTTATGGGTATGGAATGGAACAGCAGTAAGCTGCAGTTAGGTTTCCATGGCAGGCACACATATGATCTATTACTTTTATGAGGTGGAAGTGAGATAGGAACTCGGTGTTAAACTGGTGAAAGTTCGAACTTTGATAGAGCGTTTCAACGAAATCTAACCTACAATTTAGCTTCACACAAGTTAAATTAGTGGACGGTTCTCTTACATACCATACATCTATGACACGGAACAGCCGGCTTTACTTCCTCTTCAAAGGAAGGCATACTAAAGGATTTTAACGCACTTGAAAAATCCGACGACTTCTAAGCAGCCATCTCCGATCAGTTTTGTAGAGTTGTCGCACTTCACTTCATTGTTAGCATAAATAATATGGCATGTGGATGAGCACGCGTTCAAAGCGGTCTGTGTTACTATGGATGAACGTCTGCCCCTGAAGGGTGGTCTATTATTGTCAGTGAATACCAACCATACTGTGCGTACATCACTACGCTAAAGAAATTATGCTGCGCCAAAAACTATGCAACTGGGACCTACACTGTCTAGAGTTGCCTTTCATTAGGAAGCATACAGTATTGTGCTGCCATAATCCAGCTTGGCATTGTGAAATTGTTAATTAATACTTCAAAGCTGACAATGTGTGTATGTATGTCTACCCCATATTATTCCCGTTTCCATCGTGGTCGGGGATGGGGTGCGATGAAATCCTATGTAGCGGATGGTCTTTACGTCCGGATACCCCTCCTGACGCCAACTTCATGAGAGGAGTAAGAGAGATGTAATGAATGAAGATGATTGAAACTGGGCAAGGATGTGGAAGGAAGCAGCCATGGCCTGTCAGAAGGCACCGTCCCAGCATTTGCCTGGAGTTGAAAATGGGGAAACCATGGAAAACCATTTCAAGGATGACCGACGGTGGGGCTCAAACCCACGTATACCAAATCCGCAGGTAGCTTGGCCCCAAGGCCTAGTGCTGCGCTTTAGCGAGCGTAGCTACCGCTGTCGGTTTCTTCTAAGCTTTCAATAAGAGCTTAATAATAGCAGGTTTGGATCAGTGATCACTCCATGTAAATTCATGATAATGGATAGATTGTACACCCCATTAGAATGATATTGAGAGTGTAATAATATATTGCCAGCTTCTCAAAACCGGGTGAGTTAGCCGTGGTCGTTACGGCATGACTGCTGGCAGTCGCTCACATCCGGGAGGCGAGGAGGTTCGAATCCCCCCGCCGGCAACCTTGAAGATGGTCTTCTGTGGTTTCCCATCTTCCTTCCAGGCAAATGCCGGGGTTGGTCCCTAACCATAGGCCACAGCCGTTACCTTCCAACTCTTGTCCTTACATTCAAACTTTCCTTCCCAACGGTACTTGTAGCTCACCCATTGTGTGTCCGTCTCGAAGCAGCTACAAAACTAGCGAGCCGAACATGTCCTCGGACACTCCCGGCACTAAAAGCCATACGCAAAAAAAAAAAAAGCTTCTCAAAAGTTCAGGAATTCCTTATTCATGACAGTTCATTCTACAGTCACACGAACTATTGGTTAGTCACACCTGTCATACCTATCATACCACATGCAACAACTTTCAAACGTGCATGTTGAAAAAATGAAAATCCACAGCCTGCTTCCAGTCTCTGACCGGGTCAGGAATGGAATGAATGAAGCCCCCATCTAGCGGCGAGGATATGAACTGTGCCGGCTGCCGAGGCCTGACGCACTCCTCTGGGGCAATGATTAAATGAATGACAGATGAAATGAAAGGATAGTGGAGAGTGTTGCTGGAATGAAATTTTGACAGGGAAAACCGGAGTACCCGGAGAAAAACCTGTCTGCCCCCGTTTTGTCCAGCACAGATCTCACATGGAGTGACCGGGATTTGAACCACGGACCCAGCGGTGAGAGGCCGGCGTGCTACCGCCTAAGCCACGGAGGCTTCCTCAAACGTGCATGTTAAGATTTCCTATTGAATTCGTAGGCCAACTGGAACATGTGTGTGAATGTCTGAGTGAGGCGGCTTCGGTGGCGTAGTTAATAGCATGCTGAGCTTCTATGCGCAAGATCGTGGGTTCAAACCCGGTCGAAGTCGTCCAATTTCTTAAGAGCGTTGGAAGTTCCTTCGGAGGGAAAGGAAAGCTGGTGGCCCCATGTCATAAATTTATGGCATGCAAAAGATCCTTCCACTAACTACAATTGTGTGAAACTTAATTTGTAGGTTAGATTTGATTAACGCTCTCTAAGTTCCAACATTTTCGGCCAGGTGCCAGTTGCGGTGGCATCTCATAGCCAACTTCGGGGCTAGGTGTCGTTGGCTGTAGCATTTGGTAGCAAAAGTGGGAACTACTTGAAATTGATCGTCTGCAGTCCCCACCTGAATTACTGATAACACACACTAATACAGCCATCACAATTAACACCGGTTATCAGATGGATTCTACACACACCCAAAGTACACGGGGCTACTGTACATGACCACGTTGTCGCAGCCCCTTAACTGAGGAACCAACCATCCAATGTCTGAGTGAATGAATATAGGCCAGTAAAACTTCGAAAAACCTTCAAAAATTGTTATTGAAATGAATATCCACAGCCTGCTTCCAGTCGACCGATCTGGTCAGGGAATGGAATGAATGAAGTCCCCATCTAGCAGTGAGGATATGAACTGTGCCGGCTGCCGAAGCCTGTCGCACTCCCCTGGGGCAATGATTAAATGAAAGTCAGATGAAATGAAATGATAGCGGAGAGTGTTACTGGAGTGACATTTGTGACAGGGAAAACCGGATTACCCTGAGAAAAATCTGTCTGCCTCCGCTTTGTCCAGAACAAATCTCACATGGAGTGACCGGGATTTAAACCACGGACCCAGCGGTGAGAGGCTGGCGTGCTGCCGCCTAAGCCACGGAGGCTCTACATAAATTGTTATTGCCGTATGTAATTTTTGTAGCATAGTTAATATGACATAGTTGCCTCTTTCATAAACGTTTGGTAGGTTAAGAGTGACATATAATATGGCTATTTATTTGTAATAAGCTGCATTGTGTGTGGTCATGTGTAAGAGAGGGCCAGGAGCACTAACTTTGCCACAATAAATGTATCAATAATAATAATAATACGTCTGGAACGAAGATACCTTATATTATTGACGATAAACGTGGAAGATCTCTAAGTGCTGGACTTTTCATTGAAGTCATGGACTGTTACACTTCCCTTCGATAACGTAATTATCGGGAGCGTGATCCGTCGAGTTTCAGAAGCAATTTAACTTGTGTAAACTCTATGATAGATATTCTCATAACTTTTATTAGTTCACAGGAACTTAATAAATCACAATCGAGAGATAGACAACATGCTTCTTGTTAATAAAGGCATGTAAAACAAACTCTGTATCTAGTGGATCATTAATCTCGAACATACGGTATTTACCCTTTCCCGGTTTTATTATTTTTAGAGACACATGTCTAGTAAGGTACATCAATATTACCGTATATTCCTTGTAACTAGTAGATCATTGTTCCCATATATAGCCTAGCGTTCCTGCGTTATAGTAGGCTATATACAGGGTGTGTCTTATTAACGTTTAAAACTCTCTATACCTATAGCGACGATTAACGTTCTAAACTCTCTGTAGCGACGTAGATGGCATTGAGACAAGTAATTTGATATAGGACACTTAGGGTCGCAAGTGTCCGGAAATACCTTATAAGTGAACCACAACTGTTGAACATATGACGTCATCATGTCACGGCTACGCTCGAGTGGTCACGCCCGTGCACTCTTACGCACACCAAAGTATCCAAAGCAAACGTTGAATGTCATATCACTCTGGCTCCGTGTCTGCATGTGCAACTTGGGAGCGTTGGGTTTGAGGTTCAAATCCTCCCAAATTCTCTCTCTTCTCCTTTCAAGTGGAAGCAGATTGTTTGTTGACATTAAGACATGGAACCAGAGTGATATGATATTCAACGTTTGCTTTGGTGTGTGTATGGGAGCACAGGACTGACCGCTCGAACTGAGCCGTCAACTGATGACGTCATATGTTTAACAGTTGTGGTTCACTTTTAAGGTATTTCCGGACACTTGCCACCCTAAGTGACCTATATCAAACTACTTGTCTCAATTCCATCAACGTCGCCATAGAGAGTTTTATACGTTAATAAGAGACATCCTGTATAGTCCTATATCCAGTGCATCCAGGCATGTGTCCGTTACGTTGCGTCCAGTGCATTATTCCCAAATACACAGCGTGTTTCAATATTGTGGAATACACCCTTCCGGAGCGTCTCCTGTGTGGGCATAAAACATAAGTTAGTAAGTTTGGAGCTGCATTGTTGAGGAGGAAACTGCTGATAGTCTATACTAGTATTGCAGTAAGTGACATCAGAAGCCCTGTGAAAATGCAAACCTGAATAAAATTCACTTTGCAACATTGAAAATATCTCTAGTTCTAGAAAGTGTTCAAACTTTGCTATCTTTATTTACCAAACTGGAGACCTGATCCTGTTGTACGGTGTGGACGCGCTAGACTTCGTAGCAGTACCCGACAAGACTATATGACAAATAGAATGGTAACTTTCTAATAAGCCAAAGTCAGGAAGAGTAAGTTTGTTGCTAGAATAGCACCCACTGAAAAATGCTTTACCCTTCTTTGACACAATTCTCATTCTGGCATGAGGACAAAGTGAATACACCCATACTCGTGAGGATAACTTAGAAGATGTAGACTCGATTTTTTCGAAGCGAAGGCTTCCTGCTTGGGAAGCGATACTTCACGATTGGCTGACTGAGTACAGTTATTGTAATCATGTTACGATATACTTTTCCAGGCTAGAAACTGAAAGGGAACATCACGTAAATGTAATAGTGTCTAAGAGGAAACTGAGGAAGCCTTCCAAAGTAGCAGCCACCTTCTGTGGGGTAGAACTACGTTCTGACACTTGCCGATAGTTACCAGTGTGGGGATGAAATTCATCCAGGACATGAAACGTCCCGATTTCCAAAAACTGGAGACCTAGGCTAGTTCAAATATTTTGTTAGTCACAAATTAAATTGGATTTTTCCACACTACTATTACTGGAAAAGCAAGCATTTCAGATCAGCAGTAACGAACGAAAGGATTTCAAATGCTATAATTAGATGATGATCTAACATTTAGGGACTTGGGATATCCTGGCCATCGGCCTACTGTGTTTGGAAGTAGGTAGGGTCTGTCTTATAACCTGTGTTAATGTGGTGTGTGTACGCGTATGTACTGTATTTTGGAAGGATTTGGAATGAGACAGGCGTTAGGATCCACACCAGCGTTTGCTGGAGTAAAGGTGGAAAAACTCAGAACGCTACCTCTAAGGAGACTGTGGTGGGAATCGAAGAGCATATTTGAGGCATATTTATATCGAAAGGAGCAATTCCCAATTTTTCTCGAAATTGAGATTCTGACACCGTTGGAACATTGCCATTTGACGTTTGTTTAATGTTTCACACAGAAAAAGACTATCTTTGAAGAAAAGAGAGAGAGAAAAGATTAAGGGGGTCATAGAGTAAAGCAAAGCAGTTTATGGCGAGAAACTTAGGTTATATCCCTGCCAGTTGGAGAGGCAAATGGTCGAACATCAATTCCCCTCGATATTCCTTAATTCCACTCGGTCCTCCAAGGGATCCAAAAATGAGTTCCTCAACTCCGCTCAGGCTTTGGCAAGGGGTCGGCAAAGGAGTTATCCCCAATGACGTAAACAAATGTCATAACCCTCCTGCTCGCATACCAAGGGCCGGTTCAAACACCTTCTGCAGCGAATGAGCGAATTCTTGAATGCAGCTGATTTTTCCGTTCTAGGCTGGAAAACAGTATTTTAATGACCTCGCTGCTGTGTCCCTGAAAGCAACAATAACTAACCTGCCAATGAGGGAAAGAAATAAAAGTCATATGATGGAAAAATGTATAACGGCATTTTGGAGAAGTGTCATGCTCTAAGTCGCTAACAGTGGAGTGTATTATACTAACTTGATGGTAATCTGAGACTATCGCAAGGTGAGATAAATAGATTCCCAACATCGCTATGTCGCAATGCAGTTCTAAGGCGTCTCAATAATGAAGCCTTTACGGAGTCGCAAGATATACAGATCAGCCGTTATAGCTAGATCCCTGCGCGGATAAACAAAACGTTATCCGCATCCGCCCCACATCCCACGACTGTTATCCGCATCCGCCCCGCATCCGCCCCGCATCCGCATGTCTGTTATCCAAATCCGCTGATATTTCAATATTATTTTAAATTTATTAGATAAAATATAAAGTGATAAACCAACACATTTAGACATTTGAGGAGAAAGTCGTTCCTGACAATTTGCTTCATTGCAAGGGACTTTAAGTTGGATGAGAATTCTGGTTTCTTGACCTCCGCTTTAGACAAAAAACTGGCTATACTTTTTTGGTTACTTTCGCACTTGTGCCTCAGTAAGTTTGATGTGCCTGATTTGTGTCCCGAGTATGAATACACTTTTTTACAGGTAAAACATCCTACTATATCGTTCACCTTTTCATTTCCATTGAAAACGTAACCAAATGTCAGCCATATCGCTGACTTGAGCTTTGTTTCACTCACTATTGAATATTCACCTTGTTTTATTTTAATAGATAGTTTATCCATGTTGGTGAAATGATGCTCATACTCCCGGTCGAGGTAACATTCACTAATAATAGGCGAACTTCTCTTTACGCTTGGAGAAAAGGATTGCCATTTGGCCGGAAATTCCAAGTCAGTCATCATCCTTCTGCTTCTTGACCCATCCATGTTCATATAGTTGATGTCAAAACTCACTCCATTGCAATATCACAGTCAACGTGTTTCAGTGCCAAATTGGAAATAAATCCACAGATACACATGGAACCACATCTTCCAGGATAGCTTAGACGGCGAAGTAGCTGACTTGAGGAATGTTAATGATGTCACCACGATGAACTAACAACTTATTGGCAGCGTTATATCTCGTAGGTAAAGTAATAATCAGGCAGTGAGAATATATGAGATGTCAAGACCATCCACTACAAACATATACGGTACTTAATAAAATGTAGTTGAAAGCATTATGAGTAAAATAATCTTCTCGTGTAAGTGCAATACGTGCCTGAATATTTCATACGCAATAGGCTATAGGAGTATTCCTCTTTTAATCATGAAGCTGTAGATTGGCATATCAAATATGTAATATTATCGTAAGTTCCACATTGTATTCTGAAAACTATCCGCAAATTTACTCGAAACATTATCCGCAGCGTATCCGCTATCCGCACAGCCATGCAAACTATATCCGCGTGGCAAAAATCCGCGCAGGGCTTTAGTTATAGCAATATTTTTGCTATACCACTGTGCATCGGCCAGGCGATGATCCGAGTGGAGTGGAGGGGGTCATTGGATTCAGTCCGTGCAGGCAGGCCCAGCGGTGAGCAGAGCCGTGACCATCGGTGGCCACGGCACAGCGGCAGTCAAGTCAGTGCCAATGTGATTGCACTGTTCACGTGCACTGACCTTGAGTCGCTGCTTCTCCTACCTCTTCTGCCCGACGGGCTACTTCCCCTCTTGCGTATCGAGCCAGAGCTCATGCTAGAACGGCCTTAGAGTATATCGTTCACTTTTTACCGACCGTGTAAGAAATCCATACGTAATCTACTTAAACTCTGTCTCCGGTCAGGAGTAGGGATGATGAATTCTCTTTGGAACTACTTTATGTTTATTACTGTGCATAACTTCACTGGTAATTCTCGACAAAGGATTTGCTAACATTGATTTCTTTCTGTAGATTTCAATGTTAGTAAGTACTTTATTGTTAGTGGAATATACAGCTAGTGTAATTTACTCTCCACTATTAGGAATTCCCGTTCTTTTCTTCGGCGATGGGAATATAGCTCAGAAGTTTTAACCACAAACTGACCTCCTTTACTCGATGAAACGTCAATGACAGCAAAGAAATGCTCTTCTTTCAAATGTTACCCTTATGTTTGGTCACGCCTCCCAGCTTTGTGTGGATGTGCTGTCCAACAGAAGAATTCACGTTAATTTCATTTTTCAGTGTAGAGGCATAACGAAAAGTGAGCTTTAATTCATTGTACTGTAGAAAAGTATATTTCCGTGTAATTATGTACTCCTACAGTGCAGTAGCCTATATTTAATCCTAAAAGGTAAGGTTTTTCTCAGTGACGAAAACGGGATATAATTCTGCTTCTCCCATTTCTCTCTATTGTCCAATTCCCACCAGTGTTTGGCAGTCCTAAAATGAAGACTCCACGGGAAAAACGGGGTAAGTCACATTCTGTAAATTTTTCAGGAGAGCGAAATTTAAACTTTCAACACTAAAAAGAAATACTTAGAACACCCTAATTGAGGGTAAGCATTATAGTCTTTTTGCCAAGTTATTTTGGTATAAAGGAAGTACATGCGTCATGTTCCCCATCAAGTACAGAACCTAGGCCTATGTGCTCCAATGAGTTTGGCTTCTAAAAAGTATTATTATCATCATTTTCTTCTCATTGGAAACAAAGTCTTTTGGCATACCATTTAAGAGAGAGCCTCGCCAAGCCATAAAGTTAAAAGATGAACCTTGTAGTCCATCTCTTCCTTACAAGAATTATCCTTCTAAAAACAGGATATCTTAGATAGATAATCTGAAACAAGATGTCTCCATTTAAAGACATGGAAACCGCCAGTAAACAGCTCTCTTTTCTTAAGAAAGCCTTGAGAGTTATTTACTACGGAGTTTTAGAATGAACCAGAAGGAATCTTCAGCTAACCGTCAACATTTACGCATTATTATTTCCCCACTCAGAGAGACAACTCCCTTTTAAAGAAGCAAGCTTCTGATTGGCTAGTCCTTCAGGGAAACTCATAACCCCCACCAGGTATTATCCAGTATTTAACTTGGTGGACGAGAGCAGATCGACCTCTTCTTCTTGATTGTAACTTTTGAGTAATGTAACTCTGTTTAGCTAGACTGCTCCGATGTCAGGCTACATGCCTTGTACATAACTAACAACTACTGTGAATGTATTATTTGTCGGTCGACTGAAAATAAATAACATTCTTTGGGAATCTTCGTGTTCAGTTGATTCAAGATATACTCAGACTCGAGGAGGACCTGTGTGGACCTTGTCGTAATTGCTGTCCCGCCTGGAAGCAGCGTACTTAATTGGAGTCCTGTCCGGGATTCGAAAGGAACAACAAACTTAATTGTGGTTCCGTCTGGGATAGCGTATTTAATTCATGTAAAACAAATAACAACTAAAATTACATTATGAAAAAGTGAGAGGACATTGGACGTTATTTCCGTTTCCACTAATAAAAAAAACCTCTGTATCTCGGTGACATTCCGCTTTATTTGAAATTAATTTCAACTGATCTGTAGTGACGATGGCTGGCCACCAGAATGCGCCATAAACTCATTTCTGAAAAAAAAAACTTCCCCTGTTCTTTCCGCGGTGTCTTCAAATACAAAGCAAATTAGTCACAATCCATAAAATCCCAAAGAACAATCAAAAGTAGTCAAAACTTGTCAAAAAATCTCAAACGTAAACACAAAAAGGAAAAAAATACTTAAAATTAAAAACACAAAATATCAAAATTTGTCAATACACAAAAAAAATATATTCAAGAAAACTCAGGAAGTCCAAACAAATACACAAAAAAATCAAAATTAGTCAAAATCCAAAAAGAAAACAATCACAAAATTAGTGAGAACCAGCTGAAAAATTTAAAACAAAATAGTAAAAATAATAACAAAAATTATGAAAATTATGCAAAAACAGTGTCCTTTCTACTAGCCTAGTGAGTGAAGTAAAAGTTGACGTAAGTGGTATTTATTATGGTTGTGTCCTGATTGCGGTCAGTCCAGATTGCGTTCACCTCATTAGCAGTCCAGATTGCGGTCACTTCCATTTTAGGGAAGAACTATAAACATTCCAGCGTCCAGATTACGATCACTTTTCTTGGGAGACCGGTCCTTGGTGCTTGGTTCTTCCCGACTGACTCATACCTTCCGTAAGTTTTGTGAATAACAAGGGGAAACTGATATTTCACTACCTAATCAAAGAATGCAGTTCAGTGTTCAGCTGAGCACACCCCATAAAACTCCAGATCTGACGGCACCTCGTAAAGCAATGATTATAACATTTTCAGTCTAAAGAATAGAAACGTTTCAGGATCGGAATCAACGACCTCCATTTTCAACAAAATTGTTGTAACGGGAAATTTTATACTTACAGGGTATAATTTTTAATTTCTGCACCTCCTCTCCCATTTGAGGCGCGAGATATCTATATTTATAATAGGTAGTCTACTGTATATCGTCAAAAACATTCTTTTCATTACCTCGAAAAATTCGCCTCGTAAAAGTAATTTGGTCTGCGTTTGATTCTAAATCCCCTTTGTAATCAATTTTTGTCCCCGCCCCCTCCTACACACAAAATCAAACATTTGAAGTTTTAGGTTTATTAACATTCCAGATTTGAAATCAGTGTCTTTTGATAAGTCAAAATCAATAAGTTCACTGTCAAAACTACCAAATTATAAGATGGTATTTTTGAAGGAAGCTTTCTCCCTACATTGCCCTCAATGATGTGGTCAAGGTAGGGTACTCCTGCAAGTGCGTAGGGTCCGGACCGGTCTCCCAAGATAAGCGATCGCAATCTGGACGCTGGAATGTTTATAGTTCTTCCCTAAAATGAAAGTGACCGCAATCTGGACTACTAATGAGGTGAACGCAATCTTTGTGGTGTTTGAAGCCATATTTTCAGTGTTGCCTCAGTAAACAAGAGTTTAGTGCTTTTCAGTCGGTCAACACGAATGTACCCAAAAGAGATGGGTTATGCCCTAATCCTGAAATAAATTACATGAGATTAATAAAACACTAGGATGACCAGTTTCGATCGTCAAGCAATCATCATCAGATCCATTACACTTAGGCTACAAAATCTATGTTTGAAATACAGGCGAAAATATTTACAATATGTACAATTATTTAGTTGCAGTATTGGTACTGCAACTGTCGGTGTATGCTAAGTGCAGTATATATGTTAGGTGAAATGCTAAATGGTGGTAGCTATCCGTAGATTGTACTTTAGAGAGATTATATGGTTGTAAACTATGGTTAAACTATAAAATTTTAGGCAAACTAGTTATCTGATTGTCTTCCGTACAACAGCTACTCGCAGTTTTCGTGCTCACTGGAACTCACTGTGCGGTCGACTGCGGTGGTTATCTTAACGACTGGTTTTTTCCTGCTTTCTCCCCACTGCTCCTACGTGCTGTGGGGAGTGATAGCGATGTGTTTATGTGAGGTGTTGCCAACCTAGATAAGATGTATGTTATTGAATGAGGTGGGTCTACAATTATTAAAGACCGTGGATTAGCCCTCGCCACGCATGGAGCATAACCCATTCGAACTAAGCGTTGACGGTCTTATGAGGACGTCCCGGCACCTTTAATACTGCCGCGAATATGGGCCTTGGTTTATTGCAGAAGAAAAGTACATCGTACACCTGATCCAGATAACATTTACCTATTAATAACCCCCTAATTTCCCCCCTTTTTATCTAGCTTGGCTGTGTCGCTAAATTGTGTTTTGTTTCCGACAGGGTGTGTTTTTAGTAGCGTGAAGAGGGGTGAGCTCTCCATGAACGTGTGTTCATTTAGATTGTTGGGATTGTTTCGTTTGGCTAGGTGTATCTCGATTGCTTCCTTTATGTCAAGTGCTCTGCCTTTCGATTCGTGATGGATTATTTTAAGGTCCGACTCTATGTTGGTAAAGCTGTGCCCTGCGTCACACATATGTTCGCACACGGCTGAATGTGTTCCGTATCTTATCGCATTCCTATGTTCATTATAACGTGTGTCTACTCGCCTTCCACTCTGCCCGATGTAATTAGCTTGACAATCGGTGTCTTGGCACGTTATAGAATATACCCCTGACCTTGAATACGGGTCACGTTTATTTAGATTACTATTTAGGAGGTGCCTAGCGGTTGTGTTTTTCGTCGTGAAAGCTATCTTTATGCCTTGCTTTTTGAATAGGTTAGTGATTTTATATGTATTCGCATTCACATAGTTGAAACGCGCAAATTTTTTCTCATTACTGTCCGGTTTGGGAATCGTTTTATCTTTATTTTATGTTTGGCTATAATTTGATTTATTTTGCTTGGCGAGAAGTTGTTTTCCTTTGCTATTTGCATAATAGTTCTTATTTCCTTATTATAGTTGTCTTTTGACATGGGTATGTTTAAAGCTCTGTGCACCATTGAATTGAAACCCGCTAGTTTGTACGTACTGGGGTGATTTGACTGATTGTCGATTGCATGCGAGGTTTGTGTTGCTTTCCGGAATATGGAATATGAAAGGTTGTTGTCTTTACGTTCAATAGTTATATCGAGATAATTTATTTTCCGGTCTATTTCGGATTCCTTAGTGAATTTGATAGAGTGGTGAAGGCTATTAATGGATTGGAGAATTGTTCCTTCGCTTGTTAATTCAGTATCGTAAATGCAAATTACATCATCTACGTATCTTTTCCATATTACTATTCCCTTTGTTGAAGTCTTTTCTAAGAACGCATTTTCTAGTGCATTGATGAAGATGTCAGCGATTAACCCACTTAGTGGCGATCCCATTGCTAGGCCTTCTCTCTGTGTGTATATTTTATTGTCGAATTGAAACACGTTTTGGGTGAGAACGACCCTCAGTAATCTCACAATCTCTTCAATTTCTTTTACCGAATTGTTGGATTTTAAGTTGTTTTCGATAGTGTTGATTGCTTCAATAATCGGAATATTGGTGTACATGTTAGTTACGTCGAAAGATACTAGCCTGAAGCTAGGTTTCATTTGTAGTGTGTTCAATGCTGTTACTAGTTCTGTTGTGTTCTTTACAGAGTTGTTTTTGTCGTTGGAAAGACGGCATTTTAAGATTTTTAGTAACTCTTTGCTGATTTTGTAATTAGGGGCATTCCTACAATTGACTATTGGTCTCATTGGGCATTCCTTTTTGTGTATTTTTGGTTGTCCCCTCAATGACGGTATTTTCGGGTTCATGTTTATTAGTTTTGATTTTTCGGCTTTGGTCAGTATGTATTCTGTTTCTTTTAGCGCACTTTTTATTTGTTTTTGGAATTTGTTGGTGGGGTCTTTTGTTAATTACTTGATTTCGTTGTTGTTTAGGAATTCGACTGTTTTTTCAATGAATTATGTTTTGTTCAAAATTACTGTAGTGTTTCCCTTATCTGCTTTTGTGATGATTAAGTCATGTTCTTTTATTTTTTGTTTCAACGACTTTGAAATGAATATGTTAGACAAAGGTTTGAAATACAACTGCACAGACGCACACACGAACCACAAAATAAAACAGTTAATCACAGATATTGAGATAGCCAGTCACAAGCTCCCAGCAGAAGACAGGGAATTAACCAAAAATCTCGCCACCAACGAAGCCAAAATCCCAAAACGTGTTTCAATTCGACCATAAAATATACACACAGAGAGAAGGCCTAGCAATGGGATCGCCACTAAGTGGGTTAATCGCTGACATCTTCATCAATGCACTAGAAAATGCGTTCTTAGAAAAGACTTCAACAAAGGGAATAGCAATATGGAAAAGATACGTAGATGATGTAATTTGCATCTACGATACTGAACTAACAAGCGAAGAAACAATTCTCCAATCCATTAATAGCCTTCACCACTCTATCAAATTCACTAAGGAATCCGAAATAGACCGGAAAATAAATTATCTCGATATAACTATTGAACGTAAAGACAACGACCTTTCATATTCCATATTCCGGAAAGCAACACAAACCTCGCATGCAATCGACAATCAGTCTAATCACCCCAGTACGCACAAACTAGCGGGTTTCAATTCAATGGTGCACAGAGCTTTAAACATACCCATGCCAAAAGACAACTATAATAAGGAAATAAGAACTATTATGCAAATAGCAAAGGAAAACAACTTCGCGCCAAGCAAAATAAATCAAATTATAGCCAAACATAAAAATAAAGATAAAACGATTCCCAAACCGGACAGTAATGAGAAAAAATTTGCGCGTTTCAACTATGTGAATGCGAATACATATAAAATCACTAACCTATTCAAAAAGCAAGGCATAAAGATAGCTTTCACGACGAAAAACACAACCACTAGGCACCTCCTAAATAGTAATCTAAATAAACGTGACCCATATTCAAGGTCAGGGGTATATTCTATAACGTGCCAAGACACCGATTGTCAAGCTAATTACATCGGGCAGAGTGGAAGGCGAGTAGACACACGTTATAATGAACATAGGAATGCGATAAGATACGGAACACATTCAGCCGTGTGCGAACATATGTGTGACGCAGGGCACAGCTTTACCAACATAGAGTCGGACCTTAAAATAATCCATCACGAATCGAAAGGCAGAGCACTTGACATAAAGGAAGCAATCGAGATACACCTAGCCAAACGAAACAATCCCAACAATCTAAATGAACACACGTTCATGGAGAGCTCACCCCTCTTCACGCTACTAAAAACACACCCTGTCGGAAACAAAACACAATTTAGCGACACAGCCAAGCTAGATAAAAAAGGGGGGAAATTAGGGGGTTATTAATAGGTAAATGTTATCTGGATCAGGTGTACGATGTACTTTTCTTCTGCAATAAACCAAGGCCCATATTCGCGGCAGTATTAAAGGTGCCGGGACGTCCTCATAAGACCGTCAACGCTTAGTTCGAATGGGTTATGCTCCATGCGTGGCGAGGGCTAATCCACGGTCTTTAATAATTGTAGACCCACCTCATTCAATAACATACATCTTATCTAGGTTGGCAACACCTCACATAAACACATCGCTATCACTCCCCACAGCACGTAGGAGCAGGGGGGAGAAAGCAGGGAAAAACCAGTCGTTAAGATAACCACCGCAGTCGACCGCACAGTGAGTTCCAGTGAGCACGAACACTGCGAGTAGCTGTTGTACGGAAGACAATCAGATAAGTAGTTAGCCTAAAATTTTATAGTTTAACCATAGTTTACAACCATATAATCTCTGTAAAGTACAATCTACGGATAGCTATCACCATTTAGCATTTCACCTAACATATATACTGCATTTAGCATACACTGACAGTTGCAGTACCAATACTGCAACTAAATAATTGTACATATTGTAAATATTTTCACCTGTATTTCAAACATAGATTTTGTAGCCTAAGTGTAATGGATCTGATGATGATCGCTTGACGATCGAAACTGGTCATCCTAGTGTTTTATTAATCTCATGTAATTTATTTCAGGATTAGGGCATAACCCATCTCTTTTGGGTACATTCGTGTTGACCGACTGAAAAGCACTAAACTCATGTGAACGCAATCTGGAATGACCGTAATCAGGAAGATACCATTTATTATCAGTTTCTAGAATCGTAGTCGTCGCCTATGCGTAGCGCTACCGATAACAACGTTCCAATTAGCGCTACCGTTCTGGTCCAGTTTCCTTTAGTAATGAATCTATTGAATTGTTCTTTTGGACCGCACATCCACATATGGTTGGGAGGAGGGACCAATCTTAAGGAGAATATTGGAAAACAAGAGCGGCATTGCAAGTTCCGTGACGATATATCGTAGAATGTACACGTATCTGAAAGGCCAAATACTAAAAGAAAAGGAATATTTATTGGAAAATGTTGTTGTTGTTGTTTCTTTGGAGAGACTTGGACATCGTGGACATTTATCCTCGTGTAATTTAGTGTGCGTAGAATTGTTCTGATAAACTGTGTTGTTGAGGTGTCTGTAGTAGTGTTTGCATTTGTAATTCAGGTGTGGTTTTGGAAGGAGGTGACCATGGCCTTAAGTTACGAACCATCCCCGCATTTTCCTGGAGTAGAAGTGGGAAACCAAGAAGAACTACATTTTGGATGGCTGAGGTGGGAATCGAACCCACCTCTTCTCAGTTTTTACTAACGAGGCCGAATGTCCCCGTTTTAATTCACTTCTTTAATTGACCATTTAATTTGTATATTTAATCGAAATAATTTATATGTTGAATTATTCGATTCACATGTAAATAGCTTGCCACAGTGGGTGAGTGGATAGCGTGTCGGTCTACTAACCCTAAGATTGCAGGTTCGCTCCTGGTCGTGGTTAGTGATTTTTGAAAGGCGGCAAAAATACGACACGCATGTCTTACGATGTTGGCATGTCAAAGAACCCATTTGAATTCAGTAGGCCGTGTTCATAATGGCAAAATTAATTTCGGGAGTTTCCGCCAACACAAAGTTCCTCATTTCTCTACTAGAAAGCGCTATAGTGTTCAAGAGATACCAGATATCTAACCTCCTTGACTTTCATAGTGATTCAAGGAACAACGAAATTCGACATGTAAGCTACCCTCTGGGTGTCAAATTACAAAGCTTGCACATGGCACCCGAGGCCATACGATATTATTATTAGCCCTCAAACCAGAATTAAATTACTTGGCAGAGCCGGCAATCGAACCTGGACCACCGGGGTGACAGCCAAGAATGCTAGCCACTACACCAGGAAGTGGACTATTGAACAAGGGTTACCTACTGTTTTTAACAACCGATGAAAATATTTACTCGTTAAAAAATATTAACACAACAGGTACAGTGGAAAAAGGAAATGGGTCATAGATCTTTACTGTACCTTTATATCAGGGGATTCTTATACATTTCTTTTCATTCCCATCAGAAGTGTGTTTATGTATGATGCAATAGGTTTCGCTGCACGCATCTAATCATATTGGGCGAGTTCACATCTCCACACTTGTGTGAACCACCAGCGTGGTAGTTGTCTGCAAATTTACACTAATTCTGTGGCCTAAATTAACATTTTAATGGCTCCGAGGCATTGGCACGCAAATGAAATAGCTTTGGTTGAATCGAATGGAATGCATTCCATCCCATCATCAGGTGAAGCAGAATATTTTACTATAACATGGCAGGCGTGAGATCCATCAGCTTAGGCACACTCCACCTTGGGATGGGTAGCTGCGTTTCTGGTAGTGCTGGTACTTTTAATCGATTCATTTCAGTTGTCGAATAGCGTCTTCGGTGGCGTAGTCGGTAGCATGCTTAGCTTCTGTGCTCAAGATCGCGGGTTCAAACCCGGCCGAAGTCGTCGGACTTTTAAGAGCGTTAAAATCCTTCAGTATGCCTTCCTTCGGAGGTGAAGTGAAGCCTGCGTTCCCATGTCATAGATTTATAGCATGTAAAAGAACCTTCCACTGCCGTAATGAAACTTGTGTGAAGCTACATTTCTAGGTTAGATTTCGTTGAAACGCTCTATCAAAGTTGCAACGTTCACCACTAGGTGTCAGTGACATCTGGCTGTGGAAGTTGGAACTACTTGAAATTGAACGGAACTTGTAACTCACCCCATGGGTGTCCGCATATAAGCAGCTACAGCCACTGGCGAGCCGAATATGTCCTCGGACACTAAAATAATATAACCCCTTGCACTACAGCCCGTGAAGGGCCTAGGCCTACCAAGCGACCACGGGTCCCCACGGCCGTTAATCTTGGTTTTCGTGATCGGGACGCTGTCTCACTGTCAGGCAGCTACTCAATTATCCTCACGAGTGTACCCCGTTTCAGCCCTCACGTCAGTTTTTAAAATCCCTGACGGAGCCGGGAATTGAACCCGGGGCCTCTGGGTGTGAGGCAGGCGCGCTACCCCAACACCACGAGGCCGGCTTTCGGCACTAAAAGCCATACACTAAATAAATAAATTGTCGAATGATGGATTAATCGTAGCCGAAAAATCGATTAATTATTGTAAATAACGATTAATTGATTGAGTAGGCTACTTGATCGATTAGTCGTTGTACTCCGCTCTCACAGAAGCAAAACAGACATTTAATTAATTAAAATATATTGTATCATATATTTTCAAATAATGCGCCTTCTTTGTAAAAACTTGGCTAACACAAAATAAAACAAAAATGTTCCTGTCCTAAATTGTAAACATTGAACAAGAATTCAAAATCCTTGCTAATAATGATCGTTTGGCCTCCTGAGAGGTCGAGTGCAAGTATTTCTAGTTGACGCCCGTGGGCGAACTGCACGCCATAATGAGGATGAAGTGATCATGAAGACGTCACATACACCCAGTCCCCGAGTCACGGGGATTAACCTTTGGAGATTAAAATCCCTGATGGCCCCGCCGGGAATTGAACACGGGTCACTGTGGGCCAGTGCCTAGCGCGCTAACCTTTTTTCGAAACCCTTCCCAATTTGATTGATGTTTTTCATTCCACTGTAACTGTCATTTATTTGCTTGTTGCTAACATAAACACTTTGTATATTTAGGCGAAAAGTATTATTTATAGGAAAGGAAAATAATGGAATAGTATTGTCAGACACGCGCTGTTGTAAGTTCAGACACAGTATATTCTTTCAGTAGTATATATCCTTTTAAACCGACAGCGATATCTACGCTCGTTAACGCGCAGCACTAGGCTATGAGCCCAAGCTCTCTGCTGACTCGGTAGACGTGGGTTTGAGCCCCACCGTCGGCCGTCCTTGAAATGGTTTTCCGTGGTTTCCCATTTTCAACTCCAGACCAATGCTGGGACGGTACCTTCTGACAGGCACGCCCGCTTCCTTCCACATCCTTGCCCAGTTGCATTCATCTTAATTCATGTCATCTCTCATTAACTTGTCTCATGAGGTTGGCATCAGGGAGGGCATCCGGTCGTAAAAACATCCGCCACATGGGCTTTCATGGCATCTCATCCCTGACTCCGTTGGAAACGGGAATAATAAGGGGTAGACATACAGTATACTGTAGATCTCATTTGGGGCAAAAACAAGTAACCGATCGTAAACAAATGATCATTCAAGAGAATTACCTGGAGTAGTGACGAATCGCACACTGATGTCAAAAATGTCGACAATTTGTGTTATAAATGATAAATGAAAATCCACAGCCTGCTTCCAGTCGACCGACTGGGTCAGGGAATGGAATGAATGAAGCCCCCAGCTAGCGGCGAGGATATGAACTGTGCCGGGCCGAGGCCTGTCGCTCTCCCCTGGAGCAATGATTAAATCAATGACAGATGAAATGAAATGATAGTGGAGAGTGTTGCTGTAATGAAATTGTGACAGGGAAAACCGGAGTACCCGGAGAAAAACCTGTCTGCCTCCGCACTGTCCAGCACATATCTCAAATGGAGTGACCGGGATTTGAACCACGGACCCAGCGGTGAGAGGCCGGTGTGCAGCCGCCTAAGCCACGGACGCTCTCACAATTTGTTTATAAATAAATCTTTAAACAAATAAACAAGACGATTGGGGCTGCCAGAACTGTGTCGCGTCGAACCCACATAACAGTAAATCAGGACCGTTGCAAGAAATTGTTGTCTGAGGCTATTGCACAACGACAATAATGTTGAAATGCGAGATTTCTCACACGGGTCCCCTAGTCTACATAGGCTACATTTTAAGAGAAGTACACACTAAACGCTTATTGTAAGGCCTAGTCAGGCAACTGAAAGTGCCCATGTTTCCGTAAGTAGGCCTATTGCTAGAAATTTAGGCACGTGACAGTATTGAAGTACAAAATAGTACATTATTATTATTATTATTATTATTATTATTATTATTATTATTATTATTATTATTATTATTTTAAAAATACACCTGCCATGTCCAATGAGGTAACATGAATAAATATTACCCCGGTGAACGTTCAAGAGAAAACAATGGATAAATATAACAAGCTTTTTGTGTGTGTGTGTGTGTGGGTGTGTGTGTGTATGGGCAGGAAGGAAGAAAGAAAGAAAGAACGGTGAGTATTACCATTCTTTGTAGAAATAAGCTACGCTTGCTGGTTCGATACAAGAAAATGTATGGAAATAGAAGCTCAGAGCACAAGAGAAATATTTTCTTTGCCAACAAATGATAAAAAGTTTTTAAAGGAATCTCCACTCGTATCTTTGAGGAAACCATTTCTCCCCAACCCCTCCATCTGAATCATGACGAAGCGCTTCATTCACATTCTTTGTATGAAAGAGAAACGTCTGCAGAATCAATTTTTCTCCTTTATGTCTTCTGTTTGTTGAAAGAATGATACAAAGCAAAAAACACCAGAATATTTCATAAGATCATGCAACCTCCAGTGTGGCACGTTGTGACCTGTGGTATTGGGGTCGGAGTTTATGAAGTTAGTGGTTCTAAACCTTATTCTCTACCTGCAGAGAATGGTCTAAACTTCTTTACCTCAGAGCCAATTTATCGTAAGCTTAGCACCAGAACAGATGGTTTATTTCCTCTTCAGAATATCCCAGGAAAGAACCTCAATTTTCCACCCCTTTAGACAATAATCATCAGTCAACCTTCTAAGTCAGTGGTTCTGAACCCGTAGAAGTCTGCGGTCCACTCAGCCTGAAATTGAATCATGTACGGATCCCCCCAATACACATTATCAGTTATAACCCTTCCTCAATAACCCTTATTTTAAATATATTTCAATTAAAAACCTGATAATCATCGCCGCGAATACATTTGGACAATTCTCATTCAACGCACATCGTTTTTGAAATCCCCATTTATAGGCCACTTTTTTATACGTGCTGGTGGACCCTTTTTCTCCCGCGGACCACTCCCGAGGCTCTCGCGGACCACCGGTTAAGAACCAGTGTTCTAAGTGATGTAAGTTGTTCGGATACTACAGTAGACTATTTTTGACTCTTGGAGATCAAATTATCCCAAATTGAAATATTATAACAGGGATCAGTAGCGAGCTCTGCAATGCTATTACAAGCACATTCATATTGAGCATGGGGTCGTCTTCTCTCATTTCAGTTAAGACCCAAGCAGCATCCCCTCTCCCGGAGAGTTCCTGATGGCTTCATGAGATGGAAGCGTTCTAAGTCATAACAAGGGATTTTGAAGCCAAGTCTCCTTATTTGGATGAAGTCCTTCGTCATTGTTGTGTTGACGTGGCAATGAGAAGCTTAACTAGCAACTAGCGTTGTTGTTAATTTGTATCAGCGGCTTGGGACCTCTTTGCTCATCAGCCCCGTGTACTTGGGTTTATGTTCAATTTGTCTGATAACCTATTTTTCTGTGGTGACAAATAGTGTGTGTAATTGTATTCACTAGGGTCGAGGTAGGTGCCCCGGGACTAAAAATAAGGTATTATTCCAGCAGTTTCCTGAAGGAAGTGTAGAGAACACCTAGGAAAAGCCACACTAAGGATAGCCACAGTCAGTGCGTCGGGGTTCGAACCTCCGTTCTCTTGGCATGCTACAGCTCCCCACTGCGAACATAATGAGTGATTCAACATACACGGCTACGCCATGGGTCTATGTGCATATAATATAGTCTCACATGACAGCCTTGAAGGTTCATTTTGGCGTTTAGTTGCCTACCACGACCGCGATGTGCAGCTGCAATAACTTCGGAGAATCCTGGCGTTAAGAGCGGGTATCCTTGGCGTGGGATATCCCGGGATATTCTCACACTCCCTCCAGGCAATGCTGGGATAGTACTTTATTTCAAGTATTGGGGCACCTACCTCATTCCCGACGCTAATAATGACAGTAAAACACACTATTACAGTCACCTCAAAACGCAGGTTATCAGACAAATTGAACACACACCCAAGTGCACGGGGCTAATAATCATGATGTCCCAAGGTCCTAAGACGAATTGACAACAAGCACACAGGGCTGCGAGGCGTGAATAGCGTTAGGAGGCAGAATTGTAGAGATCGATATCGCTTAGTCCGCGTTTTCTTAAACAAATTATTAACTATAGGGTTATATTTTATCGGCAGCGTCGTGCGTCCAATCGGCTATTGCCCATTAAGGGGCGTGGTGGCGCAGCGGTCAAGCTGTATGTCTCTCACCAAGGCGGACCGTGTTCGATTTCCGGTCAAAGCATGTGAGATTTTCGAAGTGAAATGCCATGGCTGTGGTTCGGATTCAACGTAAAAAGTCCTCTCGGCACGCCGGAAGGCGGAGGTAGATTTCACCGGACAAACTTGGGGATAGTCGAAAATAGGCAGAATATGCAGGTTTTCGTAGAAGGATCAGACCACATTTATTGCGTGAAAGTATTTTATAATTGGAGATTAATTAACTTTGTTTTTCGTCATTTTATGCATATTTTAAACATTCTATTGTCTTATGATGACGGTAACCTTCTTGTCATTTGGAGTCCATTTTTATACTTGTGGTCACACTGTCCTTATGCAAAGTTTCGACACTGATGTGTAACTATGTAACGGTCTGTTACTTCTTCAAGTAAAATTATATCTCCCGCAGAGAGGTTGGTTGGTTCCTCAGTTTAGGGGCTGCGACAACGTGGTCATGTAACCCCGTGTACTTTGGGTGAGTGTAGAATCTGTCTGATAAACGGTGTGAATTGTGATAGCTGTATTAGTCTGTAATTCAGGTAAGGAATGCAGACGCTAAATTTCAAGCAGTAGTTCCTAATGTTGCTACCAGATACTACCGTCAACGACACCTATCTGTGAACTTGGCTACTAGATGCCACCGCAATCAGCAACTCGCAACGAACGTTGGAACTTCCCCTCCAAAGGAAAGCATACTGAGGGATTTTTAGCGCTCTTAGAAAATCTGACGACTTTGGCCGGCTTTGAACTCGCGACCTTGGGCATAGGAGTTCAGCATGCTACCAGTTAAGTCACCGAAGCCGCATCACATTTAGTCAGATGGAAATCTGAATCTGATCTCGCGCAAGTGCGTTGTCATGGCAACGTCTGATGGCTCAACCCTCATCAATTTAGTAGTGTTGCCATGTCAACCACTGATAGCTCTTGGCATTTTCTTACCATTCCGAAATCATTTTTCTCATCCCTTGGCGTAATGGTGGCTCATATCAAAAATTCTTTCAGACAAAAGTTTTAGGTAATTATTAGGGGAATATTGTCCATTTTGTACGGTTTTGATATTGTGCCTATTAACAGAGATATGATTAATGTTTCCCGAAAAAAACACTATTTCCCACCCCTTTGGTCAATGGTTGGTGCTATCAAAAAAACGTTTCAAACATAAATTTCTGAGCTTTATCCGACACATAGTATGAACTTTGAACGGATTCGATATTTCACATATTAAGAGAGTTATAGCAATATTTCATTTTTTCGAAAAAGAAAGTCCCCCATTTTCATCCCCTTCGACCGATTTAGCCCAGTAACGAACTCGTCCGAGATTTTATGGGTATACATATTCGGTAAAAAATTCAAAGTGATTGGTGCAAAATTACGGCAGTTATCGTGTCCACAAGAAACTGATATGCATATATATACATATATTACAAAAATTATATATAAACTTTTGAACTGACGGTGGTTTTGGGGTCTGGGGGATGTGAAACGTGAAGATATGTCGAAATTTTCCGGAAATCGAAACATGGTACCCATTGCAATAGTTAGCTTTCTAATGAAATCTACCTAAAATACTGCCGTCAACGACAACTAGCTGTGAACTTGGTTACTAGATGCCACCTCAATCAGCAACTCGCAACGAACGTTGGAACTTCCCCTCCGAAGGAAAGCAAACTCAGGTTTTTTAGCGCTCTTAGTAAATCCGACGACTTCAGCCGGGTTTGAACCCGCGACCTTGGGCATAGAAGTTCAGCATGCTACCAGTTCCGATACCGAAGTCGCTTCCCACTGACATATGAAAACTGAATGTGATCTCGTGCAGTGACGTTGTCATAGCAACTGCTGATGGTCATCCCTTATCAATTAAAAGTAAAGTTGTCATGGCAACCTCTCTTGGCACTTGGCATTTTCTTATAATTTAAATCATTTTGTTCACCCCGTGGCGTAATGGTGGGTCATATCAAAAATTCTTTCAGACAAAAGTTTTAGGTAATTATTGGAGGAATATTGTCCATTTTGTGCGGTTTTGATATTGTGCCTATTAACAGAGATATGATTAATGTTTCCAGAAAAACCCACTTTTTCCCACCCCTTTGGTCAATGGTTGGTGCTATCAAAAAACTTATTTGACATAAATTTTTGGCACTTATCCGACACATATTATGAACTTTGAATGGATTCGATATTTCACGTATTAAGAGAGTTATAGCGAAATTTCACTTTTTCGAAAAAAGCCTCCCATTTTTACCCCCTTTGACCGATTTTGCCCATTAACGAACTCGACCGAGATTTTATAGGGATACATATTATGTAAAAAATTCAAAGTGATTGGTGCAAAATTACGGCAGTTATCGTGTCCACAAGAAACTGATATATATATATATACATACATATATACATAAATTATATATAAACTTTTGAACTGACCGTGGTTTTGGGGTCTGGGGGATGTGAAACGCGAAGATATGTCGAAATTTTCCGGAAGTCGAAACATGGGACCCATTGCAATAGTTAGCTTTCTAAAGAAATCTACCTAAAAGGAGGTCCCGTGGCTTATGATTGCGAGATTAATGGTCACGTTAACCTACAAGCATCCTTTTTTTTTTTTTTGTTGCCCGTGTACCACCCGACTGCAGCTGACGTAATTGCGTAATTGCCACTTGGTGACAGATGCAGCTGACGAGACGAGTGCGCTAAGAGATAACACGGGGAATTACGTCAACCGCGGTTGGCCGATGCACGCCCAACAGCCGAGTTGACGAGCGACGGTGTTGACATATAAATATATCCCTGTATGTCAATTTACAATTTGTACCCTATGACTAAACACTTAGTGACTTACTGTTGGGTTCAATAAGGGTTGAATTCACTGCTGCCACCCTTGTTTCAAAGTCACCATGTTTGCAGACCATTTAGAGACAATGAAATTGGCACTTGTAAAGCAACTTGAAAGTTGGCAGAATGAATTAATCGGCGTCTGTTACTGTGACGTCATCCGAGTTTGCCAATCGTTAGATAGATAACAACACAATAACATAACCAGTAATTTAACGCTATTGATACATTTTAAATTCATGTAGACAGTATATTCTCTCTACTACATATTATTTACTGTATATGACGTCTATAATCTACTGCTATGTTATTCCAGTGTAATTTTAGGACGATTACGTTGGCAGCAGTGTAATTTTACGGGTGTTATGTTGTCAGCATTGTCTTGGACAAGAAATTTTCTCCTAGGAATAAATAACTTATTTTTAGCGTACTTTTCACATTTTGCAAAAATGAGGAAAAAGTAGACTTATGAGATCGGGCAAATGTGTGTCTGTCTGTCTGTCTGTCTGTCTGTCTATCTGTCTGTCTGTCCTTCTGTCTGTCTGTCTGGCTGTGTGTGTGTGTGTGTCCCACCATCAACTCCTAAACGGCTGCAGCAATCGAAACAAAATTTGGTAGGAGTAAAGATCTATACCTGAATATCTCACGGCCATATTTGAAAATGATGTCAGGGCTACCAACTGCTAAAAAATCGCAATTGAAATTTGAGCTCCATGTTGGATATCTTGGAAGGTATAAATGGGAGCTATTTCAAAATTGGCACACGTATAGATAATAATATTGCAGTTTAATTTCCAGGAGGCCATACATCGCAGTGTTGCCAAAATGATTATAAGCCTGCTGATATGTCCAATTTTTAAATGCATATAACTTCTACACTATCAATTGGAATTCAACCAAATTTCGTATGTTGTATGTGTAAATAACCAGATATGACGGAGCGTATTCTTAAGACCCACCAGGGCTGCCAACTGTTAATAAATGCTCTTAATTTATTTTATCCAAATACCAATATATCAGAAAGTATGCAAGCCGACAGCTTTAAACTATGCACACGTATAGTACCTGACATTCTATATTAATTTGGAGTAACTTATATATGTCAGTACTACCAACATGATTCTAAGCCTGCTGACAGGTCCAAATTTAAATACATGTAACTTCCATACTATCATTTGGATTTCAACCAAATTTCGTATGTGGTATGTGTACCATAACAGATATGACTATGCGTGTTCTTAAGAGCAACCAGGGCTGCCAACTGTTATTATATGCTGTCCCTATTTTTGTTACCCTAATATCAATATATCAGAAAGTATGCAAGCCAATAGCTCTAAACTTTGCACACGTATAGTACCTGGCATTCTAGATGAATTTAGAGTAACTAATATACGTCAGTGCTGCCAACATGATTCTAAGCCTGCTGATAGGTCCAATTTTAAAATGCATGTAACTTCTATACTAACTAATGGATTTCATTCAAAATTGGCCCAACAATAGATCATATTATTTCAGATTATTACTGACCAATAAATGCATGACATTGTTGCCAACATGATTTTACGCGTGCTGTTAGATCCAATGTTTAACTGCATGTAACGTCCATGCTATCCATTGGACTTCAACCAAATTTTGTATTCTGTACCTTAAGAGATGGAACTAAGAATATATTCAGTCATCAGGGCTGCCATCTGTGGTGCTCTATTAGGCTACATTATGCCAGGTATACAGTATTTCGAACTAATTAGAAATTTCGATATTAGCAACATAATTTCGTCATTATTCTAGATAGGTTCATATACTGTAGAATAATCATTGGCATGAAAAGTCGGCTCTTTAGTTCGTCACGGAACATCTTGTTATTGGTGAAATTAAGGTTACTCTAACCTTATTCACATAGCGGATTTTGTACGAGCAGCGACGACATGGTGATTACTAGTGCTCGGATTTTTAGGTAAATAAATATTTTTTTATGTAAATACATTTTTAAGCATTTTTCTATAAATACATAAATTCCTGCTTTTCACTTATTAGCACATAAAATACATAATATTTACACTTTTTAAAATGCTAGATCTTTCAGTTATTGCATTTTTGTTCTGTGTTACTTCAACGGGGAAGATACTGTGAGCTATCTAATCATGCAGAGCGTATGTCAGCTTGCATCTGCGTTATTCTTAACTTGTCGCCCCGTGCCACTCACTGTGGAAACCGGGAATTTCCTTGTCCATATCCATATTGCACCACGTGATAGACCTCCCCTCCCCCAGCTACCTGGAACCAGTGTCACTCACATGCAGTTCATTTCTGGCACTGTGAAGTGTAAGGCAGTTCTACGATGCCTAAAGTAAAAACAGCAACAAGTTATTGTCTGTTGCAGAATTTAAAGATAATTTTACTTCTGATGGGGGAGTTATGTTCTGCCAACCTTGTTGGAAAGCAATCAAGGCTGAACAGCGATCTCTAGTTACACAACACCTCAAGGACAAGAAATATATTGCCGCAGTTTCGCGCCTTTAGAATACGTGTTTCGCGATAATTGTCGGTCATTTGTGATGGACAACCTGAAGATGTATCTCGTTAGCCTACTTTTCACATTTTGCAAAAATGAGGAAAAAGTAGACTTATGAGATCGGGCAAATGTGTGTCTGTCTGTCTGTCCTTCTGTCTGTCTGGGGGCGTGGTGGCTCAGCGGTCTAGCTGTATGCCTCTCACCAAGGCGGTCCGGGTTCGATTCCCGGTCAATGCATGTGAGATTTTCGAAGTGAAATGCCATGTCCTGTGGTTCGGATTCCACGTAAAAAGGAGGTCCCGTGGCTCATAATCACAAGATTCACGGTCACGTAAAACTGCAATCTTCCTTCCTTCCTTGTCCTTCTGTCTGTCTGTCTGTCTGGCTGTGTGTGTGTGTCCCCCTATCAACTCCTAAACAGCTGCAGCAATCGAAACATAATTTGGTGGGAGTAAAGATCTATACCTGAATATCTCACGGCCATATTTGAAAATGATGTCAGTGCTACCAACTACTGAAAAATCGCAATTGAAATTTGATCTCCATGTTGGATATCTTGGAAGGTATAAATGGGAGCTATTTCAAAATTGGCACACGTATAGATAATAATATTGCAGTTTAATTTCCAGGAGGCCATACATCGCAGTGTTGCCAAAATGATTATAAGCCTGATGATAGGTCCACATTTTAAATGCATATAACTTCTACACTATCAATTGGAATTCAACCAAATTTCATATGTGCTATGTGTACATAAGCAGATATGACTGAACGTATTCTTAAGATCCACCAGGGCTGCCAACTGTAAATAAATGCTCTCAATTTATTTTATCCAAATACCAATATATCAGGAAGTATGCAAGCCGACAGCTTTAAACTATGCACATGTATAGTACCTGACATTCTATATTAATTTGGAGTAACTTATATACGTCAGTGCTACCAACATGATTCTAAGCCTGCTGAGATGTCCAACTTTAAATACATGTAACTTCTATACTATCATTTGGTTTTCAACCAAATTTCGTATGTGCTATGTGTACCATAACATATATGTCTATGCCGATTCTTAAGAGTAACCAGGGCTGCCAACTGTTAATAAATACTGTCTCTATTTTTGTTACCCTAATATCAATATATCAGAAAGTATGCAAGCCAATAGCTCTAAACTTTGCACACGTATAGTACCTGGCATTCTAGATTAATTTGGAGTAATTAATATACGTCAGTGCTGCCAACATGATTCTAAGCCTGCTGATAGGTCCAATTTTAAAATACATGTAACTTCTATACTAACTAATGGATTTCATTCAAAATTGACACAACAATAGATCATATTATTTCAGATTATTTCTGACCAATACATGTGTTATTGTTGCCAACATGATTTTACGCGCGCTGTTAGATCCAATGTTTAACTGCATGTAACGTCCATGCTATCCATTGGACTTCAACCAAATTTTGTATTCTGTACCTTAAGAGATGGAACTAAGAATATATTCAGTCACCAGGGCTGCCAACTGTAGTTCTCAATTAGGCTACATTATGCCAGGTATACAGTATTTCGAACTAATTAGAAATGTCAATATTACCAACTTAATTTCGTCATTATTCTAGATAGATTCATATAGATTAATCATTGGCATGAATCTTAAATTACGTTCTCGCTTGCTGAGCCCAAGGTTGCAGGTTCGAAACCTGGCGCAGTCAGCTGGCATTTGAGGGTGCGCAAATGCGAGGGAGCCGTGTCAGTACATTTACTGGCACGTTCAAGATCCCCTTCGGGGCAAAATTCCGGCACCCCGGCGTCTCTAAAAGCCAGGGTAGTTAAAAGGGACGTAAAACCAATAACATTATTATTATTATTGAATCTTAAATTTTAAGAAAAGTAGGCTCTTTAGTTCGTCACGGAACTTCTCATTGTGTATTGTAATGCTTCTGCAGTCAGTGAGACATAGCATAAATTTCATTCGTGAGTACTGCATATTGTTTATATCCACATTAAAGAACTAAATTATAATTAAATAATTTTATTTTTTGTCACATATTTCAGGTATTTTGAATACATAAAAAATAAATCATTTCCCGATTTTTAGCACCTAAAAATCCGAGCCCTAGTGATTACAAAATGGTGATTGTGGCGTTATGGGGAGACATTGGCTGAAAACCATTAACAATACTTTTCTTTAATTTGCTTATATGAAAGTACATATTTTTGAGAACATTATCTCAAAATTTTACGTCGCAATTCAAACTGCAAATGGTATTTATAAATTAATAACTCATGCACTGCAGTTTGACTCGGTCACTCTGTTTCTTTTCTCTTTGACAAAGGAAGAGGTGTTCTCAGAAAATTTTGTCAGTCAAATTTTAGTAAGGAATTTAACGAAGCTAAGGAGACTGGGGAGAATCAGCATGAAGATTTAAGTGTAACAGATGTTTTATATGACTCAAAGAAATAATGAAATGATGAAGAATATTTTTTTAAGGCATTTACCCACAAATTCAAAAAATCACAGACAGTCAATGGAAATGTTTATCAATAATAAACAGGCTCTCAATACTACTGTAAATTTGTTTTATACATACCGATTACAATTTTTTGCCCGGCAAAACGTGTACCGAAAATAAAAGGGTAGCGTATCTCTACGAATAATAATACAGAAATACTTAAAAACCTTATTTATTTATTTTTTATTTATTTGTCTAGAAAAAGATTCCCGAGAGCAGAGCGCTGTCGTGGGGAACAGTACATAGTGCATTACATAGATGACGGACTAACTATACATATGTTAAATTATAATACATTTAGAGTACAGTATACAAATAAGCAATTGAAGTGTATTCAAAGCGACGCTTTTGACACAATACATGACCAAGGAAAAAGCGGTATAATATAATTTGAGAAATGAGACTATAAGCTAATGAGCATGCTTTGAAGTTATGAGTCAATTAGTGTTGATAAACATAAAATATAAAGATTATTTGGAAGAATGTGGTATCACAAGAGTAAGTTATTATACATACATTATTATACATTCAGAGCCAGCAAACTTCAACTTTACACGAAATGGCCCAATTTGAGAGATTCTTGCTAGATCAAGTGGTACCAGGTTGTACACTGAGATGAGCGAGTGCTGCAGTGCATTAACTCCAAATTTAGTCGTTCTATTGCTGACTACATGTAACTTTTTTTTTTTTGTCTTGTGGAGTGCATGTGAATTTCATTAACGAAAGAGAATGTAGTGTTTGTGGTCATGAGACTATGCAATATTTTATAAATAATTAAAGTAGAGTTGAAAGATACAAGCAGTTTTAACGGCAATATATTAGTTTCAGTGTACATTCTACAGCGAGGGTATAAACGATGGAATCCATACATTGATCTTAGAGCCCTGTTTTGTAGAACCTCAAGAATATTCAATTTAGTTAGTGAGGCTCTTCCCCAGATGAAACATAGGTATGAGAGCCGAAACTGAATCATTGCGAAGTATATTACACGTAGCGTCTGCGTTGTTACATAACACTTGATTTTAGCAAAGATTCCAACTAAAGCTGAGAGTTTATCTTTTAGATTCGTTATATGTGATGCCCAAGAAAGAGTATTGTATATTGTCAAGCCAAGGTATTTAATCTCCTTCACCCACTTAAGTCTGGTAGTACCAAAAGAGATATTTGTTGTTGCATTTAAATCATATTCACATTTATGGAACATCATGCAGACAGTTTTTGAGTAATTAGGTGTTAAGAGATTCATTCCTAGCCATTCCTCCAAGACATAACAGTCATGCTGGATATCAGATATAATCTCCTTTTCAGATTTAGAGAAGTAAAACAACGAAGTATCGTCAGCTAAGAGAGATAATCTACCCTTAAAAGGGCATAAGGTTATGTCATTTATATATATGAGGAATAGAATCAGCCCTAGAATAGATCCCTGGGGCACACTGTACGATACCCTTTGTAAGTTTCTTTTATTAGTTCCTATTTTTACAAATTGTTGCATGTTTGCCAAGTAATGTTTACCATAAACGTCCAAATCATTTAGAAACAAGTGTTCAAATTTCAGTCATATATGAACAAAATTGTAAACGATACGAGCATATATAAATTTTCGTGTTTTCTGCCTACGTCTTCCCTTACTAGAAACTTACTGTAAGTATTAGAGTAAGTTTACCAACTTCACGGTAAGTACCGGTACTTCGATTGTTACCACAGGTTGTTCTTCGTTGAATGACGGTAGAAAGACTGGGACAAGTGTTAATAAGCGAGAGTAGCTGTCTTGAACCCCAACAATACATCTCCTTCCTGCCGAGTGCGTACTCTGCGCAGAACGACACATCTTGGCTCGGCCTGGCTTGGTGATCAATCACACCAACAGGAACATGAGGTCTGTAGACGCATCTGGCGCTTGGCATGGTCCTGAGGGAACACATCGACCTTAGTGCCACCCCATCATCCACCCGTCCACTTTTGTTTTCATGTAACGCAAAAATTCCATTTTCAATTCACTCTAAAAATGTAAATAACATTACTCAGACTTACTTTGTAACAAAGCCGTAGTCAGTTATAGACTTATCCTCAACCCCGCAGGCAGAAAACCCGATAAAGATGATTGATTACCAAGTAAAGAACAGCTGGAATTATTCAATATGGTGCAGCTTTTGCCGAAGTTAGGTTCAAGAGAATAGTTGGTCTAACTATAGCAGGGCCAAGGAGCGGCTGGGGCTGGCAAGAGCTCAATACTCCATATCTATGACATCATTGTGGGGCACTGTCGAACGCACTAAACTGTGCACCCAGGTATATGCTATGGTAAATGTAATAAACCGGAGATTATTTATAATTGTCGGTTATTATATATAATCACCACTAAATATGGTATATGTGATAAATTATTGAATATTTATCAAATTAACCGGAGAGTTTATATAGTTTCCAACTCGTAATGGTCAATGTGAATAATTTAATTGAATGGTTGCACCTCGCTTCTCTAAATCCAAGGTGTGACAAAAGCATTGGTCACTGATAGATTAGACCAGTGTTTCCCAAACTTTTTTGCGTGTGTACCACTTTAAGATATAAGAATCTCTCGCGTACCACCTACTGGTTGGGAGATAGGGAACTATAACCCCACCACCACCACCACCACCACCACCACCACCACTACGTAGCAGACCAAAAGATGGATTGTAAGTGTTGTTTGTTACAGTTAGAATGTTGGAGTTAAAGTTCAAATAATAAAAAGTGTGTCCAGTTGTTTTATTATTTATTTCAATAAGTATTCAATTCAAACCTTCAGAAGTGACACTGTACAAATAATATTAATAAAGAACTCTTTATAATTAAACATAAAAACCAAAGTTCAACTAGCAACTTCAATGTGAAAGTTGAGCTTGAAAATTAGAAGCTAACTTTGGAATGTCTGGTTTAAGATGGTTGAGTCTCAAACGAAGATCGTTTTCCACTGTAAGGAGCCTGTTCCGGTATTTATTCTTGAGATAAACAAGATGAGAAAATGCAGTCTCACGCAAGTACGAAGTAGTGAAAGGCAGTAAAAATCTAACTGCTTTGTCAGCTAAGTCTGCATAGTCTGTACGCCTCTCAACCCAAAAGTTCACATGAACCATTTTTGAAAAAGTTTGCCTTAGTTCTGAATCATAATTCAATTCATAAAACTGCTCCTTGTCTTTGGCCTTTAGGCCCCTTTCACATTGGGCCACTCCGAACGCGCCACTGGAAACGCGCCACACCGTGGTATCACGCAACTAGGGGGAACTATTCACACAGTGTAGCGCGTTCGCCGGCAAACGCGCGTTCGTGTCTACAGTGGACCGAGGTTGTGATTTTAGTCGCCACCAGCCCAGTGCATTGTGAGTAATTAGCGCCTTCACATTGGCGCGTTTTCTGCCGGCCATTTGTTTTGTGGAAGTGCTGTCTGACGAAGAAGAACTATGGCCGCTCAGGTAAATTTTGACACAGAAATGTTATTTTAGAAGTGCAGTCTAGAAATCGTATCTGGGACTTCTCTTCAAAGGAATATGCAGACAGATATTTGAAGAGAAAGTGTTGCTTGGAACTCATAAAGAAGGTCATAGACGAAGCGTGTAGGAGTGTACCAGCAATTTCTATTCCTCATTACTCCCACCTTCCTAACACTGGAAATCAGCACAATATGCTCCTTCAACCAACTTTTCGTGAGTTTCCGGAACAACATAACTATTATAACAAGCCACCCTCCACATCCTTCCATGAGCTAACTTCTCTGCGTCCTACAGAGGGCCAAAAACATTTCCACACACTTACTTCTGCTCCTCGTTTTGATGAACACCAACAAGTAATATCACCGGTAGAAGCGTCAGTGGGATCAAATTCTAACGGTAGCTCAGAGAGTGAGATTGACAATTTTTATCAGTAATTGGGTTTTCATGCGTCAAATTTGCATAGGCTAGGCTTCAGATTAGTTCAATAATTTTTATCATAATGTTGAGAATTTTCCAGCCTCATGACATTTACACAATATATATATAATACGTGGAGTATTTTTTACTCTTACGTTTTTTCGTGCTTTTTTAATGTATCATTTTTATAAATTCAGTATACATTTACTTTTCAAGCAATTATAGCCAATTATTGCATCTATTGATATTAACATAACTTTGTTTTATTCTGTGTTTTGAACCACTTTCTTGGTTCATTTAACAGCTACATTGTGTAGTGATGAATAAAGACATTTATTACAATAAATCTGTTATCATTAACTTACCTTAATATCACAATTAACTTTTCTTCTGCCGATATGCTTTCCCTCATTGGGGAACCAACTCCAGTGATATTTTCTTTCAAACACTGCAAGAGTTCATCAAACGTACCAATGCTCATGCGAGAGAAAAGGAAAAACTTGTCCGAATTTTGACGAAGATCATGATATAAAGTGTAAAATAATCCTTTATGTTCGACCCTGACTATTATATGTCAGAAAACTGTACTATAATGAGGCTCATTAAAACACTATTTTTCATTATGAAACAGTTTCTCCCACCAATCAGAGCTCAAGAAACAGATGTTTGACCTATTAGATAATGATAGCATCGCACCTACGCTTAGTTCCACGGCCTTCTAATTTAAATTTCACTGCGTGGCCTAGTGTCATAGGAGGGTAATCGAGGAGGCCATGGTCAAATACAAGGCATTCTCTGCGTCTCATGCGCTCTGTTCAGTACATAAAACTGGCGAAATCTCGACAGATATTTATGAATATTTATGTTCGAACATAAAATAGTTATAATAATTATCGTCGAATATAAGCAGTCGTATGCAACTCACCTATAATGGTAATTAAGACACTCTTATGGAAATTATAAAACTCACATACGCTCGTTTTATAAACATACTCGTGTCTTAATTATTGCCATTATAGGCTCGTTGCATAATGTACTCTTATTAGATCGATCGCGTAATAAAGGATGAATCCAAAATCTTCGTTCTCCACGGCGTTTCCTTCGTTTTTAAAGAAAGTACACACCAATTACGATACCTATCTCCTCTAAATCCATGGCTGAACTGGAAAGAAGTTGGTGGGATGGAAACGCGCGTTTGCAGAGGCCCAAACAATATTTTAGCGCGTTTTGCGGACGCGCGACTTGGCAGCCAAGCGCGCGTCCCGGGTGGCCCAATGTGAAAGGGGCCTAAGTCCTCCGGCAACATATGAATGTTTTTATATTTTTATATTTTTGTACCGTAACGTATCTATTTTTTTATATTTTCCGTAACATCACCGCGTACCACTGCAGCAGTACGTGCGTACCACAGTTTGGGAATCGTTGGATTAGACGACTGTCTGGGCGAAAGCATTGTTCACTGATAGGTTAGACGACTGTCTGGATGAAAAGTACTGCTTGTACTACGAACAAGGGGGTCTGGGGCGTTAGTCCAAGGTTATGTATGTGTTTTCATTAAACCCTTATTAACACACAGAATGTAGCATATGAAACTGATTTTTATCACATTTACAAGCTCAGGGAGAGCGAGTTGTTGCTGTTGTTGTTAAATATGAGCGGCGTGGACATCGTGGTCATTTATCCCCGTGTACTTGGGTGTGTGTGTATGTATGTATTTATGTGTGTATGTATGTACGTACGTAGAATTTGTCTGATATCCTGTGTTATTGTGGTGTATATTGTAATTAGGTTGTGTGTTAACTTGTAATTCTGGTGAGAATTTGGTACAAGGTAGTCGTGGCCTTAAGTTAGGAACCAGAGAAAACCACTTCCAGGATGGTTGAGGTGGAAATCGAACCCACCTCTTCTCAGTTTCGCCTCAAGAGGCTTGAGCGTACCACGTTTCAACCTCCGAATGAGAATTACATGACTTCTGAGGTGACAGCCAAGAATGCTAGCCGTTACGCCACGAGGTGGATCCCATGACACATTCCTGGTTGTCATGCCCGAGGCGCGGGTGTGATTCCCGGATCTAACAAGACATTTAATTCTGGTCTGAAGTTGGAATGGGGGAGATTCATGAAGCAGAAGTGAGAAATGATTGGATCGATTCCCACCTCAGGCATCCATGGTAGTTTTCCATGGTCCTCTATTTCTATTACAAGAAGATGGTGGGATGGTAGCTACCTTAAGTCCACGACCTCCTACGTAATTCTAGCCCCAATTACTTCTAGCCTATTGTATATAGGCCTCACTACAGTACTACAGCCATTGCCATTACACAGGTTGTCGAACAGATTCCACACAAACCCAAGTACATGGAGGTTAATGACCACATTGTCCCAAGACCTTAAACGAATCGTGGCCTTAAGGGGGGATGTTCTTGAAATGGACTGAAAATGTCAATTTTCAATTTATTTTTTATTTATTAATAGAAATCATTGACAGTAAGTTCCCAAAGTTTCAGTAATAAAATCGCATCCGAAGTGCCTGAAAAATAATTAAATGTGTAGCGCGACTTTCCTGCCACGCCCTCGTTTTGAAGTAACTCTTAGATACTAGCACAGGTCAACAACGATTCTGTGGATTACATTCAAGCAAAATTGCACGGGATACATCTAGGAGTCCGTGATATATACTCTCTGTTTTTTCCAGGTCACCTGCGACCCTGTGACGTATCTTAGGAAACATAACAATCAGCTTCTAGGTTTAGCCTATAAAGAAACCATTCTTGTTTTGCCTTGTGCTACTGACGGCGATTTACGAAAGTTTTTCATTTGTTCATCATTCAATAATGCCACGGCCACGTAGAGTGTGTAGAAAAATGGATATGCAGCGTTTGCAGAAGCTGCTGAATGCTAGAAGGTGCACCCTTGAAGTGCATTATGTCAAGACCATCAGACAGAACCTATCCAGTGTAAGTGAAATGAAAAGTGCTGTGAGGGATACACATTTCCACATGGTGTCAACAGATAAACATCCCATCCACCATCTGTGTCACATTAGCTGGTGTAAATATCTACAGGCTCAGAGGGATAACATCCCTTACTTTCACAAGGAGCCTAGATGTTGTCAAGCCCACTTACAGGTTTCTGACTGATCCTGACCTTCTCAAAAAGTGTGTTCATGGCATACCCCAGAATCCAAATTAGTCTCTAAATTCACTCATATGGAAACGATGCCCTAAAACCACATTTTCTTCTGCTACAGTTGTCAGAATTGCTACTTATGATGCAGTCATTGTATTCAATGATGGGAATGTAGGGAGGATGAAGGTATTAGAGAAAATGGGCTTCAAGATAGGAGGTTTCACTCAAGACATCTTGAGAAAAATAGTTTTACAGCGCCTCTCTGCGGCTGAAAAGTCAGTTGAAGACCTATTTAAGGAAAGGAGGCAGAAAATAAAAAGCCAAAAGAGAAACCGTGAAGGGAAAGAGGACCCTGAGTACAGTTTTGGGGCCTTTTAAAGAGGTAACAGAAGAAAAAACGTTATGTCGAACTTAAAATTGCTTTTCCTCAAAAATATATTTTTCAATGTTTATGTACCTTTTCCTCAGGATCTAAAAAGGCTAGGATTTTGATATTTTGTACTTTTATTTCTATAAACATAATAAATGTTCTATCGTGAGGAAATCTTAAAATTCTGTGTATAAGCTGAGATATGGGGTATAGTGCTTGGAATTTTGGGTGGATTTTATATTATACGTACAGAATTACATTTAAAAAAATATTACAATTCTCGTATTAGATATATCCAAAACATCTCATGAGAGAAGAAGAGATAAAATACAGAAAGTTTTGTAGAAATCTGTTGAAAAGTTTCTGAAAAAAAAGGAACATTTATGATTTTTTGGAAATACAATTTTAAATTCTCTTAAAAAAGTTAATGTTGAAAATATAACCTAGAAACATCACAGTATATTCACTAACTTAATATTAAGCATGGTACAAAATTTCATTTTCATATCTTCAAAATTGAGGGTTTGGTGCATCTTTTAAATATGATGATGATAATTGTTGTATTAAGGGGCCTAACATCTAGGTTACCGGCCCCTATCTTTTATATAGTGTGTGTTTTTCATGAACGTCCCCCCTTAATTTAGGTACAATCTCAGGATTCATCTGGATTAGAATGGGGGGGGGGGGAAGTACTAAAAACGACTTATTCCATTGAAATCGAACCCACCTCATCTCAGTCCTGCCTCACGAGGCTGATGTAACCCCATTTCCAGTCCTCAGACCTGAATTAAATTTCTTGGCAGAGCTGGGAACCAAACCCGCATATCCGTGGTGACTGCCAAGAATTAAATAAAGATTATCTTATTATTATTACTATTGCTATTATCATTATTATTATCATTATTTGCGGTTTTCTTATCTAAGGTTTGGGATATCCTAGTCATCAGCTCTTTGTAGGCCTATCTAAGTGTGTGTAACTTTGACTGTTGGAATCCAGGATTGGAATAAGTGCCCTGGAAGTTCAAACCAACTATCATCCCGGCAGCTACTTGGAGTGAATGCAGAATAAAACTGAGAGAGAGCATATTTAATATGTTGCCCGTTGTCACCGCTGAGATTTGGACCTTGGATCTACGATCTTTCAGTCGTGATGAGAATTATGGAAGTTGTGTAATTATAAACTTTTCGGAAAATTGAGTGAATGAGATTACCACAATTTGCTGAGGAATTGCCTGTATCACGGAAGAAGAGCAGATTTCCATTTCAGTACGGAATGTAACCACCGCATATCTTCATCTTCCTTGAAAATTGCTCTAAAAATTTTCGAGGATATTCATAAATCACATTACAAACATCTCCGGAGGTAACACGCACCCTTACACTGCCACTAACAGGGTGGGTTAGGAGGAGGGGGTGGGTACATCTCGCCTCGCGCTCCTTGAGGGATGAGAGATGCGATTAAGAAAATAAATCAAATGTGTGACGGCAAGCTACAAACAGATGTAGTGAATATTTAATACTCAGACCGACATCATGGCGCGCTCATATAATTCAGGTAGACACAGTAAGCCTACATGCCACGCTGTAATTCATATGCAATTCTGACATATCTTGAAATCCAACAAAACATCTGCACCATTCGTGCATCAAATACATTATGATTTGCTGTTATTTTAGGGGATTGGGACATAGGTGTCATCAACCCCGTGTACTTGAGAGTGGTTTGAACCAGTTTGGTTACAAAAGTTTGGTGCTTTTCAGTCGGTCTACACGAATGTACCCAAAAAGAGCTGGGTTATGCCTTAATTCTGAAATAAATTACATGAGATCAATAAATTCACTAGGATGACCAGTTTCGATCGTCAAGCGATCATTATCAGATCCATTACACTTAGGCTATAACATCTATGTTTGAGAATACAGGTGAAAAATATTTACAATATGTACAATTATTTAGTTGCAGTATTGGTAATGCAACTGTCGGTGTATGCTAAATGTAGTATATCTAATGTTAGGTGAAATATCTAATGTTAGGTGAAATGCTAACATGGTGATAAAAATCTGGGTTTTTCTGTTTGGGGTGATTATATGGTTGTAAAAATCAACTATGGTTATACTGTAATAATACAGGCTGATACTTATCCGGTTGTCTTCCTGGCTGGGACTTCGAGCAGTTTCGTGTTCACTCTAGCACCAGTTGTGGTCGACTGAACCCGGGTGTTAACTGGTCGAAACTGGTTTTTCCATTCTCCTCCTTTTTTCCTATGTTCTGTCTGAGGTCAGTGCAATGTTTATTTGTGTGACGTTGCCAAATCTAGATAAGAATGTATGTTATTGAATACAGGATGATCTACAACTATTAAAGACCGTGGAACTGTCTTCGCCACGCGTGGACTAAAAAGCCATTTGAACTAAGCGCTGTCTGGTTATTTGTGATTCTGTAGTGATTGCAGCTGTATTAGGGTCAGCGATGGAATAAGTGCCTCGGGATTTGAAGTAAGAATATTACCGGGGCATTTGCCTGGAGGGAGTGCGGAAAAACCCGTGGAAAATCACACACACAGGATATCTGCTGTCAGTGTCGGGATTCGAACCTCCAACGTATTCATTCATTCATTCATTCGTTTATTTGCAATTGGGGGTGTGTCCCCCGGTGGCAAATTAGATATACATAACAAATAAATAATTGTACATAACAATTCACTAACAATTAAACTGGAGTATTTACACAAATAGTCAGTCTTTTCTTAAACACACCTATATGTTTGGGAAAAGGCTCTAAGACTGCGGCAGGTAGAGAGTTCCAATTATCAATGGCACGGTTTACGAAAGAATATTTACCATAATTTGTTCGCTGTGGTCGGCCCTTAACTTTGAAAGGGTGATCGCTCCTACCCATGTAAGTAGGCTTTTCCATACGTTTGCTAAGCTCACCCCATGCTGGTTGATTTGTATACGCGTTGTACATAGCGCAGAGTCTAGATTTCATTCTCCTAGCCTCAAGTGATTCCCACCCAAGTTTCTTTAACATACGGCTCACACTGCTCCTGGGATTAAAGTCACTGAGCACAAATCTAGCGGCCTTTCTTTGTACCATTTCCAACTCATTAATGAGCCCTACTTGATATGGATCCCAAACCGCCGAGGCGTATTCCAGAATAGGTCTTACAAGTGACAAATATCCTAATTCTTTAGCAGAGGTACTACTTCCTTTTAATACCCTCATTACAAAGTGCAGGGATTTGTAAGCTTTAGAAACTACACATCCTATATGACTACGCCATTTCATATCATTTCTTAAGTGAACGCCCAAATATTTGCAAGAATCTTCTTCTACAAGTATTTCCGAGCCAATGTTATATTGAAAATCTTGCCTTCGCACTTTCCCTATTTTTATTAGACTACATTTTCTTGTGTTTATTTTCATTTTATTTTCAATCGCCCACTTATAGACCAGGTTCAGGTCATCTTGAAGTACTGCATTGTCTTGTGAGTCATGTATCTTTCGATATATTACACAATCATCCGCTAACAATCGACAGTCACTGCGAATCCCATTTGGTAAGTCATTTATAAACGCCAAAAATAACAAAGTTCCGATTACGCTGCCCTGAGGGATACCCGACGTTACGGTAATTTCATCCGAGAATCGGCCTTCAACTTTCACTTTCTGGGAACGACCCGTCAAAAATTCATGGATCCATAAAATTACTCTTTTATCAATCTTCGTCGAAGCTAATTTATGGAGTAGCATGTCATGCGGCACGACATCAAATGCCTTCGCAAAATCTATAACTACGGCGACAACTGAAACTCCATCGTCTAACGATTCGCTAATATCTTGAAAAAGTGATTGCATCTGACTCTCGCATGAGTAACCTTTCCGAAATCCATGTTGCCTATCATTAAACCATGATAATGTTTCCCACTGTTCCCTCAAGTAATTGCAAATGAGATGCCCTATCTGTTTACAAACGATGGACGTAAGGCCAACCGGCCTGTAGTTGCCCAATTCAAGTCTGCTCCCTCCCTTAAATATTGGGACTACCGTAGCTCTTTTCCAGTCATCCGGGATTTGCGCATTGTTTATGGACACATTAAAAATCACCTCTAAGTATCGTGCCACGGACCTACCTCCTAGATTAAGTACTTCACTAACAATATGATCAGGACCCTTCGATATATTGTAACGTAATTTTTGTATTAGCTTTACAATTGCTGACTGGTTTATTTGGAGAAGTGGAGCCCCTGATTCACCGTTAAGGTCCAACACACAGCTATTGGATTTATTGAACACACTACCATAAAAGACATTTAATTCATTAGCAATGGCTTGCTTCTCAGTAATTAATTTACCGTCACCGGACATTATCATCGACAAATTATTTGAATTTCCCTTTCTTCTCCTAACATAACTGTAATTTTTTTTCCACCCATCGCCTCCCGAACCAAGTAAACCTTGCATATAATTGTCATGAGCAGCCCGCTTTTTTAAGACGAGCTCTCTTGATAAGGACTTCAATTTCAACATATACTTGTCACTATCATGTCTTTTATTGTATAATTTCCTAATTTTCCGTTTAAGACTCCTGGATGGATATACTCAGGTCACATCACTATCCTTGGTGCGCAACTACGCCTAGGGGTTGTTGGTATGTGTTCAAGTAGAGGCTGGGGACATATCTGTCATCATTCCAGTACCCCCAGGGGCTCACAACTTGTGGGACGTGGGTTGGCGACCAAGGGGCCCCAGCTGAGTTCGGCATTACTTCCACTTACTTGTGCCGGGCTCCTTTCTGTCATCTTTCCTATCGACCTCCCTTGGTCAACTCTTGTTCTTTTCTGACCCCGACGGTATTAGGGTATCCGAGGCCAAGAGAGTCTTTCACTTTCCCGCCTTAATTGGCCATTGTCTCATCTTTCCTGATACCCTCATTCTTCGAGGGTTCAACCTTCTTTTTCTTTTCATGATATCTCCTGCCTTGTGCTCAAGACCCTTCAGGAGGCAGGGTGTATGTAGCCCCACCACTTCTGGTGCGCCCTGGATATTGCTACACTCTCAAGGGCTCACGGCTGGTGAGTTCGGGAGTTGGCAATCCCGAGGGATTCCTGAGCTGGGTCTGGTTCCCCCCCCCCCCTTTTCCATTGCCTCTGGGGCGGACCTCTCCTCTTTCACTTTCCTATCAGCCTTTCATGGCTCTCCTTCCTTCCAAGTCCCTCAATCCTCATTCTTCGAAGGTTGAGGGCGTTTCTTTTCCTCCTGTCCTTTATTTGCCTTATTCTCCTATTGTTTTCCATTTCTTCTTCTAGTATATAAGTTAGTAGAGTTTTAGTTATAGTTTATATTTCATTATCATCTTCACGATCACTCAACCCATTAAAGGCCGATAACCTAGATGTTAGACCCATTAAAACAACAATTATCACCATCATAAGGTGTCAAACGAAAATGACCCTACAGCAAAGCGGTGAATAGTAATTCGCTCACCATGGCCGTACGGTGGAAATGAAAACTACGAGATCGATTAAAACCAGATCATGATTCCAACGCCAGGCTCGAAGTTCTCTGATAGTACCAGTTCAGATCACGGCAAGTTGCGTCATCATCAATTTCAGTAGAAATCGGACAGATGCGACATGCCTGGCCCATACAGGGTTCTGTTCCACATTTTCTGCAGGCAAATACTGGGATGTGAGTGGTTATTTTTCGAACGTCCTGGGGGCACTTATCCCAAATGCTGGATCCTAAAATTTACAGAAACACACACCACTACAGTCATCACGGAAACATAGATTAGATTTATATGATAAATTCAAAACACTATGTCTGAAGCTTCCAAAATGAACTAACAACCACAAACGCAAATGGCTGTTCCCTCAAGAAATCTAAGACTCGATGACACCATCATCGTGCAGTGTGGGTAATATTCTCGAGGTAGGCTAATTTGTTGAGGTGGAGGAGAGGACCGTATACAGTAATTGCGTCAGCTGTTGACTACTAGCATTAGGGAAGACGGGATAACAATCAATAATAGTATCGTAATAATAATAATAATAATAATAATAATAATAAAAGTAATGTTATGGACTTTACGTCCTTGTTATATACTGGGGCCTTTTTGAGATACCGAGGTGCCAACTATTGCCCTGAAGGAGGTCATTACCGTGCCAGTATGCCTACTGACAGTGTTCCCTCACATTTAATAACTCTTAAATACTAACTGACTGGGCCTGAATTCGATCCCGCAAATCTGGGCACAGAAGTCGATAATGGTACTGCTACGAAACGCCGCGAGCAATGACTACAAGGAGATATGAAAGTACAAATGTTAATTAGTTTAGGGGTTTGCGATATCGTTGTCCAGTAATACTGACATCACAATAACACTGATTATAAGACAAATTCCACTTTTACACACCCCAGTACACAGGGCTACATGACCACGATGTCGCAAAGCCCCTCAATGAATCAACAACAACATCAACAATGACATCGTTTTAATTTAGCCCCGTGTACTTAGGTGTGTATAGGATGTTTCTGATAACCAGTGTTACTTTGGTACCTATAGCAGGTTACTGCGTGTAACAGTAACTGAGGCACAAATTCGGAAGGAGGAGGGCATGGCCTCAAGTTAGGAACCATCCCGGAATTTGTCTTGAGTGGAAGTTGAGAACCATATCTAGAATGGCTCTGTGAAAATCGAAATCCCGTTTCTCAATTCTGCCTCCCGAGGCCGAACGTACCTAGTTCTAGCCCTCGGATCAGAAATCAATTTCTTGACAGAGCCGGGAATTGAATCCGGATTTCAGAGTTGACAGCCGAGAATGCTAGTCATTTTGTACGACCTTGTACTGTGTGGCATATTGAAGCCAGTTAAGGTACAATACTACGCCTTCTTGCTCCTTACACTAATATGAAGGCCACGTTTTGGTCAGTCATCTCTGACTTGAGACACATATTTCCTAATTTTCTTTTATGTCCCTGACTTCCTTTATGTGATGAAATAGGTTTGTGCATTGGACGAAGAGAAACACTGAAAACATTTATAGTAGCCTCTTTCATTCCTGAAGCAGAGATTACGTTTATTCCGCGCGAATTCCCATGGTTAGCTGACTGCAAACAGTTGGCCAAGCTGCGGGCTAGTTATGGTTGTTTTCGATGAATTAAACTCAGAACATTCCACACCAATGACAACAACATATATTGCCAGTAAAATTGACCCGGTTATCTCAATAGCCATTGGAATTTCACAGATTTTGAATAGTGTATAAGGTGTGGCAATTACATTGCATTGCAATCGTAATTATTTAATGGTGTAGGCCTACATTAAATTGTTTTACGATTAACTAAATAACTCGCATTATTTCACGTTCTCCATCAACGCCAAGAAAATATTACTTTACACTTCAGCTATACAGGGTGTATTTACAGAATGCTCATTCAGTATCGTCACGTGACGTGCACGCGTGCCCTCTAGCGACGGGCTGTGACCTTCCACGCTCTGGTCGGAACCACACCTCGTTACACACGCCACGATTAGCCAATGTCGTCACCGGTTTGCGCATTCCAGCCTCCGGCTCGTTACATTTGAACGCACCTTATATAAATCAGTAATATTGAAAGTCTCGAAATAGCTGATATTTGTGAATACATTAACTGATGATTACATTCAGTAAGTAATACCGCCCTAAAAATATGTTCAGTAGATATGAACAAAGGTGCATCATAAAAATCCAAGTTGCAAGAGTAAAATGTGCAACTCGGTGCTTTAGAGCATTGCAAGAACTTGCGGAAGAGAAGTCGTATTTGTAGAACTATTACAAGATGGGTGGAAGCCTTCCGTCAAGGAAGAGAGGAATGTGGTCACTAACTACAAACTAGAAGTGGAGAAGGAAAACAAAAATAAGAATAAGGGAAACAACAGACAGGAGGAAAGGAAATGCCTTCAACCCCCAAAGAAGGGACTTGGAAGAAAGGAGAGCCACGAAAGGCAGATAGGAAAGGGAAAGAGGAGAGGGACCGCCCCAAAGGCGATGGAAGTAGAAGAAAAACCGGACTCAGCTATGAAGCCCTCAGGGTCGCCAACTCCCGAACTCACCAGACGTGAGCCCTTGAGGGTGTAGCACTACCCAGGGTGCACCAGAGGTGGTGGGGCTACACACATCCTGCTTCATTGAGGGCCTTGTACAGACGGCAGGAGATATCATGAAAAGAAAAAGAAGTCTGACCCCTCGAAGAATGAGGGATCAGGAAAGATTAGATGAGGGCCAATTAAGGCGGGAAAGTGAAAGAGTCCCTAGGCTTCGGATACCCTAATACCGTCGGGGTTGGAAGGGAACAAGAGCTGACCAAGGGAGGTCGAGAGAAAAGATAACAGAGAGGAGCCTGCCACAAGTAAGTGGAAGCAATGCCGGACTCAGCTGGGGCCCCGTGGTCGCCAACCCACGTTCCACTAGTTATGAGCCGTTGGAGGGGGGGGGGGGTGGCTCTAAATACTTAGTAGGTAGAAAAGTGTATTTCGTGTATTTAGAGCTCATTTTCCTTTTGTATCTTACACATGAAAATGAACCTAACGTGAATTGTTCTGTTGGACAGCACGTCCACTTACGGTTGGGAGGTGCGACCAATCATAAGGAAAATAGTGTAAAAGATGAGCATTGTCAGATACGTGGTATTTCGAGTTCAGTAACGATACACTGTGTAGCATCTGAAAATTGCTAAGCGCCATTTCCCAGGCGTTTCTGAATATTGAATGTTTAATGTCTAAATACGCACTACTTATTGTGACGTCCAGTTTTTGCCATTCTGATTTAAAGTATAGATTAATTTCACAGCATCAGAAGAGCATCAGAATAGTCACTAGTCGATATTTATGATTCATTAAGGGGCTTTGCGATATCGTGGTCTAGCCCAGTGTACTTGGATTTGTTTGTCATTGTCATAGCTGTTGAATTGTATTTGCAATTAAGGCTAGGATTTGGAAGGAGGCGACTGAGGCCTTAAATAAGAACCAACATAGTATTTAACCACGGGAAATCACTTACAGGATGGCTGAGAAGGGAATCGAACGCATCTACCCCATTCCAATTTTTAGACCAGAATTAGCCTACAACTCTTGTCAGAGCTGGGAGCTCCATCCGGAGTATCAATACGTGACCACCTCGTGGTGTAGCGGTTAGCATCCTGGGCTGTCGGCCCGGCGGTCCGAGTTCGATACCCGGCTCGGACAAGGTATTTAATTCTTATCTGAGGGTTGGAACGGGGTACAATCAGCCTAATGAGGAAACACTGAGTTCTCAGCTAAACCATATTGGGAGTAAATGCCGGGATGGTTCCTAACTTAACATCAAGGCCACTTCTATCCCAATCCTTGCCTAAATTTTAAATACGCACAATACCACAATAACACAGGCTTATCTGACAAATTCTATATGAAATGACCTCGATATCCAACCCGTAAATGAAAAAAACAACAACAGCAACATCAACATTTTAATACGAACTCTGAGACACAGAAGAAAGCTGTATGGAATAAGATATAGGTCGAACATGAAGCAATGAACTTTTCATAAATTGACATTCTATGCAGCGTTTCCGAAACTGTGGTACGCGTACCACTGGTAGTACGCTCGTGATGTTACGAAAAATTTAAAAATATAAAATATATAATTTAAAACTATAAAAACTTTGATATGTTTCCAGAGGACTTTATGGCCAAAGACAAGGAGCAGTTTTATGAATTGAATTGTGATACAGAACTAAGGCAAACTTTTTCAAAAATGGCTCTTGTGAACTTTTGGTTTGAGAGGCATGCAGACTATGCAGACATAGCTGACAAAGCAGTTAGATTTTTCCTGCCTTTCACTACTTCGTACTTGTGTGAGACTGCATTTACTTCACTTGTTTATCTCAAGAATTAATTCCGGAATAGGCTCCTTACAGTGGAAAACGATCATCGTTTGAGACTAGGCATTCCTAAGTTGGCTTCTAATCTTCAAGCGGTTAGTTGAAGTTTGGTTTTTATGTTTCATTATTACGAGTTCTTTTATTAATATTATTTGCACAGTGTCATTTCTGAATGTTTGATTTGTATACTTTTTGTAATAGATGATAAAACAACTGGACACAATTTTTATTATTTGAACTTTAACTCCAACAGTCTAACTCTAACAAACACAATTTACAATCCGTCTTTTGGTCTACTACGTAGTGGTAGTGGTGGTGGGTTATAGTTACTATATCTCCAAACCATTAGGTGGTACGCGAGAGATTCTCATCTCTTACAGTGGTACACACACACAAAAGTTTGGGAAACACTGCTATAGACGACTTGAATAACCTCATCTTCGCTGTCATGCCCACGAAGTGACTCTTCTGAAGGCTCTTCTACACCTAGAAGAGTAACTCCCACTAAACATTCAATGTTTTCTGGCTTCCTGGAAGACAAGTGTGTAAACGTTTTCAGTCTGTTGTTACGTATCACTGAGTTACAAATATGAAGTTTGTATTGTTTGACTCTCCGATCATATTTCTGCCAGATTTCGTGTCAATGTGTATCTTTACTCTACTTTTTCCTCTTATCTAATTGTTATTTCTTTCATGTTTCTATATTTTGTTGCGAGAGTGCTCCCATATCCAAGTGCTTACTGAAGAATCATACATATCAAACGATTTACAAACGCCCGACAAAGAACATTTATTGATCAATCCTCAGTTTCTATGTTTTATTTTTCAAGTACAAAGTCATGCCATCATGGTGTCATATTGTATGTAGCTGGTTGCATGGCCAGTCTTAGCCTAATGCAAGTAACACATTTAAAGAAAACTTTCTTGAAGAAGTAGGTGCATTACCCGAGCATGGAAACACGTCATATTTTACCTGAAGACAAACTTATCGTTAACCAATACTAACAGCCATATTTCCAGTAACTAATAAAACATCAATTCAGGAAGCAAATGACTATTTTCAGTGAGGTATTTCTTTTAATTTCTATAGTACTACTAAACAGATTTTCGTGAAGCCCCCTATACCTACTTCACGTAAATATAATTGAGGCTTAACGTTGGCCTGCGAAGGTTCACCGTTCCCTTATGACATTCTAAATGTTACTCGACAATGCAGACATTACTCATCAATATCCAGTATGGACAAGAGGTAGTGGTTTGAGTGGCTTGCAGCGTCTGAAGTGCACTTTAAATACTTGAGGAAATCCATTATCATTTCATTAAGTAAATACTGTGTATAAGTTACCCTCAGGAGGGATGAAACCGTCCTTACATGCTTTCAAAGTCGAGACCGCGTTGAATTAACTCTACGTTACTGTGAAAATATTGGCATAGGTTAATTTTAATTTCACCTTATCGAATCGACGTTTCCAGAGAGACATTGCGGAGTAATTAAAATCTTTGAATTTACTCAGATCCTATTTTGCTCCCTCCTCCCCTTCGCTCCCATTCATTGGAACTCATAAGTTAAGATTTTCTCTTTCAAGTTAACCGATGTAAAATTTACCTGAAGAAGTGAATTGTCCGGACTTTTTTCTGTCCACAATTATCTTAATAATCTCTGCTCACTTTGCTTTTGGTCTTCAGGGCGATGCTTCTCGAATATTTGATTTGTTACTTTAGTCAATTTTTTCGAGGGAAGATTACGTTAATTGAAATTTGAAGAGCTCTCTGTATTACACAATCTGCTTCTTTAGCATTTCCATGGATTGAAAGAAGAATAACAGTGCGGGTGTACTAATTGCGGAGTATACTGCAGGAACGTGATGTACGCGTTGGAGACTTGGACATGGCATTTCAGCCTCGTGGAAGTTCCACTTTCATCCACCTACTACGCTCCGGCTATCAAATGGCCTTATCAATAATGGTGGTGGATATGCCCTGCCCAATTTATGTATATACCGTAATAGTACATTATGCAACGAGCCTATAATGGCTATAATTAAGACACGAGTATGTTTATAAAACGAGCGTATGCGAGTTTTATAATTTCCATACGAGTGTCTTAATTACCATTATAGGCGAGTTGCATACGACTGTTTATGTTCGACGATAATTATAACCCTATTATATGTTTTAACATAAATATTCATAAATATCTGTTCAGTTACTAGAATTTTGTGATCGGGTGCTGCGCTGGGTAGTATATCTCTGTTTTCCAAACTCTCTGGCCGACCGACGCATGCGCTCTGTGTGCTTCAATGCCATATGTTCAGATTGTGCACCAGTATTCAGTAAAACTGTCACCGAAGTCGTTTGAAAATCACGCGCTGTGTAGAAATTGGATTTGGGGATATTAAAGTACAGTGCTATTTCTTGTCTCATATTCACCAGTTTATTTACAGTACGCGAACATATGGACGGTGCACTTTCGGTAATTTATATAGACATGTTGGATTTTGAGCGCATGCGCGAAGGTATCCTTATCTAATTGGTCATACAACTGTTTCTTGAGCTCTGATTGGTGGGAGAAACTGTTTCATAATGAAAAATAGTGTTATAATGAGCCTCATTATGATACAGTGTTCTGACACATAATAGTTAGGGTCGAACATAATAGTACATTATGCAACGAGCCTATAATGGCAATAATTAAGACACGAGTATGTTTATAAAACGAGCGTATGCGAGTTTTATAATTTCCATACGAGTGTCTTAATTACCATTATAGGCGAGTTGCATACGACTGTTTTATGTTCGACAATAATTATAACTTTATTATATGTTTTAACATAAATATTCATAAATATCTGTTCAGTCACTAGAATGTTGTGATCGGGTGCTGCGGTGGGTAGTATATCTGTTTCCTAAGCTCTGTGGACAACCGACGCATGCGCTCTGTGTGCTTCAATGCCATATGGTCAGATTGTGCTCCAGTATTCAGTAAAACTGTCACCGAAGTCGTTTCAAAACCACGCGCTGTGTAGAAATTGATTTTGGGGATATTAAGGTACAGTGCCATTTCTTGTCTCAGTTTATTTACGCGAACGTATGGACGGTGCAATTTCGGTAATTTATATAGACATGTTGGATTTTGAACGCATGCGCGGAGGTATCCTTATCTAATTGGTCACACAACTGTTTCTTGAGCTCTGATTGGTGGGAGAAACTGTTTCATAATGACAATTAGTGTAATAATGAGCATCATTATAGTACAGTTTTCTGACAGATAATAGTCAGGGTCGAACATAAATATACTTTTAACACTGTTCCTTTTAAGAGTAACGAAAATGGTCGTTACTTTTTCAAGATGGCGCAACCTGTTGTCAATAGCACGCGAGAATGAAACCATCAACTTTCCATTATGAACCAGCCCATCTCCACTTTCAACACAAACAATAACCATAACCGAACCGTGAATTTATGATGGATTTAAAAGTTTCGAGTACCTGCGCCTATCTGTTCACTTTACGTACGCCCGCACTGGTGGCATGAACGTTCCAAATACTCTTTGAGCCGCAGTAGTTCTGGCACATTTTGTGTACACTGTAGACAATTTACTTGGTAGCCTGAGAAATAAAAACTTCCTGCAATCTTCTGTGATGCACTTCCGGCCTATTTAAAAGGTCTGACCCTCAATCAGGGTTTATGAACGATGTGCGGGTTGAAACGTGCCAAATAGCTCCTACACTAGCTATATTTCAGACCTATCTCTGCATTCAGTTCTGAGAAACACTTTTTCTACTAGAGAGCTTGAGAAACCAAAGCAACATTTTATTGTTGACTTCCAACCTATTTTAAAAGTTTTGGGGAGGGGATTGGAACCTCCGTGAGGTGTTACTTCTGTGGTGAGGGGGAGGGGAGGATTTAAACGACGAGGGGTCAAAATATCAAAATTTTGAAATATGTGTTTCTATTTTGTAGGTATGGTCTGTTTTATACTTCGTGTAAACATTTAAGCTCATTATTCAACTGCAAGCACTGTATTTTTAGTAGTACATTATGCAACGAGCCTATAATGGCAATAATTAAGACACAAGTATGTTTATACAACCAGCGTATGCGAGTTTTGTAATTTCCATACGAGTGTCTTAATTGCCATTATAGGCGAGTTGCATACGACTGTTTATGTTCGACGATAATTATTATAACTATTTTATGTTCGAACAAAAATATTCATAAATATCTGTCGAGATTTCGCCAGTTTTATGTACTGAACAGAGCTCATGAGACGCAGGGAATGCCTTGTATTTGACCATGGCCACCTCCATTACTCTACTATGACACTAGGCCAGGCAGTGTGATTTACATTAGAAGGCCGTGGAACTCAGCGCATCTAATTATCTAATTGGTCACACAACTGTTTCTTGAGCTCTGATTGGTGGGAGAAACTGTTTCATAATGAAAAATAGTGTTATAATGAGCCTCATTATAGTACAGTTTTCTGACAGATAATAGTCAGGGTCGAACATGAAATAATTTATATCGTACGCTGCATGTCAATAACCACTTAAATGTGAGTAATAGAACGTATCCAACTTTCAAATGTTGTTTTCTCAAAATCAATTTTCCACCACACAGATACACTTCTCTCTGAAATCCTAAATGCTACATAACTGAAATTTTCAGGGATTGTTTATGATGTGATTATGCACATATTTATGTAGAATTACGCTTCTATATAACAATTTGTAAAATTTACAAGCATTTATATTCATATTTTCACTGAGGTTTATAGAATCCAAAATTCAAATGACCATAAAAATACTTTTCATGGTATTTGGATAATTCTACAGAACGTTAGGGATAGTGACATGTATTTTAACTAGCTAAAAGCTCAGGTCACGATCTTTTATAGTTATGTTGTAAAGTGCAGGGGAGACTCGGCAAATTTGGCAGTAATTTTAACAATTGGACTGGTTTTAAACAGACAAAACATATTTTCATAATTTGGTACATAAAATACTCATATTCAGACATTTCCTCATGAGAATCTATATTTTAAAACAAAAGCTAAATGCAAGAAATGCCTCATAGTTTGATTACAATGAAGGAAAACACACTCGTCGGAATTGGCAAGTCTCTAGGGTAATTTGGCAATAGTGTTATTTTTTTTAAATTAACAGCGTTTAACTTAACGATCTTCAGATATTATCTAATACTTATGTTAATTCATTTTTAACTGCACTCGTTATTTTTAAATTTCAGTCGGTATCGCTTCAAGCCTTGGCAATTCTCTTGATAACAATCCAGATGCCCTGTTCATAGAATCCAGGATTCACCATCACGGTCCTCATCGAATGAACCATCACATGTTTTGCAGACATCTCTACTCGGCGACGTGCTTGCATATGTGTGTATGTTGCGTCTGTGAGTCTCACTGGTCTCCGTATGAATATTCGTCATTTCATCATCATCATCATCATTATTAAAGCCAGCACTGGCAGACGTTGATGCAAAACTCTCGAACACACGAGCTCTTGGCGCTGCGTTACGTCTTTGACGCTCACTTGGAAACCGCTGTGGCAAGTGCATATTGCCTCCTGGCCGTTCCACTTCGACCATGCCATGCTATGTTCCAGTGATACACATCCTCAGAAAGGGCATTCCTGTTCAAAGGATAAATCCCGGCTGGTTCGGAAACCAATCCCAACCTGCTAAACCTTCTTCAGCGTTGAATGGATTTTTATGCCCAATCTTTTTTTGCGGACATCTATAGCGGTCAATCCAAAGCCAATATCCTGCATTTCAATGTTATAAGAGAGTGCCAGTGATGACCAGAGGTCTGCCCTTCTTTACTTCTGGAACATCGTGTGGTCCGGAAGAAATTGTCAGATATCTCTTTAAAGTATTAAATGGGATATTAAACTCATTGGACGATCGGTACACTGACCAGCTATCAATTAACACCTTTCCTACAGCAGACTTTATATCGGCCTGATAACATCTAAAGCCGTACTTCCCGCGTTCCCCTGGAATCCCTGCAACACACCTTACACCACAAAAGTGATAAATTATGATGCGGTTACAACAGCCAACTTAAGAATTCGTTATAATACACATTGCGGCCCATAGGTGGCAGGAAATATCAGAATTCGTAAACGTGGCCTTGGAACACACCGGCAGCAACTGTGTCATGCCATTAAGAAAAGTCACATTTATGTTAAGCTCTTATTCCTCCTAAAATGAATATATATAGAAAATTATATAAATAATTCATGCTTTTGGGCTAATGGCATGTGTATTTTTAATTTAAACCATACGTTTCGGAGAAACCTTGCCTCCTTTTTCAATGTAAATAAACAATGTGGCCAAAGAAAGTATATCAATGAGATTACAAGAAATATAGATACATTCCTCTGTTCGTCACCAGAGAGCAGCTGCCAGAAATTACTGTATGGACCATGGTGGAACGGCGGACAGAGTAGTAAGTAACGAGAAGGTATAGGGGGCGGTGTGAAATTATTTGAAACTCCTCGAAGAATGAGGAGGGGGGTGGAAGGGGGGGGGGGTTAGATGGATATAAGGAAACATAAACAAAAGGGAAGTGTAGCTGAACGATACCTAACGTCATACAGTCAACGGCGAAAAAACAGATGGAAACTCCTCCAGTGACGAACAAAGGAGATCAAATCCAGGCTCTGAGCCCTAGAGGGAAAATATACAATTTTAAATATGTGAAGAACAGAGAGACTGAGAGGAACTATCTCCCTATATCCTTAATAACTGGTAGCCGAGTGTCACTTAGCTGATATCCAGTGTCTCTGTTAAAATTATTGGGATTTTTACGGGCCGTGAAAGCCTTAATATGCAAATATATAGAAAATGTTGATCATACCTCGTATACAGATGTTTAATCTTCAAACTTATGTATAATTAACTTACATCCTGTTGCTAGTAACGCTACAATCTTCAAAACAATACCAGTATCACACTCACCACTCGCTGTTACTCAACTTCTAACAACAACCAGTGTTTGTTTTCCCGTACAGCCACTGGTAGCACTCGAAACACTCAGCAAAAAATCCACAAGGTTTGAAACATGCTGCACTCTGTTGGTGCAAGCTTGAATCTTACAAAAACGACTCGGATAAGTTAGAAATAATTATAACATAAAATACTGCCAAATTAAACGTACTGCCAAATTAGCCGAGTTTGCCCTACCTAAATAGGAGGATGTAACAAACTTTTTGCAGTGACTGTACGGATTCCATTTTGCCACCTAAGATAGCAGTTGCTTGCCACATAGTAGATCAAACACCATTAGACAACTATACTAAGTTCTATGTCTTATATTGTGAACTCCGTGAACTTTAAAGCCAGCTATGCATTTTCGATTACATCCCCCTCCCCTTATGTGATGTACGCCAGATGCCTTGTTAAAATCATCCGTGAGGTATTACTTCTCTGGTGAGATTGTTTCTGTCTAGAGTTGTGCCATTGTTACGGAGCAGAAAGAAGCAGAGCATTGGCTGTTCCGGAGCGAACTAGAAGTATGTGAAGGTAAGACATCGATAATTCGATAATTTGATATAATAATATTAATTATTATTATTCATGTTCTGGTCACAAAACCGCATACATACTATTTTTCATTAACTATTTTAAGCCATGAGGTGCGCTACCACTCAACAAGCGCCTAGTGATAGTTCATTGTGTTTTTCCACATTACTGGAGTCCACTATTTCGTTCAAATCAAGTAAATTATAGTAGCGGGGAAATGTTATTAAGAAACTATGTATTTTTATACATAAGTAACGATTCGTTACTTTGACAATTGTAACGGTAACATCGTTACTATTTTGGTAAGTAACGGTAACATCGTTACTATTTTGGTAAGTAACGGTAACATCGTTACTATTTTGGCAAGAAATGGTAACATCATTACTATTTTGGGAAGTAACGGTAACATAATTACTATTTTGGCAAGTAACGGTAACATCGTTACTATTTTGGCAAGTAACGGTAACGAAATTACTTACCCTACTCTGCGTTTAATAGTTCGTTCAATTCCTAATGTATTGTACTTATTTGTGAAGAAAAATAAAATCATGACAAGTCATAACTTATATAATAATAATAATAATAATATTATTAATAATAATTCTGTCGTCTATCAGAAAAACAAATGCTGTTCTACGGGCACATCCTTCGTATGAGTGATGACCGAGTGACTAAGACAATCTGGAATTTCACAAAGCCAAAGGCAACGAATTGGAGATGGTTTCAACATCTGAGAAAGACCTGATGCAAATTGGTCTTCCAGAAAATAAAATCCAAGACAGATTTGAATTACAACAAATTGGTAAAAACTACAAACTTTCAAAGTGGAATCTGAACCCAGGAAACGGAGAGGGCCTCTGCCAGAAGCACGATAGAAGGCACTGACCGATAGACTCAAGAAATACTGGGAGGATGTTAAGGCTGGTAGAAGAACAAGATCCAAACAAAAAATATGATATTGATAATAATAATATTGATCATCATCTTCATTTGAGTGCCATAGATGACCTAATTTGAAGGAAGGAAAGAAGTTTGTAGTTTTGCCTGACCGTCAATCTCGCAATCATGAGCCATGGGACCTCTTTGTACATGAAATCCTAACCACAGGACATGGAATTTCAGTTTGAAAATCTCACATGCATTGAACGGGAATCGAGCCCGGTCCGTCGTGGTGAGAGGCTGACAGCTTGACCGCTGTGCCACCACGCCACCCTGACCCAATTAGAGCCCTTGTCCAAGAGAAGGGATCTCCAACCAGTCATCCAGCACCGAAGTTGACGTCCTGTGTGGTATACAGCTCCTTTTGCACTTCTTATCCTGCAGGTTCTCATTAGGCATTACGAGGCTGTGAGATCCCGTAGCAGACCATATCGAGACTCAAATTCTTGACAGAACCGACATTTGAAGCCGGACCTCTGGAACGGGAGGCAATTATGCTATCTCCTACATAACTAAGTGGTAAATGCCTAATATGTTCCTCACAAACGCTCAATTCTAAAATTTTGAATAGACCAAGTCCATGACTGAATGATCGTGTGGCCTCCGGAGAGGCCGAGTGCAGGTCTTTCTATTTGACGCCCGTGGGTAACCTTCGCGCCATAATGAGGATGAAGTGATGATGAAGACGTTTCACACACCAAGTCCCCGAGCCATTGGAATTAACCCCAGGAGATTAAAATCCCTGATGGACTGGCCGGGATTCAATCCTGGGGCACTTTGGGTCAAAGATTAGCGCGCTAACCATTTAGCCACGGAGCCGGACGGCCAATTCCATGATTCGCGTGGGTTCATGCTGTGACAAAACAGTGTACCCTCATCCCCGTGGTAATGTCTGGTGATGTACTGCTGGATAAAGGCAGAACATCGCTCAAATTACGTTTACGTGGTAAACAGCAGAGTGCACTGGAACGGGTCACATATTAGATCACCTACGTCGGGGTGACAGCCAGCAACTGCAGCACAATCGGATGCTCATAATTGAAACTAAAACTGTTTACGAATTGATAGAGTTGCAATTGGTGTGGTCATCCACAAATCGCTCAAGCTGTCACCAGAACTGTGCGCCTTTGTGCTGATTGCGTGGCCTGCCAAATATATTTCCCCTGCTCCTGTAATAATGCGCGATAACCCCATGCGTTGGGCCAATCGATCCGCCACCAGCCACCACACTCACACCCTTTACTCTTTCCATTCATGCGACACAAACAAAAGATACGTACAACTCTCATAATAATAATGTTATTGGTTTTACGTCCCTTTTAACTACACTGGCTTTTAGAGACGCCGGGGTGCCGGAATTTCGCCCCGAAGGGGATCTTTAACGTGCCAGTAAATCCACTGACACGGCTCCCTCGCATTTGCGCACCCTCAAATGCCAGCTGACTGCGCCAGGTTTCGAACCTGCAACTTTGGGCTCAGCAAGCGAGAACGTTACCCCTGAGCCACGCAGCCAGACAGTACAACTCTCAATGACACAGCATAGCATGCTATTATGCAGGGCGGAAAACAGAATTATGTTCGCTAGACACAATAAGGTGGTTGTTATTTCATTTGAGAGGCTTGGACATCGTAGTCATTTAGCCCCGTGTACTTGGGTGTGTGTATATAAAATAAATAAATAAATAAATAAATAAATAAATAAATAAATAAATAAATGAATAAATAAATAAATACATAATTTGTCTGATAACCTGTATAATTGTGCTGTCTTTGACACTATTGTGTTTGCGTATACATTGGAAGGGCTGCAAAAGCTGATGAACAAAATTCCTGATACAAGCAAACGATATGGCCTAGATATCAATATAAATAAAACAAAATTTATTATAATTAGCAAGACGTACTGTACATAAGAGGGGTGAATTTGTACATTAATGGTAATAGCATAGTGCGAGTTTCCCAATATCCATATCTGGGTACCATCATTACCGAATCATGGGACAGTTCTCAAGAGATAAAATGTCGCATTGGAAAGGGGAGGAGTGTTTTCAACTCAATGAGCTCAATTTTCAAAAGCCACGATCTTACCATGAACACCAAACTACGGCTCCTCAGGTGCTATGCGTTCTCAGTTCCCTTGTATGGTGTAGAAACATGAACCCTTACAAAGGCTACCACAGATAGACTTGAAGCCTTTGAACTATGGCTTTACAGAAGAATACTGAGAATATCATGGATTCATAAAGTTTCAAATCAGGAAGTTCTACGCAGAGTTGAAAAAAGACCAGAAATGATCAACATCATTAAGTGTCGTAAACTACAGTGCCTTGGTCCATTATGAGGAATCAAAAAAAAAAGGTATGAGCTGCTTCAACTTATACTACAAGGAAAAATAGAAGGAAAGAGATCACCCGGCAGAAGGAGAATTTCATGGCTCGACCTTAAAACCTTGTACAACAAACGCTCTGAAGAATTGTTCCGAATTGCCAAAGATAAAGCCAGAATAGACATGATGATCACCAGCGTCCGAAACGGACAGGCACGCTAAGGAGAAGAATAGTAGGTTGGGTATTTGTGATTCAAGTGAGGGTTGGGAATGAGACATTTTAGTTAGGAACCATCCCGGCATTTTCCTGGAGTAGAAGTGTAAAACCACGGAAAACCAACTGGCTGGCAGAGGTGAGAATCAGTTTTGCCTCACGAGATTGAGTGTACCCTGCTCCAGCCCTCAGACCAAAATTAAATTTCTTGGCAGAGCCGATAATCGAACTCGTACCTTAGGGGTGACAGCCAAAGATGGTAGCCACTGCGCCACGAGGTGGATGAAACATACAGAAATTTCTTTTGTAATAATTTTATTGGAAAAGAAAGTCATTTTGATATTCTTTATATTTTCAAAGTCAGGGTTATTGGAGAAGTTCCATAGCGCTATGAAATGCCCTGACGTATATTTGGCAGCTAAAGCGGATGAAACTGAATTGAAAAAGTCATCATTTTATGGTATATTGGCTTTCACGGTCAGTGAATTAAAACTCAGCATTTTTTTTAGGTTTGTGCCGTGTCTTGTGTGGGGTTTCGCCTTGGACACCAAGCTGGCTCATCAGCGGGCTAGAAAAATTGCTGAATTTGAATTCACTGGCCGTGAAAGCCAACATATCATCTTCTTGGAAGCCTTCATAGGGAGGTTATGGCTGCTTGAGCTTTTAGTTCTCGCAGTAAACAGGCGCAGGTGCGCTTCATAAATAGGGAGGTAGCGCGCAGTTCGCTACGCCTGTGGGGGTCCAGGCGGGGACACCAAGAGCCCGCTGATGAGCCAGATTGGTGTCCTAGGCGAAACCCCACACAACACACGGCACAAACCTAGAAAAATTGCTGAGTCATAATTCTATATTCTTAAATGATGACAAGTGTGCCTTCCAAACAAAGACAGATATAACTCTGCCCCTAACGTGACGACGAATAACTTTAGGCTTACATTTGAAAAAAATCCACAGCCTGCTTCCAGTCTCCGACCGGGTCAGGAATGGAATCAAAGAAGCCCCCATCTAGCGGCGAGGATATGAACTGTGCCGGCTGCTGAGACCTGACGCACTTCTCTGGTGCAATGATTAAATGACAGATGAAATGAAATGATAGTGGGGAGTGTTGCTGGAATGAAATGTTGACAGGGAAAACCGGAGTACCCGGAGAAAAACCTGTCTGCCTCCGTTTTGTCCAGCACAAATCTCACATGGAGTGACCGTGATTTGAACCACGGACCCAGCGGTGAGAGGCCGGCGTGCTGCCGCCTAAGCCACGGAGGCTGTAGGCTTACATTTACTTATACTTATTTGGATCCCTTGAAATTAACTGGTTCTGGGCAAAATTAGTTAAGATTAGATAGCTGTGACCCTCCCTCCCTAATTTCGTTATCAACATTTTAAAATCAAGGGCATTTCTCCTCCTCATCAACTCCCACACTAACGCCCTCAGTAATTGAAGGGAGATTGTCGGAAGTAATGAAAACGTAAAACACTTATAGTGGGCGATGTATTGAAGATAGAGATATGCTCTCAAGGACATTTTTAGTAGAACGTTTCATGCTGAACAATTCTTACACTCATAGTATTTGATATCTTTAACGGATTGCCCAGCGTAAGCTTAAAAACGCACGGACGCCAGTTTCTTTTTTCGACTTTTTCACTGAAATAGTTACTGCTCGATTTCCTTTGGTCATAAATAAATTATTTTCTACAGAAACATTCCTCGAGATATCCTTTACAGAATGGCGAAAACCGCATCAAAATCCATCCAGTGGTTCTCGAGATTACCCGTGATATCCAAGACTTCGTTTTATACTAAGTAGAGATAATTACATTTTATTTAGAACACAATTACATGGAACTTGTTGGGGCAGAAGTAGTTGGTACACCATATTTTTCGGAAGATTTCACTTTTTCAGCAAGTCTTTTTTTCCCTTTTACGTATTTATAAAACTCCATGAAAGTCTGCTTGTAGTTAAACTGGCACTGCAAGATTGACTCCACAGTCCCTGGCAGCAGTCGATTTCTTTCACCAGTCCACTGGGCCGACATAAACGAAAATACTATTTTCACAGTGGCGCTGTGTGCGGGGATAGAAAACAAATACAGTAGCCTACCGTAATCTCACAATTTTAGCAGTTGACACTTCCGTTCAGGATTTTCGGTTTCCTTAAGAAAGTAAGTCCACCTTCCTTCCACGGAGTGTTTGGACTTCCATTCTTCCAAGTCACGCTTAGTTTCTAAAAAACTCTTCAGATACATACGGTATATTGCTGAAAACAATTGTCGCCTGAAATCTTCACACCATTTTCAGTCAGGTATAGTGTTTTCAATCATCTCCCGATTTTGGGTTTCAGATAGCGTCATCCAATCAAAAACTTTATATTTATTAAAAGAAACATCCCATTTCTCTAAGTAATCAGATGCTATGGTATAGAAAGCCATTGTTTCTTCTTCAAATTTCGAAATCAAATTGATTATTTCTTGGTTAGGTACTCATTCTTTAATTTGTTCAAATTCATCTTGGTTTGCCTGACAATAAAATTGGCAGTTTTCCTTTCATTCGGACATGTTTGAGTGTCGATTAATATATTTCATATTTCAATTATCGAGACTTTAATCTTTTCCACACTTCCACGCCCTCCGAAGTTGGTATTGGTATTGTCTCCACAAAAAAAAAGCGATTCATTTCACTAATGGAATTAAAGTGTCTAGAAATAACTTTGCAATTGTCTCCAAATTTTCGTTATGTAGCGAATCAAACTTCAACAGCTGCTGTTGGATTCTCTCAGTTTCAGTAAAGTATTGAACAACTAAAGAAAACATATTTTCAGCCTTGTGGTTCGATGCGTCAGTGCCTATGCCTTAAAATAAGACTTCTTGCAATTGTTTTAAGCATTCGGACACGGAGTGTGGTGCGAGAATATTTTTAACATTAACTGTAGCCTTGGTCCTGGCAGTAGACTGATTTGCGGCGACTTTGGAGTCAGGATGCATTACGGCATTCAGTTTTACGGTACAGTGAAGAGAACTGAAGGCTTGATGATACTTGACAACGTTATAAGCTATTGTTAATTCTGCAGCAACAACGAGCAATTCCTCCTTAGTATCTTCTTGAATCAAGAATGAGGAAATAGGCTTTGATGTCGATGCTACTGCGAATCTATTTGTATGATTCTTCGTAGAAGTGTGAAGCTTCACATCTGCCTTATCTCTGTGAGTTACTGAGATGAAATAGTTACAAATCTCACACAACGCTTCCTCATCCGTACTTCCTTTCTTGACAAAAGACCACTCTTTTGTGTAATCATCAGAAAAGTGACACTTTCTCTTTCTATCCTTAGTCATTTTCGAAAGTTAAGATAAGTTTATTAGACGGTAAGCAGTCGATAATAAGTTTATTAGATGGTAAGCAGTCGACAATAAAACTTTACACTATACACTTCACGCCCTATATCGTCTTATCAGACCGCTATTCAAATGGGAACTGCCCGATCCTTCCGCGTCGCGCTGCTTAAATGGTTCCAGCCCCGTACAACTGGAGAAGTCCGGCAATTTCTCGAATGAAGGCGCTAGAGCTAGATACAGAATACGCAACATGCAACGCCATCTGTGAGACAACCTTGTCAACATAAACTTGTTGACATAAATAAAAGTAATTGAGATGATAAATATCGGCTTTCACTTTAGAAGCCTTCATAGGGAGGTTAAGGCTGCTTGAGCTTTTAGCTCTCACAGGAAAGAGGTGCAGGTGCGCTTCATAAAAAGGGAGGTAGTGCGCAGTTTGCTACTACTGTGAGGGTCCGGGCATGGACACTAAGAGCCCGCTGATGAGCCAGCTTGGTGTTCCTAGGCGAAACCCCACACGAGACGCGGCATAAACCTAGAAAACTTGCTGAGTTTTAAAACTAACTGAGGTGGCATTTACATGTTGCGCTAACAGATGGCGATACTTCAGTGCCTGAGCCAAAGCTCGTAGCAGTATTTTGCCAAATTGGGACAAAATTGGGTCTTGTCGGGATTTCGGGACAAGAAGGTCCATAACGGTGACGGGCAACCCTAGATCGAGCGCTAGTTTTTGGCCTGTGAACATTTCAAGCGGAAGGCTAAGAGAAGGTTACTTCGCGTTCTTGTGAGGTGCGCCTCAATGGCCTGGCCAAATGTTGAATCTGGCTAGGACATTCCTAATTGCCTCTTCCGCCTCCTACTTGCAAACACCGATCACTGCCTGCCACCCTGCTGACTTGCTGCAGCAAGCGGCTTTCCTGAGTGTTGTTCTTTCCGGGGTTTTCCACACTCCCTTGAGGCGAATGCCAGGATAGTACCTTACTTCAAGCCCTGGGACACCTACCTCATTCTCGTCCCTAATACATTTACACACACTACTACATTCAACAAGAGCCTCCGTTGCTAAGGCGGCAGCACGCCGGCCTCCCACCGCTGGGTCCGTGGTTCAAATTCCGGTCACTTCGTGTGAGATTTGTGCTGGACAATGCGGAGGCAGACAGGATTTTCTCCAGATACTCCTGTTTTCCCTGTCACAAATTTCATTCCGGTAACACTCTCCACTGTCATTTCATTTCATCTGTCATTCATTTGATCATTGCCCCATGGGAGTGCGACAGGGTTTGGCAGCCGGTACAGTTCATATCCTCACCGCTAGATGGGGGCTTCATTCATTCCATTCCCTGACCCGGTCGGTCGACAGGAAGCAAGCTGTAGATTTTCATTTCACTACGGTCATCACATGAATACAGGTTATCAGTTAGTACGAGTAGTTGGATATTGTTTTAATAATAACGTTATTGGTTTTACGTCCCTTTTAACTACTCTGTTTTTTTAGATACGCCGGGATGCCGGAAATTTGCCCCGAAGGGGATCTTTTACGTGCCAGTAAATCTACTGACTCGGCTCCCGTGCATTTGCACATCCTCAAATGCCAGCTGGTTTGGCCCAGCAAGCGAACACGTTACCGCTGAGTCACGCAACCAATCCGTGGTTGTTTTAAGGGGCGCAACAGCGAGGTCATATGCCCTAACAGGTGATCCAAGACCTCCTCGTTGCGTAGTACCTAGCATTCTTGTCTGCCACCGCAGAGGCCCGGGTTCGATTCCCGGCTCTGCGAAGAAATTTAATTGTGGTCTGAGGGTTGGAGCGGGGTACAATCAACCTCGTGAGGCATAACTGAGAAGAGGTGCGTTCGATTTCTACCTCAGCCATCCTGGAAGTAGTTTTCCGTGGTTTTCCACTTCTACTCCAGGCAAATGCCAGGATTGAATTTGAATGTATCGATAGAGAACTGCCACTGAGGCTAATGAGGCCCTTTATGTAGTGTTACAATGTTCTGGCTTGAAGTATTGTAATAAGAAACTAAACCTAGCTAAAAAACTAACACAATAAAACAAAATATAAATGGCACATGTAACTAAACAAGCCATGTCGTATACAAAATGAATAATACAAATTAGAATATATGAATTAAATAAATAACCCACCTAATGTATTAAGAAATCTATTGAAAAAAATAACAGTATGTTACAAAGGACTACAATCTTCATATGAATTATAATATGCTCTATTATTAAAACAAGTACTGAACATGAGTGACATGATTACTTGAACTACTATCAAATCCACGGAAGTTGTATCTTGGATAATAAAGATATTATAGAAAGCTGTATGGCACGAATATATTTCAAACATTTCGTATGAAATATTTATATTTTTTATTATAATAATTTATTAAACACTATGTGTACATTAATTATAAACATTTGTTTACACATTTACTTCTGTTTTTCACCAGTCTTTCGTTCGCGTGTTTAGCGGCTGGGTTCTGTTTCCACATTTCAGCACGTGATACTTGGGGCATGGTTTGTTGCATAATTCACAGACGCAGTCGTTCTCCGGTTCGTGGTATGTTTTTTTCCGACATATCTTCCCATGGAACCCGTGGGCGGCGAATCATGTGTACAGATGGCGAAGCTCATAGTTCGGTCCCTTCCAGGCTTCTGTTTCCATCGCTTCGGTGTCCATTATTTGCTCCGGGACCTCGTTGGCTTTGTTATGTCTTTCCTTGATGACTGTTTTGTATTTCTTGAGTTGTGTAGTGTTAACAGAGTTCGTAAATGAGTGAAGGTGGAAAGTATTAAAGAGCCGTGAAGCTGTGCAAAGGAATGATTTATTGTATTTAGTTGCACGGTGGTATATAACTTAAGGCCACGGACGCTTCCTACCCAAATCCTACCTCGATTACAAGTACACACACTAGTGCTGACATCACAGTGACACAGGCCATTAGACAACTTCTACACGCACCCAACTACACGAGGCTGATGATAAAGATGTCTCAAGCCCCTAAAATGATTTAACAAAGCATTGGTGTAAGTGGCTAAACACACCAGCCCGGACAGCAGAAGATTTAGGTTAGAATCCCGACTCCACTCATATTTTACTCCACTATATCCTAAAGCCATTTCTATGTTTTCACAATATCATAAATGTCTTGTGTTCAACCCCCAGGGGCTCACATCTAGTGAGACGTGGGTTGCCACCACGGGGCCCCAGCTTGGTCCCGCATTGCTTCCACTTACTTGTGCCGGGCTCCTCACCGTCTTCTTTCCTGCCGACCTTAATGGGTCAACTCTTGTTCTCTTCTGACCCCGACGGTATTAGGGTATCCGAGGCCTAGGGAGTCTCTTCCTTTTCAGCCTAAATTGGCCATTGTCTCATCATTTCTGATACCCTCCTTCTGCGAGGGGTCAGCCTTCTTCTTCTTTTCATGTTATCTCCTGCCTTCTGCTCAATTCCCTCAATGAGGCAGGGTGTATGTAGCCCCACCACTTCTGGTGCATCCTGGATATTGCTACACCCTCAGGGGCTCTCGGCTGGCGAGTTCGGGAGTTGGCAACCCCGAGGGATTCCTGAGCTGGGTCCGGTTTTCCCCCTTTTATCAATTACCTCTGGGGCGGACCCTCTCCTCTTTCACTTTCCTATCTGCCTTTCATGGCTCTCCTTCCTTCCAAGTCCCTCAATCTGCATTCTTCGAGGGTTGAGGGCATTTCTTTTCCTCCTGTCCTTTATTTCCCTTATTCTCCTTTTGTTTTCCATTTCTTCTTCTAGTATGTAAGTTAGCAGTTAGTTTTAGTTATAGTTTACATTTCATTTTCATCTTTACGATCACCCAAACCATTAGGGGCCGATAACCTAGATGTTAGGCCCCTTAAAACAACAATTATCATCATAAACATCTTATGTTCAGTAGTCTATTGCAAGGTCGAGCCGCACTGTGCAGACAGTGTGCGTCTCGGAATAGCATGTGTGCATCCCCTCCCTTACCGTACGTCCTTCCTTCCCCTCCACTCCGCGCGGTGGGGAGTGTCCTCGTTCAAGAAACTTGTAGAGGTCAAATTTAATCGTAGGTGACGAATGTATTTTGTATAATGCGCGTGCACCGTCTACCGTGACTGACCAGGCACCACGCCTACCACGACTCTGCACTATGCATTCACAGGTGTGCAGCTGCGCGACTTTGCACAGTGTGAGGCACTCTGGACGCTGCTGGTCTAGTGCATCATCCTCAAAGGTAGCATGGTACTAACATAGCAACAGATTCGGAACGCAGTTCCCGTATGGTATAATGTTTGAAGTCTTGGAACTTTAGACTATAACAAATTGCCTACGAAGGTTGCTATTATTAGATTGACAGGGGGAACACGCCAAGTGTAACAACCCGATTTCCCAGAAACCTCGCTCAGCCAAAGAGGAGTCGAAATAAGCGAATATATGTTTCGACTTATCCATAGTCACTCGACCATTTCCAAGAAAATGACGGTTGAAATGCGTCCAACGTGCGTCGCGTGCCTTTCAGCGCGCAGCAGGTATCGCCGTGGCTTTCCACTTTTGCGCCTTGTGTTCAAATCCCGATTAATGATGTTTGGTTTATTTATCATTTTCATTATCTACTGATGTCTACTGACGATTACTACACGAATGTTTCTTATCAAGTTAGTGGATACAAGAGCTTTATGTCGATAGTTTGTTGGTTGGTTCCTCAGTTTAGGGCAGGCTGTTCCAAATCCACGAGTTTGAGTATGCATACACGCGAGTACTCAGCAGTGATGCTCGGAGCACGGTTGGAGAGGTACTAGGGGTGATAGCTAAAATGTCACTGGGCGAAGGTCATAGTACATGTCCATGCGCTTCTTGCCCGTCTTGATGAATCCACCGCTTAGTAACGGCCGCCCCTATAGCAGAGCTGTATTGCATATTGCAGGTTTACTTACACAAGGCGGCGAGTACTCAGCTGCTCACGGGCAAGCAGCTCGGCTGGAACAGGCTGGTTTAGGGGCTGCGACAACGCAGTCATGTAGCCCCGTGTACTTTGGGTGTGTGTAGAATCTGTCTGATAACCGGTGTTAATTGTGATGGCTGTATTAGTGTGTGTTATCTGTTTTCAATTCAAGTAAGGACTGCAGACATTCAATTTTTAAGTAGTTCCTACTTTTGCTACCAAACGCCACCGTCAACGACAACTAGTTCTGATCTTGGTTACTAGATGCCACCGCAGTCGGATCCAGGCGACGATCGTCAGAATCTAAGAGCGTTAGTCAAATCTAACCAATAATTTAGCTTCGCACAAGGGTAATTAATGGAAGGTTCTTGTACATGCCATAAATCTATGTACTTCGGCCAGACTAGAACCCGCGATCTTGGGCATAGAAGCTCAGCATGCTACCAACTACGCCACTGAAGTCGCTATAAACTTACTACGTAAGCACATCGGCGCTCGAATATGTCGATTGTAAAATTACAACTGGGATTTAAACACGGGGCGCAAAAGTGTAATACTGCGGCGATAACCACTGCACCACCCCGTCAGTTGAATCTGTTACGCGCTAAAACGCACGTCAATACGTCGGACATTCTTCGAACGTCATTTTCTCGGAAACGGTCGAATGTCTGCGGATAAGACGAAACATATGTTCGCTTATTTCGACCCCACTTTCACTGAGCGAAGTTTATGGGAAATCGGGTTGTTACACTTGGCGTGTTCCTTCGTAAGACGAATATGCTCCCATTTTGCATGTCCTCAAAAGGAGAAACCACTTCTAAAACACTCTGTATACACTAATTGTACATTATGCAACGAGCCTATAATGACAATAATTAAGACACGAGTGTGTTTATAAAACGAGCGTAAGCGAGTTTTATAATTTCCATACGAGTGTCTTAATTACCGGTACCATTATAGGCGAGTTGCATACGACTGCTTATGTTCGACGTTAATTATAACTTTATGATATCTGTTGAGATTCAGTCACTTGAATTTTATGATCGGAGTGCAAGTGCTCGGTTTGATATCTCTGTTTTCCAAGTCCTCGGATCGACCGACGCATCCGCTCTGTGTGCTTGGCAATGCCATTTTATGTTTACAGCCTGCCGATGTGAACCAGCATTCAGTCAAACTGTCACCGAAGTCGTTTGAAAGCAATGCGCTGTGTAGAAATTGGTGTTGAGGATATTAAGGTACAGTGCTATTTCTTGTCTCATTTTCGCCAGTTTATTTGTGCGAACATATGGACGGTGCACTTTCCATGTCGGTAATTTATATAGACATGTTGGATTTTGAGGCATGCGCGAAGGTGTCCTTACTTAATTGGTCAAAGAATGAGCTCTGATTGGCTGGAGAAACTGTATCATAATGGAAAACAGTACTATAATGAGCCTCATTATGATACAGTTTTCTGACTTATATTATTCACATTTCGACTTCGTCGAACATAAAAGACTGTTCAGCTCCTGCTTTCCCGCAGTTACATTTGCCATGTTTATCTTCGAATGTGATATCCAAATGTGTGTGTTTTACACAGCCTAGAATGACTGCATTGGTTCACAAAGTCTGTGTTTTGCGCTACACAAAAGAGCTGTATTACTGGGTATTTTGTAATGATTGCAATTGTTTGTAATTGTGTGTAATCATCTCCAGTCCATTGGAGCAATTCAACATAATGAATTCTAGTAGCGTGTGCTAAGTTTGAATAGTTCAACAACACGTCATGGTTGAGAGACGTAATTGCCTTCCATCAAAGGCTGGTCATTATTGCCACACACGGCCAGTATTCATTTGTAGGAATACAGAACATTAGGTATTGACTATTGGTGTGGGTTTTTCCTGTCTAGTGATCCTGTAACATGTAATAATCATTCTGATGTCAGCCGCTTGTACAAATATTAACCGACTCCCACAAGATAGTTTAATTACATTCTACAGTAATACAGTACTTTGACTCTTTATGTGGTGGGAATGTTGTTCGCCACGCCTGAACCAGTATTTGAGAGTGAACTGAAATTGAATTCATTTGGATGAGAGTAGAGAAAGAAAATGGTTCCCTCGAGATTACGGCCACGGTGGTGTTATTTTCCGAAACATTTTTTAATTATCTTCCAAATGAAACCCCGTCCCCCACCAGTTTTTTTTAGCGTATGGCTTTTAGTGCCGGGAATGTCCGAGGACATGTTCGGCTCACCAGTTTTCTGCTTCGAGACGGACACCCAATGGGTGAGCTACAAGTACTGTTGGGGAGGAAAGTTGGAATATAAGAACGAGGAGTTGGAAGGTAGCGGCTGTGGCCTATAGTTAGGGACCAACCCCGGCTTTTCCCTGGAAGGATAATGGGAAACCACAGAAGACAATCTTCAAGGTTGCGGGCGGGGGGATTCGAACCTCCTCGCCTCCCGGATGTGAGCGACAGCCAGCAGTCATGCCGTAACGACCACGGCTAACTCACCCGGTCCCCACCAGGTGGTGTGAGGGAGAACAAACCTTCCTAGACACAGCACATTATTCAATCGCATTATTCTGCTATTTTGCATGAATTTTTGGAAGGAGGGCTTTTCTTTTAGCGTATGGCGTTTAGTGCCGGGAGTGCCCGAGGACATGTTCGGCTTCTATGCGGACACCCATGGGGTGAGTTACAAGTAGTCTACCGTGTGGAATGTTGTCTGGGTAAGAAAGTGTGAATGTAATGACGAGGAATTGGAAGGAAGCAGTTGTGGATTATAGTTAGAGACCAACCCCGGCATTTGACTGGAAGGAAGATGGGAAACCACAGAAGACCATCTTCAAGGTTGCCAGCGGGGGGATTCGAACCTCTGGAAGGAGGTGACACTGAATAGATCTAATGAAGTTCAGAACGACAGTATTTCAAAGGGGATAAATTGCTTAACAATGATGATGATGATAATATTGTTGTTTTAAGGGGTCTAACATCAAGGTTATCGGCCTCTAAAATGCTTAACAATGAGGCACTTGGAAGACGAGGGATATAAGTGACATATTATTTCATTTGGAATACTACAACTTAAAATGTTTCATGGATCAGATTTTCGACACTTCTCAGCAATCATTGTCCCTCTTGGCTTCTTAACACTAGGTGGATCATTTCAAGTACTTGAGATGTAGGCCTACAGGTTGGCACATAGAATGTCACTCGTTGAAAATTGTTTGTAAAATTATTAATTTTGGTATTACAACTAAACCTTCTTGTGATGAGGATGTTGTCGTTAATTCATTTTAGGTACTGGAACATTTTGGTCATGAGCGAGGAGGTTCTTGTCAGTGCCGTGATCCGAAAATTTGATCTCCGGACTTGCAGTAGATCCCCGTCACAGTTGTTATGCCGTATTTAACGTGCACGGCTACGTTTCAGGGTACTTTTGGCCTATTTTATTCCTACGAAATACAGGCGTATGAGATCAAGTTTTGTCCGTATGTGTATCTATCAGCGTGATCCCGTAAAAACTTTCATATAACCGATTTTATTGAAACTTTGTAAGGACTTTCTACTGGCCCGTCCGACCCCTACTATATATTTCAAATCTTGACGTCATCAATCCAACATAGCAGCCACAAGAGGATTCGGTACCTCTGCAATTATTTCGGAAATCAATCTAACATTTTATATGGTGATAGACAACTATAAAATCAGTTGAAATGTGTAACTTTCAAATACCAGGTAAGCTCAAAACCAAATTGGCGACCACGAAAAATTCTGATATTAAATTTCCTCCCCTCGCAACCTAATCATTCGTGTTCAGTGAAACCTAAGCATAGTGGATCTTTATTTAGAGCAACATTAAATGAAATTAAATCAAAATGGTGGCTTGCGGAATTTTAAATTCATGTTTTTATTTCTTGCATCCTATTCAAATGACCGAAGTGAAACTGTGTACAATGAATAACTTCTATAATCTTTGTGTGCAGATACATGTATCTATGACATTTATGTAATAATAATTCAGAATTCATGTTCAGACATTAGCTCATTGTTTCCTCATTTTATTTTCCTCATGAATATCGTTTACGTTAGGTTTATTTTCATTTCGCCTCTGGCATTACGTGCCGTTCTCCCCATTACTTTTCATTCACATTTGCCTCCCTAATCTTCGTTGTACATGGTATTTTTTTCCGTAAAGACTTGTTATTATTTGGTTCAGTCAAACTGAGTAGTGCACTTGGTTGAGTATTGACCATCAAACCCCAAGATTGTGGGTTCAATCCCAACTCAGACATATCTTATGTAATGGTGTTTCATTGCGACAACGACATACTCGTATTCCACTCACTCCAGTCTTCATCTTATCCTACTGAAAGATGTTTACGAGGTTACATCCCGTTCAGATGTAAATACCTGGTTCCACATCTCGAATCTGACTTTGTAATGGGGTAGAGCGGAGGCCTTTGATGAAGGGAGAAAACTCTTCTTAGACATAAGTCAGGATCGTGGCAGTTGGTGTACAAACAATGGATTTGCTTTATCGTAGTCAGCCTTGATCCTCTCATTACTTCTTGTCGAACACAAGGAGATGTGATACCGGCTAGTTTGTAGACTCTTTCCCACTAGAATTGGTTTCAGGCAGTCTGCATGGCTTAATTCAAAACAACGTCCACATATCTGGCACAGGGTAGTTTATACCCTACAGGATATACATGCTACCACCCCGTAGAGTAGCAAGAAGCAAAGGTAGACGTTCGAAATGTCTTTAACACGGTTCCAATTTTTTGATATTATTTCTAGATGTTTCTCGCATAAAATGACTTCTGGAGATCTCACATATCAATTTTAAGTGAAAGGACCTATGGTTGGAAATTGAAATTATGCATGCAACGTTTAGTATCATGTTACAGTTTCTTCGTAATAAGAATATTTCAGTTAGAGGTGGAATAAGTGAGAAAGGTAAGTTAATGGCAAAGTCGCTAAAAGCTCTTCTTGAAAACTAACCTTTAAGGACAACTTTGAAATCCTCAACGTCTCTGGAAATTCAAGATGAGGACGAGTAAAATACTGACGACGAGAAAGACAGTGATGTATGTTTAGAATTACTTCCACTTTACGCAGCCAGCAATAAACATCTTGACAGAAAATGCCTTTTCATCAAAGGAACCAGAAGTTCATTACAGTGCAAGTGATCCACCCTATAAATCATCAGTGTCAAGCTCCTCATCAAGTCCCTAGAAGAAACGCAAAAAAGAAAAAAAACGAATTAATTTCGAATAAAAAGGACCGTACACTGTTGGTTATGAAGGGGATTAGAAGAAGTATTCTATAAGCACTATTTACAAAATTCTCCGTGCCGTGACTTAAATAAGACAGCTTTACATGTGGAAACCCCAATTATAGAAAGTGGTGACACGCCCAATGCATGTGATAAAGCAGTTGTACGAGAAGTATTACTCGCGCTTTGTGGAGGTTAGGAAGGCTAACAAGCAGACTGTGTGTGACGAACAGTTCAGTTTGTGGGGAATAAAAATTGTGGAGAAACCTGGGTCAATCGACTCGCAAACTTGGATTCTGTACTTGAATAAAATGTACAGAATAAGAAGTAAGAAAACAATGAAGATTGATTCCCGTTTGTTTACGAGAGACGAAGAAGATATTGAGAAGATATGTGATGAGTTTGTTCAAAGTAGACAAGTAAATTTGTCAATCTATCACGAATCATGTGTCTACAACACAGATCATAGCGATGTTGAGAAGGAATTGCGAACGAAGTGTGCATTATTGTTTGATTTTGAAAAACATACTGGAACACTCACATAGTCAATGTTCACACCCACATACCACAATGCCTACAATTAGTACGGTTGGAACACTATTACCCAAGCTGTTCGTAGTTCTATACCGACCGACAGGAAACATTCGCCGTGAAGTGGCTAAAACAATGTTTTAGGCTGATAAACTGATAGTGGAAGCGTCAAAACCCAGAAAGTTAGCGAAGAAAAAATTACAAAAAAGGTACCAGAAGGGGTTTCCTATTTATCGAAGATGAGTGTGCATTTCTGTCTGATTCTTGGAACTGCGTATAGTGACACTTCTTGGTTAGAAGGCATTTCCGCAAGAAGGAGAGTGGAATTAATCTATATCCCTCCAAGAACGACGGGGAAAGTATAGCCTATTTATAGATTTTTATCTCCACATTGGAAATCTTTGTACCGACTCGTCGCAGAAATATTTACAAAAAATGAATCTGCAAAGAAATGTAATTCTGGTCTGAGGGCTAGAACGGGTTATACTCACTCTCGTGAGGCAAAACTGAGAAGATTTCTACCTCAGCCATCCCACGAGTGGATCAAAATCGAAATCTAGGAGGACAACATTAATCTAGGAGGACAACATTATTTATTTTCGTAATTAAAAGATCAACATTTATTACTTCTACAGCATTCTCATATAATTGCCGCTCACTATTCTGGGATATAAACGCATCTTAGTGTTAATCTGTCACCACTGTTCGAGCAGTCTGAATTGGAGGGTGAATGTAAGTGGCTGTGGTTTGTTTGTCTTTGTGGTTAGTGTGATGCTTTAAGATGGAACATGCAGCTCAAGGCATGATCTTTATAACGTGTTTCAGTTATTAAAGGGCGTAATTGTTATGTAATTTTAGCTATATTTGCATTATATAATATTTAACTGTTATTTTTACAATTATATTTTCACTTAGATTTTTAGTATGCCGCGTCACTCTGCGTCACTTTCTACATAATGTTAAAATGTAGATAAAGTCTTGTAGTTTACGTCTGTTATAAGATTTTTTGAATCTTTTTGTAACTTACTTAGTTATTTTACGTTTTAGAAGATGCCGCGCAACCAGTTCTCACACGTTTACAACTGTTTGAAGCAGTGGATTCGACGATTATGTCAAAAGTGGAACTTTGTGACTTTGTTAAAAGTAATTTAGTGGTAAAAAATTGTTCTGAAGAGATAACTGAATGCTCTATCCAACTCCTAGTCATAGGCAATTTCTTGCATGTAGCTTAAAAAAGTCTTAACTGATGTTTATTATGAAGTAAACAAATTATATACGTTGCTTTCACTCTAAATTCATGATTAAAACGTAAAAATAATTTTGTCCCCCTAGATTTCAATTTTGATCCACTGTGCATCCTGGAGGTGGTTCTCCGTGGTTTCCTACTTCTACTTCAGCAAAATGCCACGATGGTTCCTAACTTAGGGCCACGGCCACATCCTACCCAACTCCTACCTCATATACAAATACACACACCAGTACAGACATCACAGTGACACAAGTTATCAGACAAATTCTACACATATCCAAGTACACGGGGCTACATGACCACGATGTCACATATCCTCTAAAATAATCAACAACAACATTAATGTAACTACATATTAATAGGCATAAAAATTACTTGATATTGTACCACATGCATGTATATTCATCAAGTTGGTCGACATTTATTTTGTACATTTGCCGGTATACAGGTTCAGAATCGCTGGGCCAGACATTTGATGTAAATCACAGCACATAATTTTGATCTGGAAATCCTGGAAATGGATTTGTTATGACAAATTCTACTTCAATCATTTTTCTATGTCACACACCATCAGCATATTAAATAACTACGTACGGTACCACAAAGTTAAAAACAAATTATTTTTTAAAAATTAACTTAATTCACAAGTGGGAGAGGAAAGATGTTTTTGGCGACTGTAATGAAGAGAAGAGATAGGTTGGTAGGACACATACTAACACACCCAGGAATAGCAAAGCTAGTTATGGAATAATGTTATTAGTTTGACGTCCCTTTTAACTACTCTGGCCTTCAGAGACTTCGGGGTGCCGGAATTTTCTCTGAAAGGGGATCTGTAACGTGCCAGTAAATCAACTGAAATGGCTCCCTCGCATTTGCGCACTCTCAAATACCAACTGACTGCGCCAGGATTCGATCCTGCAACCTTGGGAATAGCAAGCGAGAACGTAAAGCTGGGTTTTCCTAGCTCCGCATTTTGTGCGGAGCGCACTGCGCACCTCTCTCCGCAAATCCCAATGCGCTGCGCGGTAGTGTTTTCCTAGCTCAGCAATGCGCTGCGTCTATTTGAAGTTTTTATTTGTTTGAGAAGTAAGTGAACATGAGCTCTCGTCCTCGGAGGAAGAAAAAAAATTGCGTTATTGATGTTATCAGATGAGGAAGAAGAGATCGAAGATGAAATTTACTTCATTGTTGGTCGTCTTTATTAAGTGCGGAAATCTGTCAGTTCCATGTACACATCTAGAGAGCAAGAAGGAGTGTTTAAACTTTTAATCCACAGGCATTTGCTCGATGACGAAGTATATTCCTATGAAAAATAGTTAATATAGCGAATCATTGTAGAAAATATTTCTTTATTTAATAAAAATCGATATCGGTAGTGAAATTTAAAAAATAAAATAAAATGGGAACAAATGTAGTTTCTTTGGACAAAGTTACTGAACTTAGCTTAGAACTACTGTACACACTCAATTAGTTCTTTTTTAATTTTGTGGCAAAGAATGAAATAGACAGTACACAAGAGAAAACTGCCCAAATACTCGTCTGTTGCGTAGCGCGCTCCGCACTTGACTGCTCACAATGGAGTCGTCCAGTTGCGCAGAGCGCACTGCGGAGGGGTGTGGGAAAACGATGCCTTCTGATTCCGTGCTGTTGAGTAGGCTGCGCACTGCGGACTGCGCATTGCGCAGTGCGCTCCGCACAACATGCGGAGCTAGGAAAACCCAGCTTTACCGCTGAGCTACGCAGCCAGTCAAGTTAGTTAGGGAAGGAAGGGTCGAGGATAAGACCCGTAGAGGTAGACCAAGGCTAGAATATGTTAATCAGATGGCCTCGGGAGTAGGGGGTGTGGTAGCTATGTAGAGATGAAACAATTAGCTCGGGACAGGGAAGCAAGGGGGGCTGTATCAAACCAGTCAAAAGACTGAAGACTCAAACAACTAGAATCCTTTAGGAGAATTGTACTAAACCGTAGATCCACTTCGTTCTATTTGTTCACCAGCGAGGTATATTGTCAGTTTAATGATTTTCAAAAGGCAATTATCAAAACTTCATTTTACATTTCATGCAACGGTTAACGAAATAGAGGAAAAATAGAATGTAAATTCATTTTCATGGACATTGCAATTAAAATTATACGTATCATGATAACAGTATATAATGCAAAGGGTATTGAAATGAAATTTAGCAGAAGCCACTAATTGAAGGTAAATCAGGAATTCTCTTTCTAATTTAGGGACGTAATAGATTTGTCAATTGAACGAATAATGACTTCATTATTGCATCAAGTGCATAGCAACATTCAATTACCATATGCGAGCACATAGCTAATATATGACAAAGATAATGTGACTATATTTGAGCGGTTATGTTGATCAGTAATTGCTGAAAAACCTCGGCCGGAACATGTGACTAGCCTGCCGATTGAATTCGGGCTGACAAGGGGAGGATACGATGCATGGGTCACCGATTCCAATCATCTTTAGTACACTTGTAGGGCATGACTAGGCGTATACCAGGTGCAAGTAGTAAGGTGCGCTTCTCAGCCGATTCAGAGAAATTAATTATTAATTATTCGTAATTGCTGTACGGCGTTCATGTGCGCTGTGCGTTAACATGAAGTCAAGGAGCGCGTGGTGCAGCGGTAAGAGCCCTGCTTCGTAAGCGTGAGATCTCTTGATCGAATCCCACCGGTGAGCTTTCTTTTTTCTTTTGTAAACATAGGCAATTCGTACAACTGTAGGTGTCGTGAATAATGTTCATTTTGCAGTCAATTGTAATAACGTGTTTTGTGAGCTGGAAAAGGCATTCTGAAATCATCGTATGGGGGTGAACGTTTGTGACATTACATAATGTACAGTCGGGCCATTGTAAATAGGCCTAGATTGGTATTATGCATGGTCAGGTGTATTCTATTATATGTATACGTTTATACACTGAAGGCCCAGTCTGTTCCATTCATTGCACGTCAGTGAACCATCAGACCACCCCGTACCTCGCAAGTAGTGCCTCATGGCTATGGGTATTGGTTGGAAAGTGTTCGGACCTGGCGAGGTCACCTGCATACAAACTAACGATAACGGTGGGCAGTTGTACTAACAGTAAATACTGTGAATAAAGGTATTCTTTCATCAATCTCCTGTACGATTTATTCCGACTCCCTTTTCCCGCTCACATAACACGTTATTACAATTGACTGAAAAATGAACATTATTCACGACACCTACAGTTGTACGAATTGCCTATGTTTACAAAAAAAATATACAGAGGCTCACTGGTGGGATTCGATCCAGGGCTCTTACCGCTGCACCATGCGCTCCTTGGCTTCAAGTTAACGTACAGCGCACATGAACGCCTTATAGCAATTACGAATAATTAATAATTAATTTCTCGGAATCGGCTGAGAAGCGCACCTTACTACTTGTACCTGGTATACGCCTAGTCATGCCCTACACGTGTACTAAAGATGGTTCGAATCGGTGAGCCATGCATCGTATCCTCCCCTTGTGAGTGGTATAGTCGCTTCAATGTTTCTAAGAGTGTGCATTTATTTCCGACTCAGTCCGATGGCATATGTGGGCGTTTAAATGCGACAACCTGGAGTCAGTAGTCATAATAGGACGTTAAAGCATATTACGTCAAATGCGTAGTGACATTAAATTAGCATTTGTTCATCAGTCACTGCAGGAAAACTTCGGCCAAAACATGTGACTAGAACATGAAAATGAAAATCCACAGCCTGCTTCCAGTTGACCGACCGCGTCAGGGAATGGAATGAAGGAAGCTCCATCTAGCGGCGAGGATATGAACTGTGCCGGCTGCGCGAGGCCTGTCGCACTCCCCTGGGGCAATGATTAAATGAATGACAGATGAAATGAAATGATAGGAGAGAGTGTTGCTGGAAGGAAATTGTGACAGGGAAAACCGGAGTACCCGGAGAAAATCTTGTCTGCCTCCGCTTTGTCCATCACAAATCTCACATGGAGTGACCGGGAATTGAACCACGGACCCAGCGGTGAGAGGCCGGCGTGCTGCCGCCTAAGCCTCGGAGGCTATTGACTAGAACATGGAAGGACAACATTCTGACCTGTCTATAGCCACATCAGTTGAAAGAGAATTTAAAAACCTACTGTATCATTGTTATTCACCTGCCACGGTGGCCGAAAGTGCTAACTCGCTACCTCGTGCCTCGCTGGCATCAGGAGAGCGTGGATTTTCGTGGTTACCCAATTTTTTCATTTTCATTTCATTTCATCCTATTAGCCACCAACTTCAAGTATTCATCAATCGTTGTCTGCGTCGAATTCTGGGTATATGATGACCAGATATAATCCCAAACGAAGAGCTGTGGCAAAGGGCTAACCAACAACCTATAGAAGTCCAAATTATACGGAGGAAATGGGGCTGGATTGGACACTATCTGCGGAAACAGAATGATGCAGTAGAAAGGGGAGCTCCGGACTGGAATCCTCAAGGGGCTCAGAGACGAGGACGACCAAGGAAGACCTGGAAACGCACCACTGAAGAAGAGGCCTGGAAAGCTGGAAAGACTTGGAGGGAAGTGAAGAACTTGGCAGTTAACAAAGCCCCATGGAAATCATTCTTGGATGCCTTATGCTCCGTGAAAGGAAATAAGTAAGGTAAGTCAATTTCATCACCAGGAAAATGTCGGAACGGTTCTGTTCAACAGGTCGATGGCCATCTTCCTTCCAAAATCCCTTCCCTGAACCTTCCTTAACTAGACCCAAGTTGGCGGCGGACTGGGTGATCGGCCTGTCACCATCCCTGCTAAAGTGTGTTTAGTTCGCTGACACCGTCCTTGCGATGATAGAGTAAAGACCACTCGCAGAGTCCATGGGGGAAGCCGAGCTGTGAGAATAAACTATTTTTTTGAAACCTCAGCAATATTTCTAGGCTTATACCGTGTCTTGTGTGGGGTTTCGCCCAGGAACACCAAGCTGGCTCATCAGCGGGCTCTTGCTGTTCCGCGCCCGGAAAAATTGCTGAAGTTTAATTCACGGACCAATACAGTATACCATCTTTTTGGAAGCCTTTATAGGGAGGTGAAAGGCTGCTTGAGCTTTTAGCTCTCGCAGTTAAGAGGCGCAAGTGCGCTTCATAATAAGGGAGGTAGTGCACAGCTCGCTACTCTTGGGGGGTCCGAGCGTGGAACACCAAGAGCCCACTGACAAGCCAGTTAGGTGTTCATGGGCGAAACCACACACAAGACATGGCATAAACCTAGAAAACTTACTTACCTAACCCCGTGGCACTACAGCCCATGAAGGGCCTAGGCCTACCAAGCGACCGCTGCCCAGCCATTTGACCTGCAGGTATTGGGGTGACACGTGGTCAGCGCATCGGTTCCCCTCGGCCGTTAATCTTGGTTTTCGTGACCGGGGCGCTGCCTCACTGTCAGACAGCTACTCAATTGTCCTCACGAAGCTGAGTGCATCCCGTTCCAGCCCTCACGTCAGTTTCTAAAATTCCTGACGGAGCCGGGAATCGAACCCGGGGCCTTCGGGTGAGAGGCAGGCGCACTACACCTACACCAAGGGGCCGGCTAGCTAGAAAAATGCTGAGGTTTAATTCAGGTGCCGTGAAAGCCAAAACAGTATACCATATTTAAAAACAATAATGGAATTTGTATATTCACGACCATTTTAATGCGTCTTTTCAGCTAATACGTCATTTTGTTCACGCCACGGTTTTTGGCCGGCGATCGCTGGTTTCAAAGCGTACAGAGGACATGAGGCAACCCTCAGGCATGTGCAATGAAGAGTTTCTTTCTGCGCAACTGGAAACTCAAGTATCAATTGCACTTGTCTGAGGCTCACCGACTGTCCTCTGTTCGACTTTGAAACCGGGATTGACCGGCCAAAACCCGTGGCGTAAACTGTATATGCCATCAAGATGTTAATCAGAAAGGTAAAATGTCTTGTGCGACCAGGACTCTACCCAGGGACCTTTGAATTCCGGCTTGATGCTCTTTCTAGCCCCACTTCATTGCGTAGTGACTAGCATTAATGGCTGCCGCCGCAGAGGCCCGCGTTCGATTCCCTTCTCTAGCAAGAAATTTTCTTCTGGTCTGAAAGTTGGAACGGGGTTCACCCAGCCCCGTGATGCAAAACTGAAAAGGGGTGGGTTTGATTCCCAACTCAACCATGCTGGAAGTGGTTTTCTGAGGTATCCTCCATTCAAATGCCGGGATGGTTCCTAACTTTAGGCCACGACCACCTCCTTCCGAATCCTCACCTGAATTACAAATACACACACTATGACAGATAGCACAATAACACTGGTTATCAGCAAATTCTACACACACCAAAGTTTACGGGGATAAATGACTACGTTGTCGCAAAGCCCCTAATTGAATTAACATCAACAAACATTCAGGGTATGTTGTTAATTCGTGTTAGAGGCTAGGGACATATTTGGTCACCAGCCCCGTGCATTGTGGTGTATGTAAATTTGTCTCATAACCTATGTTTCTGTGGTGACTGTAGTAGTGTGTGTAGCTGTAATTAATAAGGTCATGAATGGGGCAGATGCTACGGGAATTTTTGAAAAAGCTACTATCCCGACATTTGCCTGGAGGGAGTGTGAAAAAAGGGGGAAAATAACAGTCAGGATCACACCTGGACTTCCGTGGTGACAGCCAACAATGCTAGTCACTAAGCAACGAGGGGGACTACCCTAAATATATTAAGTCATCTTCACAAGTGTTGTATTCTTCTCCTAGGGCTGGTGGTCTTTCTCCTCCTTCAAATAACCCGCTGAATGACAATGAATTATGCCAATAAGCTTCTTGTACAGTATGTACCTGTCACAGAGGCAGTGAAAAGGAACACCACTGCAGTGTGTGTTATTGCGTTCACTTCTGAATAAAAACAAAAAGCCCCACACTCTGACATTACAGGGAGGGAATGTAAGGTTTCCTGAAAATTAAAACGAACACAGCAGAAACAAGCGAAAACGTGAGTAGGTTTTGTTCATGCAAGCGAAACAATAAGGTAATTTGTACGCAAAGGCTGGCCATGCCATGTGGCTCTCCACCCACCTAGTTAAAGTTACTGTTAGAGAACTCATAACTCATTGTCTACTGTGTATGCGACATGCAAGGTCTTCTCAAAATAGGCCGGAGGTGGAGACAAAATGTAATTTTATAACGTAAGTCCCAGAATTTTGATTTTCTTACAAGGAGCATCAAATTGATGTATGCAAACCAACAGGTTATCACTCGAGTCATCACTAGGGACCGAATTCTTAGGTTGTTAAAATTGTCATTTTAGGTTTTCAAAAACAAAATAGTTTATTTTATGTTTCAAATAGGTTTATAAGTTTAACCCTTTATGGAATTGTGGTCTCTATATTAACCGCCTGACATAAGGACAGTTTATGCTTTCAAAGACGCTGATGGTTGAACCTTTCAGCCAAATTTCGGATGATGTTCACGCCGAAGTGCTAGTATTTCTAAAAATCAAATATTTTATACGTATCTACTTGACGTAATGTGTTGGATATTTTAAAAAATTAAAACTAAAAACATTAACAGTTTATGTGTAAAATTAAAATATTAATATGGAAATAAAAATCATAAAAATAAAATTGCAATAATAAAATAATTATAAAAAATAAAATAATGAATATAACTTTTATGTTCGACCCTGACTATTATATGTCTGAAAACTGTATCATAATGATGGTCATTATAACAGTATTTTTCATTATGAAACAGTTTCTCCCACCGATCACAGCTCAAGAAACAGTTGTTTGACCAATTAGATAAGGATACCTTCGCGCATGCGCTCAAAATCCATCATGTCTATATAAATTACCGAAAGTGCACCGTCCATATGTTCGCGTAAATAAACTGGTGAATATGAGACACTGAACCTTAATATCCCCAAATCCAATTTCTTCACAGCGGGTTGTTTTCAAACGACTTCGGTGACATTTTTACTGAATACTGGTGCTCAATCTGTACATATGGCATTGAAGCACACAGAGCGCATGCGTCGGTCGGTCAGAGAGCTTGGAAATCAGAGATATCCTACCCAGCGCTGCACCCGATCACAACATTCTAGTGACAATCTCAACAGATATTTATGAATATTTATGTTAAAACATATAATAGAGTTATAATTATCGTCGAACATAAACAGTCGTATGCAACTCGCCTATAATGGTAATTAAGACACTCGTATGGAAAATATAAAACTCACATACGCTCGTTTTATAAACATAATCGTATCTTAATTATAGCCATTATAGGCTCGTTGCATAATGTACTAATAAAAATTATGAAAGTAATTGTAAATATCAATTCGAAATTAGTCAATTAATTAATTAATTCAATAAAAATTTCAAAATTAAATCTATAAGAACATAACTTGAAAATTAAAAACAAATATATAAACATTAATATTAGAGAAACAAAAAATTGCATTATTTATAATTTTAATAATTAAAATGTAGAAACACATAAAAGTAAAAAAAAAAGTTTTGCCCTATAAAGGGTTAAGTGTAGCAAAAGTTGTCATAAACTATGCCAAGGTTAAAGTAATGCCCAAATGTTAATAGAAAATCTGATTACAACGATAGTGTAAATATTTTACATAACGATACGTCATCAAATTAACACCGAGAACTTCACAATTGTAGGCAATATTTGCTCTCCTTAAATATATTAATTATTCAAATTCAATAAAACCAAGGATGTCAGAGGTGATTTTCACTCTGTAGGCCGTTTAATTAACTTTGTTTATTTAGAATATAGGATTATTGGAAATAATAAGATATTTATTCCCACTTTCCCGACGGTAGGATAAATAACCAAACAATAAGATATAAGCTGAAAAGTGCTAAAATAATTGAATTTTCTGGAAGGTAGGATTTCTCTCGATCGACTAGAACTAGGAATAAACACTGTCTTCAGGTTTACTTTTAAAAATGATGGACCACAAATTCAAAGATACTTCAACAAATGGAACAAAACTGCAATTGAGTATTTTTAGGTACTCGCATATCATTTAGGTTTATTAGGTACTACAGAATTCATGAATATGGCTCTTTTGAGTGTGATTCAGAAAAGTATTAAAGATTTTTTTGTATTTTGAATTAAGTTAAAAGAAGGTAAAAACCTAAGAATCCGGCCCTAGTCGTAACATACAGTAGTCTAGTTTTCTTATTTAGTCAATTTACCCTCTAGGTTGGTGGTTCCCACGGACTCAGCGAGGGAACTCACCACTACCGCCTCTATGGGCAGTGTCCTGGAGCTTGGAACATCTGGTCGGGATGGATACAACTGGGGAGGTGTGATCAGCACTTCGCCCAGGCGGCCTCACCTGCAAAGCGAACAGGGGCCTCATGAGGGATGGGTAGGGATGGAAGATTGGGATGGATAGGCTAGGAAGAGGGAAGGAGGCGGCCGTGGCCTTACGGTAGGTACTGCCCCCGTAATTTGAATTATATTGAGACCACGGTGGCTGTATTGGAAACTGTGAAGAAAGTTATGGCTGTCATAGTTGTGACGTGGATATTTATGACGTAGGCACGGATGACGCAGACTTCATGCAAGTAGGCTGCTTGAGCTGAGATTCTTGGTGACGTCATGATTTTGTTCGAGAAAGATCTGAGATTTACGACGCAGTCGCAGGGAAACGTGGAATTGTGCTGAGGAAGAAGTTACGCGATTGGAGGAGAGACTCAAACCAATGAACGATAGTTAGGAGGGAGACGGAGATTACTGAAACTATCATATTTTAGTTACTTTTGGAATGCAGAATTGTGGAAAACTATTTTCAGTTATGGCATTGATTTGGAATTTTGAAGAAATTATTTTTGAGTTTTTGCAATTTGAAAATCCGTCAAGTATTGCCAAAGTTAGAACTTCTAGCTATGAAGGAGAAACAAGCTGTGGAAGGGATGGATACGCCCCCTTAAGAAGTTGATAAAAGGTCTTGCACAGAAGAGAGGAGCTCTCATATCTCATAGCTCATATATCAGTTCTGATACCGGAGATATATTTCTGATGTTATAGACGTTTTCGAGTGAATAAGTGAAACAAGTCGTCTTTAGCGTGTGGTAAAGCCAACCGCATCGAACGAGCTTCGAGCGTGCCGCAGTTCCATTTTACGGTGTTTGAAACTAGGCGAAGTTGAAACGCACTCATTTTCAAGTCTACAAGTTAACATATCAAGAGTTGACTAATGCCTTTAAGCTAATTCGATTGTGCAGTACTATATTAAAGTGTGTAGGAAGGTTGAACATTTTCAAGAATATAATTCGAAAGATACAGGCATTTTAAGACGGCAGACAAAAGTGATTTTCTCGCCATCTGAGAAGCACTTTTAAATATCACATTGTACGCTACCGCTGACACTGGTATTGCAACCGTGCTACGACATATTGCTTTTGGTGTTACAACACTGCATTCTAACATGGAACAATATAATATGGCAATTCTTTCAACTATTATAACGGAAGTGGAGATGGAAGACTAAAGACTTTAATGCAATTGGGACATATATTGATGGAGTGAATTAACAGCATGGAACTTCGCTAATCGTCTTTCTACAAAAGCGAGCATGTAGTGAACATCCAACTACACTTATGCATCGTTGTCCAACGCTGAATTATTTCAAATGGCAGTGGAAACATATTCATACTCCACAAATATGAATATTTCTGCGGAAATAACTGCAATAAACTTCATGGCGAATTACTACCAGAACTTCAGGGAACTATCAAGAGAGGCCAGGGTGGACCCGGCTCACACAGAAGAGTTTTGCCAGAAGGATGTCTATCGTATACACGGAGCAGTGCAATTTCCAGAGGAGGAAGCAGTTCTATTCTCCGAGGGCGCTGATTCCAGGTTCGAGGACGGAGCACATCTTTTTGGTGAAATGGAACCATCACCAGTCTTCTTTGGAAGATTTCCCTCTGGAACTTCAATCAACAGATAAGGTAGTCGTGAACGTTTCTTGTTTTATTTGAGCCATTTAGCGATGTCTGAGCAACCGTTTTTCCCATATTTTTGTCCTATATATATATTGTGCCCCCATATTCTTGCTTGATAACTTTGTACTCAGTACACCTTAGATGAGTTATGCCTTTTTCTACGATTTATTAAGACATTGTTATGTCATTGGCAGATTTAAATAATTTTGGATCAGTTGAGACTGATAATTGATATTCTTTCAGTAATTTGCATATTTTTGAAGTCACGATTTGACTGTAAAGTTAACGTTTTTCTATGGCAGATTTGAATTCAGACAGCGTGTCATTTTATTAAAGTAATTCTTTTCAGTAAATTACTTTGACCAATTTTCTGTCATCCTCAAGAAAGAAGAATAATTAAAAGATTTTAGAGCGTTAAAATCTATTTCTGTATCGACGATCTTGGAAATACTAGTCGTTTTAGGAACATGATTGCAACATAGACATTTATCGTCAGTTATCGTCATTACCATTGCATTATAGACAATTTTATGAAATATGAACATCGATTACGATTTATTGAATACACTATAGTAATGAACATTTGATAGGAATCTTTCTCAATACTAGATTGGAACAATAATGTTTGCATTCCACAGTCTAATTGTATTCTATTCGACTATTTATGCAGTTTAGATGAACTTTGTTTGAAGATAGTATTTTTATACTACGATACTTAGGAGATATTAATCTCAATTTTGATAGACCAGAAAGGCGTGTATAATCGTATTTGCTATTAAATTTATTTGTGATTGGCAAATTTTTACTTCATATCGATTCATGAATGAAACCCACGAAGGTTAAATAAAATAACAGTTTTGAAACAATTAATGAATATAAGAATTTTTAAAGTGGAACTATGGATGTATAATCGTAAGTTCAGTGGACATGTAAAAGTCGCTGATGAATAATGCCCTTGAATAATTGAAGGAGGTTCCCACAGTAATATTAATGATGTTGATGAGATTACAAGTGGAGGTTTTGTGTATGGATTATGGAAGATTTTTATGCCATATATATTGAAATATATGATGAATTCTGGGCCTATTTTATGCAATTTGTGCGTTTGGAGCGAAGTATTTTTCCGCTGAGTTTATTGTCCAGGTCCTTTGAAAATTAATCATGTGAAATTACTGTTAAAATTAACAAGAGTGTTAAATAATTTGAGATAACGATTTTGAATGGAGGTTACCGTCACAAATAATAGTAATAATTATTAAAACTTATTAAACCTGGATTTATAACACTTAAATATAACTAACCTTCATTGGTAGTTTATATTAACCTGATTTGTGTAATTATCAACCGGATAAACGTGTGGTTTAATGTATTTCTAAAATAAATATAAATATTGTAAAAAAATTATGTAATTATCTTTAATAATAATTGGAAATGAAAGGAATTAAGAGAGGCGTGTATAGATTTTTCAATTGTCATTTGACAATATTATAAACAATTTGTAATTGTTATAAACAATTAATGAGCATTTGTTATAAACATTAAGAGTTTTGTTAATATACTCTAAAGAACGCTAATTATACATATGGATTATGTAATTAAACAAGTTTTGGGATTATTAGAGTAATCCAGTAACATTTGATTGAAGCATTTAAAAGATTTGCGTGTTAATATTTGAGTTGAGTTGAGGACATTTAAAGCGTTTGAAAAGGAGTTAAGCTCTGAAGTTACGAGCATATGCTAGCACTAGCCGAACAGGTGGGCCCGTTTGACGACCTGGGCATGCGACATAATGAAGGGTGGATCGCAGCTGGCCTGACAACTGTATGTTAGAGGCCAAGGCCGATTACATAACAGGCTTGCCGTTATAAATAAAGTGTGATGTTTATGAAAGAGGAAAACAATTGCTACGTGTCTTGTCCCAATTCCCTCATCCATTCCAAGTGTATTACTATTATTACGTTCTTTATAAGCAAGTGAAAGATAAAATTTTGTATGTAACGTCTACCAGTCCTACAGGAGGACATGATTATATTGACAATGGCTTCTGATTGTCACGTGTATTTTGTTGAGTTTTTGTTAAATTCATTCCCTTTATGTGAAATAAATTATTGTACAGTTTAAAGTTTCTTATCTTCGTTTTGGTTCATTTTAAATATCATGGTGGAGGTTATTGTGTGGGCATACTTTAAGTGATCCAGTTGGCAACCCATTCCCGAGATTAATTTGAAGAGGTAAGTAAAGGTAAGTATGAACCCCCGTATATTTTGGTGTGTTCCACAATAATTTCTTGTTAACTGCTGTGCTCTAATCTCGGTAGTATCTGTCAGTGCCATTTTCATTGATGTAGCTGTGCCGGTGCGTTTGATTATTGGCAATCCGATTGAGGGGGCGGATATCTGACAGCCTACTATCCGGATTTACGGGGACAGTACCATCCCGGCATTTGCCCGAAGACGAAGTGGGAAACCACGGAAAACCACTTCGAGGATGGCTGAGGTGGTAATCGAACCCCCTCTACTCATTTGGACCACCCGAGGCTGAGTAGACCCCGTTCCAGTCCTCATACCACTATTCAAATTTTCGTGGCAGAGCCGGGAATCGAACCCAGGACCTCCGGGGCGGCAGCTAACCATGCTGACCGCTACGCTACGGAGGCGACTCAGTAGTCTAGTAATCTCCTAATGTCTCCGAACTACATCATTATGAAGAGTTCATAGTTGCAAAAATGCCTTTAATTGAACAGATATTTGGCACTGAGCCATTAATATACGACGCTGAAGCCAGTCCTGATACGAAACCTTATTCAGTTCTAAGTGGCGTAATATAACATTGCATGTGATCCAAAACAGAAAATGCAATTGAGTTCTGGAGATCACAGTGGCCAGGTGATTCTTCAACTCCTGCTGATCCATCTGTTCCGTCAAGTTGATTTGTGATTCTGATGAAGACTGGCTGCGTGGTGCAGTAGTAACATTCTTGCCTGCTGTTCCCAAGGTTGCAGGATCGAATCCTGGCGCAAGTTGGCATTTGTGTGTGCTTCAATGCAAGGGAGACGTGTCAGTGCCCCTTCAGGGCAGAATTCCAGCACCCCGGCAACTGTAAAGACCTCAGTAGTAAAAAGGGACATAAAACCAATAACACTAACAGATTCTGATGAAACAGTGGAGATGTGAGCAATGAAATGCTATAGGCTTGATACAAAATTCACTGTCTAACGCCTGGACGAGGGTTCCTTAAGGAAATATATTGTGACCCAGACCTCACATTGAGGATCTTTTGATCGAATTGCGAATATTTTAAGGCTGATGATTCCATTATGTTTCAAATTCTTTGTTTTCTCCGCAAACCCACATTTTCTGTTTCCTGATGTGTTGTTACGAATAATTGGAAGTTTTCAGGCTTACAGTTAATCCATAGTTTGCAAAATGAGTTGAAATCAGTTTTTCTAAGATTCACCTCAAATTTGAAACTCGCGGATTCGCACCAAATGCGGATTCCACGGATCTGGCAAATTCTGGAGTTTGCCTGTGTAAAATCCAGATTGGTTGGTTGGTTCCTCAGTTTAGGGGCTGTGACAACTCGGTCATGTAGACCCGTGTACTTTGGGTGTGTGTAGAATCTGTCTGATAACCGGTGTTATTTGTGATGGCTGTATTAGTGTGCGTTATCTGTTTTTAATTCAAGTAACAACTGCAGACATTCGATTTTCAAGTAGTTCCAACTTTTGTTACCAAACGCCATCGTCAACGACCAACAAGTTCTGAACTTGGCTACTAGATGCCACCGCAGTCGGCTCCTGGTGATGAACGTTGGAACCTAAGAGCAATAGTCACATTTAACCTATAATTTAACTTCACATAAGTGTAATTAGTGGAAGGTTCTTGATCATGCCATAAATCTATGGCATCCTGGTACCCAGGCATGACGGCTGGAGGAGCTGGACATCCCTGTGGCACTCAGAGTAGTAGCGAGGCAGGGCGCATATGCTGACTGGAGCGTGCGACTCCTTCCCATCACCGGCCTTGAGTGCTTGGGCGGTCAGGGCTGTCCAATCTAACATGTACGGTACTTGCTATAGTGACTGGCCACGGTGGCCGAGAGCGCTAACGCGCTGCCTCGTGCCTCGCTGGCATCGGGAGAGCGTGGGTTCGAATCCCACCTCGGCCGTCCTGAAAATGGTTTTTGTGGTTTCCCATTTTCACCACCATGCAAATGCCGGGACGGTTCCTTTCAATAGGTTAACGGCCGATTTCCTTCCAATATCCCTTCCCTGACCCGTCCTTAAAAGAAAAGTACATGGCCATTGGCTGGATTAATAAAATTATTACTCGCTACAGTACCTCCCATTGATTTATATGAGGGATTCACCACATGATTTCGGAGCCTTGCAGTTCAATCTGGCGGCTGGTATTCCACACTTGTCCTCTTATAGTACAACGATTGCGTCCACAAAGTTTGAGGATAGGTTTCGACCTGTCTTACCTGATACTTCCCTTGTCAGCTGTGAAGTCTGAATAACATGGTTAACGTTTTAACATTGCATTACTGAGACCATATTACTCGCTTTGTATTACCAATGTTATTCCCTAGTCTATGGGATCGAGGTCAGATGCGATGAATTTCTATATAGCGTATAGATCGTACGGCTGGATGTCCTTCCTGGCACCAAATTCCTGAGAGCAATTAAGGAGAGATTAAATAAATTAAACTGGGTGTTGAGTTGGAAGGTTTAGAGTTGAAAATGGGAAATCCAACGGAAAATTATAAGCTTCCTGTTTCATTTCAGCGTCTCTTTTACCCTTCTTCCATCTTGAACCCATGTACCATGGGTTCAAGGGGTCGAATCCATGTATTTTTGTAAAAGGAAGGAAGGAAGGAAATATACAGTCTTCAGAGGAACATAGAAAGATTTTATACAACAGGGCAAGCATAACGTTGTGTAATAAACTGGAGCCAGGTGGCCAGGAAATGAGATCATGCCTGACGCATTGATAAGGAGCCAGTCACGAATATAAATAGAACGAGTGGAATTTTCCAAGCGAGTGACGAAGAGCGTGTTTCGGAAATCGCCCTTACGTTGCAGTAAAATGGCAACCGCGCAGCTGTGCCAGATGAAGAATAATTAGATTTAACCCATTTGCAAGAATAAAATTAACTAAAGAAATAGAGCATTGTGAATCATTTCGGAATAGAGATTTTTGTGTGGAGAAAGATGTTATAATAAATGCCCAGGAAAGAAGTGCAAACGTGGCCATACGTCATTGGGGGTTTCCCGAGACCCGAGGAGGGGGGAATTAAAAATCAGCTGTAACACCCACACAGCTGAAGACTAAATTTTATTTAATATCTCAGAACTGCACGATCGATTTTCATGTGCAAAAAAGTCAGTTTACGTTTTGAAAACGAGCTTTCCAGAGATAAAATTTTAAATAATGTGCGACCATTACTTCAAAAGTTGGTTCCGAAAAAGACGTAGAATTTTTCTTTTTGTCGCCGATTTGTATAAAAGCCCTGGCAGGGCCAGGCTAATCATGCAGTACTTACTAGACCTCGAGAGGTCGTGATACTCTGTATCAATCACCAGCGTGCACCCGTAAGGAGTGGCCGAGAAGTATTATCAAACTATCGCCGTGTGTAGAATTAGGAAAATCCTAATACAGGATTTAGTTCCGCCAATATCAGTCTGACAGTGAAAAGTTCAGTATTACAGTCGAAGTAGGCTGCGAACTTAAAGAATAGGCGATAGGTCTTCAATAACAGTTTATTTAAACGACCAAGTGTATCGTAACGTTTTGAAGTACCATAACAGCGAAACAAACATTCTATCAACGTTAAAAGAACCCGATCAGGGTCGAACAAAATAAGGTCCGCATAGTATTCTGGAAAGATAGGAATTAGAGGACAGAATAATCAGAAGGGAGAATTAAATTCAAGACGTTGTTTCAAGGAAACGAACGAACTATAAAAAGCACTAAGTTACGAGGAGTATTAGATGCTAGAAAATAATAGGTCACCGATAGAGTATCTGGGAGATCGTGAACAAGACAGACTTTCACTAGACAACTAATAGGGTCTAGAAAGAAGCAGTTCGAGCTAATAATAATAATAGCCGATCGTCAGGAAACCAGATTTGAAGAAGTACCATTCCAGGAAGGGGTAGAGTGTTCGAGACTTTCATATTCTGGTCAGATAGGAAGCCGACATCTGCTAGTTCACCCTTGGAGACGGGGAAGCAAATATCACGTGTGCAAGGCCTAATCAAAGCCTCAGTGATTAGAATCAGTGTAGTGTAAATATATAAAATTTGTGTTAGATAGTAATTTTTCAGTGATTTTATTGTGTGTAATAGAAGAATACCGAAGTGTATTTTAAAAATATTACCAGTGTTTAAAGTATATAAAGTATATGTGTGTCAAGATATGTCAGTGTATGAAATGAATTTGAGCACGATGGTGTAATCACAAATAGTGGGCAAAAATGAAACATCGTTGGAAAGCACGGTAATTGACCGTCTGAACATGTAAGTAACTATTTTCATTATGTTATGTGTTGGGGGAATATTTGTGACAATCCACCTGAGAATGATAAATAGGGATGTTTTTGAATAACAAATAACTGAATAAGAGCGCGATCTGAACAACTAAAAAATTGAGAAATTATAAAATGATTATGTGAAATGAATAAATCCTTAGAGGAAATGTATGAAATAAAATATCAGTGTATTTGATAAATGTTATGAAAGCAAGCGGAAAAATATAATAATAATAAAAGTTATATAAATGAAGATTAAGTTGAATTATATGAAAGTAATAGCTTTTGAGCTTTTGTAAAGGAATAAAGACATGGTGTGAATACATGTTCTTAAAGTATAGCGATTATTGTCACGGGAGAGGATTAATATGAAAAATTGAGATGTAGATCAAATGTTGATTTTGAATTTATCAGTTCTCTGGAAGACGCTAGGCCTTAAAGTAATGTATAGCGCATTGTCGCGCATTAAAGTAAATTGTCACGCGAGGAAGGCGTTGAATCTAAATATACTTGGTAAATTAATTGTGAGGGACAGTTGATTGCGGTAATTGATGATAAGTCCTCCATATAGTGATGTAGATCACGAGGCGTTGTATAATGGGTGCGAATTATTGTATTGTTGAGCGCAGGTTAGACCGAGGTCGCCCTAAGCCGCTAATTTGTTGTAAAGTCCTCCAGTATGGGATTGGTTCCCGAGGCAGTTGAGAGAGTCAAACCCAGACTCGTATAGTTGTTGAAGCCCCTAAATATCGTTGTTGTATTGAATTATTCTTACCCATCAATGATGACACTTCATAATTATTAAATGCCAAGGTTACGAAAGTGATCTATGAACCTAAATAATGTTGTTTAAATGAATGAAAGAAACGCCAGGTCTGTTCAGAAAACTGTGTTTGAGAAATAGCTGTTTTAAAGCATGAGTGTAGTGGTCCCGTGTGGGCGATACTGAGGGTCTCCCTCCCGGGCAATAAATCAAGTCGAGTGTTACGGTCCAACCCCTCGCTATTGAAAGTGTGGTAGGTCAGGGGAACGGGCTGTTTGAAGTAATAATAAACCATGAGTGCTTAGAGTTTGTTAATGACCCGGGATTCGAACCGAGGTTCTTGTAGATGAAAGTTACCGCTTGCAAGTTCAGATCGTTTGCTTTCTTATGAGATGATGGTCTTTTAAGACAAATAATAATATATATAAATCCCTAATGTAATGAGATATTGATGTAGGATTTCACGAGTTCAATGAAGACAATTAGATTTCGGGAGTGATCATAATTTTTGACTTTGTTCAAGTAGTCTTTTATAACTCGGGAGTACACAAGTATTTTTCCCGATCACTGTAGTGAATTTGTTAACTTGAGAGAGGTGGTAACATGAGAACATTGTGAAATGCCCAAAAATTTAAGTAAAGGAGTAACAATTACTTTGAATAAGATTATATATTGTTTTGATTATAAGAAACTCATAAAATAGATATTGAGGTTTGTAAAAGAATAACACAGTTTATAGTGGAAAGTATCGAGCCTGGGAGCTCGTGATTGTAGTGAATTTTAAAAGGGATACTTTATGGAAATGAAAAGAATTATAAGTTTGTTGGTTTGAAGGAAACCATGTATTTTAATATAACATTTGTTGGATTCTATGGACTCCGTGTTCCACTTTGAACCGGAGTATTTTATTTGTTTAATCTGTTTTCCAACGTGGGGCTTGTATGATTATATCATACACGTAGTAAAATCGTACATTTTTGGCGCCCAGTACGCAGGGATGAGTTTTCCTAGGGAAAATCAGAGTTTTCGTGAAAAATCAAAATTTTCAATAAAAAAAATGGTTTTTCGAAATTTTGAATTTTTAAATACTTCCATAAAGGTTTTGAGATTGAATGAGTATATCAAAAGGGTACGTTTTAGTAAACACCCGTACCAAGGTAAAAATTTTGAAAATTGGGACACAAGGGTTCGTGGTACCATCTCTCAATCATGTACCAGCGATGTGGCATAGTAGCCCACTGTATTCTAATAAGATGGCATTGAGTGAGGAAATGCAGAGGCCTGCGGACGTCTTGAAGGCGAATGTGCGAGAAGAGAATAGGGAAGAGAGACAGGGGCTTTTGGACGCTTTGAAGGCCGATAGCAAGGAAAGGTTGGAGGCCATAGACAATAAGTTGGACAGCCAACAGAGTGAAAATAAAAGGGATTTAGGATCCATAAATGAGAGTTTGAAAGCTCTTAAAATTGACAGTGTTAAGAGAGAGAATAAATTGGACAGCCAACTGGATGAAAATAACAAAAAGTTAGGATCCATAAATCAAAGTTTAGAATCACTAAAACTAATAGTGATAACATGGGAATTAAATTAGAAGCTATCGAGGCCGACTGTGTAAGAATGAACAGTGAATTGAAGGCTGAAATTGAAGGAATAAAAAAGGGGTCAAATGAACTCCGAGAGAGTATAGAAGGGACAATGAATACCAAATTTCAAGGTTTTGATACGGGGTTGGAGATTAAGTTAAATCAGTTTAAAGTGGAAATTACATGTAACAGGGAAAAAACTTGTAAAGAGAATGTAGATGCATGTAACGATGAACTTGTAACCCAGATCCAAGGGGTGCGAACCGAGTTATGGGATCAAATAGAGTCAAATATGACGATTTGTAAAACATCCCGGGAGGAGATAAAAGAAAGTTTCAATGCGTTAGGAGAAAGGTTCGAAGGGGTGGAAAACCAAGTAGGAAAACTCGAGGGAAAAGTCGATGAAATTCAGGCCAAAGTTAAGGATATGGAAAGTCAGAATCAGGAAGAGGCGAAGAATAGGAAAGAGCAATTTGATCATTTTACCGGGCAGGTAGATGATAACTTGAGGACGTACGAAGCGGAAATAAATAAAAAATTAGGTACATACGAAGATTGTGGTTTTTGAAGCCATATTTTCAGTGTTGCCTTAGTAAACAAGAGTTTAGTGCTTTTCAGTCGGTCAACACGAATGTACCCAAAAGAGATGGGTTATACCCTAATCCTGAAATAAATTACATGAGATTAATAAAACACTAGGATGACCAGTTTCGATCGTCAAGCGATCATCATCAGATCCATTACACTTAGGCTACAAAATCCATGTTTGAAATACAGGTGAAAATATTTACAATATGTACAATTATTTAGTTGCAGTATTGGTACTGCAACTGTCAGTGTATGCTAAATGCAGTATATATGTTAGGTGAAAAGCTAAATGGTGATAGCTATCCGGAGATTGTACTTTAGAGAGATTATATGGTTGTAAACTATGGTTAAACTATACAATTTTAGGTTAACTACTTATCTGATTGTCTTCCGTACTACAGCTACTCGCAGTTTTCGTGCTCACTGGAACTCACTGTGCGGTCGACTGCGGTGGTTTTCTTAACGACTGGTTTTTCCTGCCTTCTCTCCCCCCCCCCCCTTGCTCCTACGTGCTGTGGGGAGTGATAGCGATGTGTTTATGTGAGGTGTTGCCAACCTAGATAAGATGTATGTTATTGAATGAGGTGGGTCTTCAACTATTAAAGACCGTGGATTAGCCCTCGCCACGCGTGGAGCATAACCCATTCGAACTAAGCGTTGACGGTCTTATGAGGACGTCCCGGCACCTTTAATACTGCCGCGAATATGGGCCTTGGTTTATTGCAGAAGAAAAGTACATCGTACACCTGATCCAGATAACATTTGCCTATTAAAAAACCCTAATTTCACCCCTTTTTTATCTAGCTTGGCTGTGTCGCTAAATTGTGTTTTGTTTCCGACAGGGTGTGTTTTTTAGTAGCGTGAAGAGGGGTGACCTCTCCGTGAACGTGAGTTCATTTAGATTGTTGGGATTGTTTCGTTTGGCTAGGTGTATCTCGATTGCTTCCTTTATGTCAAGAGCTCTGCCTTTCGATTCGTGATGGATTATTTTAAGGTCCGACTCTATGTTGGTAAAGCTGTGCCCTGCGTCACACATATGTTCTCACACGGCTGAATGTGTTCCGTATCTTATCGCATTCCTATGTTCATTATAACGTGTGTCTACTCGCCTTCCACTCTGCCCGGTGTAATTAGCTTGACAATCGGTGTCTTGGCACGTTATAGAATATACCCCTGACCTTGAATTAACCAAAAATCTCGCCACCAACGAAGCCAAAAAAATCCTCAAACGAGAGGGCGATAGCAATAACATTCAAAACAACAAACAACAAAACAAACAACTCAAAGAAATAAATTAGTTGAAACAAAAAATAAAAGAACATGACTTAATCATCACAAAAGCAGATAAGGGAAACACTACAGTAATTTTGAACAAAACAGAATACATTGAAAAAACAGTCGAATTCCTAAACAACAACGAAATCAAGGAATTAACAAAAGACCCCACCAACAAATTCCAAAAACAAATAAAAAGTGCGCTAAAAGAAACAGAATACATACTGACCAAAGCCGAAAAATCAAAACTAATAAACATGAAACCGAAAATACCGTCATTGAGGGGACAACCAAAAATACACAAAAAGGAATGTCCAATGAGACCAATAGTCAATTGTAGGAATGCCCCTAATTACAAAATCAGCAAAGAGTTACTAAAAATCTTAAAATGCCGTCTTTCCAACGACAAAAACAACTCTGTAAAGAACACAACAGAACTAGTAACAGCATTGAACACCCTACAAATGAAACCTAGCTTTAGGCTAGTATCCTTCGACGTAACTAACATGTACACCAATATTCCGATTATTGAAGCAATCAACACTATTGAAAACAACTTAAAATCCAACAATTCGGTAAAAGAAATTGAAGAGATTGTGAGATTACTGAGAGTCGTTCTCACCCAAAACGTGTTTCAATTCGACAATAAAATATACACACAGAGAGAAGGCCTAGCAATGGGATCGCCACTAAGTGGGTTAATCGCTGACATCTTCATCAATGCACTAGAAAATGCGTTCTTAGAAAAGACTTCAACAAAGGGAATAGTAATATGGAAAAGATACGTAGATGATGTAATTTGCATCTACGATACTGAACTAACAAGCGAAGAAACAATTCTCCAATCCATTAATAGCCTTCACCTCTCTATCAAATTCACTAAGGAATCCGAAATAGACCGGAAAATAAATTATCTCGATATAACTATTGAACGTAAAGACAACGACCTTTCATATTCCATATTCCGGAAAGCAACACAAACCTCGCATGCAATCGACAATCAGTCTAATCACCCCAGTACGCACAAACTAGCGGGTTTCAATTCAATGGTGCATAGGGCTTTAAACATACCCATGTCAAAAGACAACTATAATAAGGAAATAAGAACTATTATGCAAATAGCAAAGGAAAACAACTTCTCGCCAAGCAAAATAAATCAAATTATAGCCAAACATAAAAATAAAGATAAAACGATTCCCAAACCGGACAGTAATGAGAAAAAATTTGCGCGTTTCAACTATGTGAATGCGAATACATATAAAATCACTAACCTATTCAAAAAGCAAGGCATAAAGATAGCTTTCACGACGAAAAACACAACCGCTAGGTACCTCCTAAATAGTAATCTAAATAAACGTGACCTGTATTCAAGGTCAGGGGTATATTCTATAACGTGCCAAGACACCGATTGTCAAGCTAATTACATCGGGCAGAGTGGAAGGCGAGTAGACACACGTTATAATGAACATAGGAATGCGATAAGATACGGAACACATTCAGCCGCGTGCGAACATATGTGTGACGCAGGGCACAGCTTTACCAACATAGAGTTGGACCTTAAAATAATCCATCACGAATCGAAAGGCAGAGCTCTTGACATAAAGGAAGCAATCGAGATACACCTAGCCAAACGAAACAATCCCAACAATCTAAATGAACACACGTTCATGGAGAGCTCACCCCTCTTCACGCTACTAAAACACACATCCTGTCGGAAACAAAACACAATTTAGCGACACAGCCAAGCTAAATAAAAAAGGGGGGAAATTAGGGTTTTTTTAATAGGTAAATGTTATCTGGATCAGGTGTACGATGTACTTTTCTTCTAAAATAAACCAAGGCCCATATTCGCGGCAGTATTAAAGGTGCCGGGACGTCCTCATAAGACCGTCAACGCTTAGTTCGAATGGGTTATGCTCCACGCGTGGCGAGGGCTAATCCACGGTCTTTAATAGTTGTAGACCCACCTCATTCAATAACATACATCTTATCTAGGTCGGCAACATCTCACATAAACACATCGCTATCACTCCCCACAGCACGTACGAGCAAGGGGGGGGGGAGAAGGCAGAAAAAACCAGTCGTTAAGATAACCACCGCAGTCGACCGTACAGTGAGTTCCAGTGAGCACGAAAACTGCGAGTAGCTGTAGTACGGAAGACAATCAGATAAGTAGTTAACCTAACATTTTATAGTTTAACCATAGTTTACAACCTTATAATCCCTCTAAAGTACAATCTCCGGATAGCTATCACCATTTAGCTTTTCACCTAACATATATACTGCATTTAGCATACACTGACAGTTGCAGTACCAATACTGCAACTAAATAATTGTACATATTGTAAATATTTTCACCTGTATTTCAAACATGGATTTTGTAGCCTAAGTGTAATGGATCTGATGATGATCGCTTGACGATCGAAACTGGTCATCCTAGTGTTTTATTAATCTCATGTAATTTATTTCAGGATTAGGGTATAACCCATCTCTTTTGGGTACATTCGTGTTGACCGACTGAAAAGCACTAAACTCTCGCTTACATACGAAGAGCATCTCCAGAGAGAAAGAAAACAACGAGATAAAGAAAGTAAGGAAAATGCCCAGAAGATAGATGAAATAAGTAAGGGTATCAATGGGGTTCAGGGAACCATGGAAACATTAAAGGTACAAGTAGAAAAAACTAATTCCGAAGTAAAACTTGTCAAAGATGACTTAACGGAATTGTATAAAAATCAAGGGAAAACTGAGGAAAAGCTGGAAGGAATTAAGGGAGATATGGTCAAAGGACAAAAAGAGATGGAGAAAAAGATAAAGGAGATACGAGAAAACTTAGATACCAAAGGTGACGTTAAGCCAGAAATTATAGCACAACAGGTCATGTCATCAAGAAAGAGGTAGAAGAACATTTTGCTGAAATGAGGGATAGTTTCAGGGAAGAGAAATTCCAACTCGAACAAGCAGTGGAAAACAGTAAAAAGAATCAAGAAAGAATTCAGAATGAATTAGGATCCCGGTTGGAAAGGACTGAACACAAGAACAGTCAAATGGAAATTCAACTCATGGCTAATGAGGAAAGTGCCCGAAGAGAAAGGAAATTAGAGTTTGAAAGTCAGGATGAGTTCCAAAAGACAGGATGAGTAGATCCCCATGAACGAGGCACAGATCAAGATAGGGACTTAGGAGGGGAGAGCCCCTATAAGAACCCAGGATATCCGATGGCGATGTCAACCCCTTATATGAACCAAACAAATGGTCAAATAATAAATATCATCAAGTCAAATGAGGACAGACCGGTGAAGTTTACGGGTAATAATATGTCAATTACTCCTAAATACTGGTTAAAGGAGGTCGCAGAGTACTTGAATGAAATGAAAGTTCCTCAGGATCGGAGACTGAGAGCAATTGAGAAGCTGTTGGCAGGTGATTGTCTCACCTGGTTCAGGAGTTTCAGGTACACATTTGACACGGTGGAAGGTTTTAGAGAAGCTTTTCTGAAACGATATTGGGCAGCAGATGTCCAAGAGAATTTGAGGCTAGATCTATACTCTAGAAGTATGGCACAAATGCCCCAACTAAATATTCAGAATTTTTCACCGCTCAGCTGTGTAAATTCCGGGAACTTGACATTGCTCCTGCTGAGAACGACCTGTGTGCCGCCATTGCAAGACAACTTCAATATGAGATCCAGAGGTTGTTAATCTCGTCTAAAGCCAGAAGTGCTGTGGAATTGGAGAGCGTATTGCGTCAATTAGATATGACGACTTCACACGTTACTCCCAGGCATCAAAGACAGACTGAACAAGTACATATGGCCACCAGTCAAGAAAACAGAGAGAAACCATCGACCAGAAATCAGTCCACTAGTACTGATACTCAGGGACTGGGTCGAGAATATGGACATCAAGAGCCTAGGGGAATACAGCGATACTATAGAGGAGGATATCGAGGAAGGAATCCTAGAAGTACGGGTTATAGGCAACAAGAGAACCGACCCTATAACAATAATAATCTGAGGCAGGATAACAGAAAGAGATGGGAAAATTATCCCAGAAGGAATGTGAGGCCGGAAGAGAGAAATGATGAGTATCGGGCCGAAATAGAAGGAAGATATCAGGAAAGTCTTCGTTACATGAATGAACGAACAGACGAACCTGAATCGCAAAGAGTCCGTTGGAGTGAGGCAATAAAGAACCGAAAATCACCCGACCGACTAGAAGGAGCTCAAAGCTTGGAGCTACAAGCTCAATTGAAGAATGAGGGGAAAGGAAGCCCTCAGGATAAAAAAAAACTTCAAAATTAAATCATCAAAAGTGGAAACATACCAGGAGCTGGAAGGAGGTAGAGATTGTGAATTGGATAGCAAGACCAGATGAGCTAATTAAAGAGGATGTGGAAGGAATCCCACCTATTAGAAGAGAACTACCTATCATCATGCTAAGGATAGAAGGATTACTGGTCAGGGCATTAATTGATACGGGATCAACCATAAGTTTAATTACGCAAACCCTCCTAAATGAATTGGAAACAAGAGGCCGCGTATTGAAAATTCCCACCTCAAGTGTGAAGATTAAGGGAATTATTCCTGAAAATCTTTAACATGTAAATTTCAGGTATACATTGATTTAATCATAGGTAACGCTGAAATTTCACAATGCTTTTTGCTGGTAAATCAATTGCCATATAATGTCATATTAGGTATTGATTTTATCCGTGAGAACAAGGTCATCATAGACCTAGCGCAAAATTGCATTAGGATTCAAAAAGAGGATGTGGACGAACAAAACATTAATTTACAGGAACAGGATGCGAAAATAGGAGAACAGGTATGGCATGTGGAAGAAGTGAACATGGAAGGTTGTAAGGACATAGAAAACATAGAACTTGAAGATAGTTTGGAAACTGAGTTCGAAACCAACCTGTTAGGAAAAATAGAGGAAGCTAAAGTTGACCTCGAAAACAAGGAAAATTTAAAGGAATTACTATTAAATTTCAGGGACGTATTTGATTCCAAGCAAGGGAAGATTGGAAATTTTAAATACGCTTTTCAAGTAAATGATTGGGCACCGTTCAGACAAAAACCATACCCGGTTGCAGAAAAACATTACCCACAAACGAAGAAAACACTGCAGGAGATGATGGATGCAGGTGTTATAGAAAAGATGGCGACACCATATGTTAGTCCATTAGTAATTGTGAGTAAACCGGATATCTCAGTAAGGGTGTGTTTGGATGCCAGGAATTTGAACGCGAAAATCATACCAGAAAATGATTCGGCACCACCCATAAAAGAAATACTGAGGAAATTTAAAGGCAAGAAGATATTCACAAATATTGACATGACTTCTTCGTATCATCATCTCGAACTGGAAGAGAAAACCAGTCTCTTAACTGGTTTCAGTTCGACCAACAAACATATTGCTTCAAGAGTTGTCCGTTTGGTTTGAAGACCGCGGGATCCGCCTTAATAAGAGCGCTTGATCGAAACCTCTCAGAGGAAGTGAAAGATTGCACTATTCGTTATGTGGATGACATATTGCTTACCTCAGAAAACATTGAGGAATATTTGGAAAAATTAAAGAAATTATTGGAAGATTTAAGAAGGGCTAACTTTAAGATTAATTTGAAAAAATCAAATTTTTGTCAGAGACAAGTAACATTTTTGGTGCATGTGATTGATAAGGATGGTGTTAAACCAAATCCCTGCAAATTAAAATCGATAAGAGATTTTCCCAGGCCTTTGAAGGTGAAAAACGTTCGCCAGTTTTTGGGATTGATTAGATTTTTCTCAGGACATTGTCCATCATACACCAAAACTGTTGCACCACTACGGGACCTTCTGAAGAAGGGGGCAAGTGGAAATGGACGTAGGAAACAGAAAAAGCATTTACAGAGACCAAAGAAATGCTCTTAAATTATGTGAAGCTAGGATATCCTGATTTTAATCAGAGATTTGTTATACAAACAGATGCATCCCAGATTGGAATAGGGGCAATGCTATACCAGGAAAACCCTGATAACCCTGATAAGAAAAATTATCTAGCTTTCACAAGTCGGAGACTGAAACCCCACGAGAAAAATTATACAATCAGCGAAATCGAGCTGTTAGCGATATTGCACGCGCTGCAATTTTGGCGAAAGATTGTATATGGGTTTCCAGTCACATTAAGGACTGATCATAAAGCCTTAATCTTTTTGATGAAGACGGATTTATCCAGTCAAAGGTTGATGCGTTGGGGTTTATACATTCAACAGTTCGACGTAAATATAGAGTATTGCCCAGGAAAAGAAAATGTAGTTCCAGATTATTTAAGTAGACAGCCAGAGTCCACAGAAGAGGAAGTAATGGCTATTGATTTGGAAGACAGGGATCAGCGTACTCTGGATGAATTAAGAAGCATTGGTCAACGACAACGTGAGGATCCATGGATGAACATGCTCATATCTTTCTTGGAAGGGAGTTTGATAAGGGGAACACCTGCGTATACTGAAGCGAACAAGATAGCTCAGGATTACACATTCTTTAATGGATTGTTATATAAGTTTGTGGACTCTGACCATACACGATTAAGGATCGTTGTACCTGCGATTTTGCAGATGAAAATGGTATGGTTAGCCCATAGATCGTTCGGATATATGGGAGTCGACAAAACAGTCTCGATGCAGAAAGAAGCATTTGTATGGCCGAGACAGAGAGACTGTAAGGGATACGCTCAAGACATGTGATCTATGTCAAAGGATTAAGCCAAATGCGTTTTTGATGAGACAAAAGTCAATACCATTGTTGCCCGAGAGGCCAGGTCAAATTATTTGTATTGACAATTTCGGACCTTTGCCAAAGGCTAGGAGAGGAAATCGACACATAATGGTGGCTATGGATGTTTTCACGAAAATGGTTGTCCTTGCTCCCATACAGAATACTAGTACCAAACAGGTGTTAAAACGACTCAAAGAAAAAGTGATACCTACTCTGGGAAAACCCGACAATTTGTTGTCGGATCACGGTAGTTGTTTTACAAGTGTAGAATTCAGACAGGAATTAGAGAGACTTGGAATACGTCAGATTTTGTCAAGTATTCGCCATCCTGAGGCGAATCCTGTGGAAAGAGTGATGAGGGAGACGGCCAAGTATTGTAGGATATACTGTGCCGAAGAAAATTGGAAATGGATAGATATCCTGGATATTATCGAATTTTGTATAAACAACACAATCCATGAATCTACGGGAGAGATACCAATAACGTTACATAGGAATGAGCAACCAGAGAGACCTTGGAGTCTGGTCATTCCTAGGCCAGCAGACGCTCAGCCTGGAAGAGATGTACGGATTAGAAGAGCCTTTGAGCATCTAAAAGCTCAAGCTGATAGAAGGCAAAGACGAAACAGGCACAAGAGGTATCATCGACCACTATTAGCAGGAGAAATGGTGTTAGTGAAAAGACCAGCCATTTCGGATCCAGGGAACCGCGTGGACAAGAAGTTCCAGAAAATGTACCACGGACCGTATCAAATCATAAGAGACTTAAGAAATAATGCCTATAGAATTCGGCACTGTGAAACGAATCACGAAGTGACCATGAACTCAGCGAATTTAAAAGTATATTACCCTCCCGAAGACTTCGATGAAGCAAATGAACAAGCCCTGGTTATGGAACAATTTAGAGATGACGAATCCACTTTTGATAGAAACAAGAGTAAGGTAGAACAAGGAAACAGAGCTCAACCATTCGAGTGCGAATGCGAATTAGAGAAACTGTATTGTGAGATAGGAGAAATAATTGATTTTGTTGAAAAGGAAAATTTCAATTTAAGAAGAGAGAATGATGAAATAAAGAAACGGATAGGGATAGACCACACCCGTAACGAAGAATTATGTTCTGGAAACTTGTAGTCCAGACAAATAAGAAAGAAGGAAAGAAAGGGTCGGGACAGAGCGTACCCAACCTACACTATTACCGGATATGACTTAAAAGGTGGAAAACCCTAACTATCGCGGGATTTTAAAGGAATAAAGATCAGAAGGTACGGATAAACGTTATGATGGCTTCGACAATGAAAAAAAGAGATTTTTATGAAAATTATTGAAATAAATTTCCTCAAAACCCATGTACCATTGGTTCAAGGGGTCGAATCCATGTATTTTTGTAAAAGGAAGGAAGGAAATATACAGTCTTCAGAGGAACATAGAAAGATTTTATACAACAGGGCAAGCATAACGTTGTGTAATAAACTGGAGCCAGGTGGCCAGGAAATGAGATCATGCCTGACGCATTGATAAGGAGCCAGTCACAAATATAAATAGAACGAGTGGAATTTTCCAAGCGAGTGACGAACAGCGTGTTTCGGAAATCGCCCTTACGTTGCAGTAAAATGGCAACCGCGCAGCTGTGCCAGAAGAAGAATAATTAGATTTAACCCATTTGCAAGAATAAAATTAACTAAAGAAATACAGCATTGTGAATCATTTCGGAATAGAGATTTTTGTGTGGAGAAAGATGTTATAATAAATGCCCAGGAAAGAAGTGCAAACGTGGCCATACGTCATTGGGGGTTTCCCGAGACCCGAGGAGGGGGGAATTAAAAATCAACTGTAACACCAACACAGCTGAAGACTAAATTTTATTTAATATCTCAGAACTGCACGATCGATTTTCATGTGCAAAAAAGTCAGTTTACATTTAGAAAACGAGCTTTCCAGAGATATAATTTTAAATAATGTGCGACCATTACTTCAAAAGTTGGTTCCCAATAAAGACGTAGAATTTATCTTTTTGTCGCCGATTTGTGTAAAAGCCCTGGCAGGGCCAGGCTAATCATGCAGTACTTACTAGACCTCGAGAGGTCGTGATACTCTGTATCAATCACCAGCGTGCACCCGTAAGGAGTGGCCGAGAAGTATTATCAAACTATCGCCGTGTGTAGAATTAGGAAAATCCTAATACAGGATTTAGTTCCGCCAATATCAGTCTGACAGTGAAAAGTTCAGTATTACAGTCGAAGTAGGCTGCGAACTTAAAGAATAGGCGATAGGTCTTCAATAACAGTTTATTTAAACGACCAAGTGTATCGTAACGTTTTGAAGTACCATAACAGCGAAACAAACATTCTATCAACGTTAAAAGAACCCGATCAGGGTCGAACAAAATAAGGTCCGCATAGTATTCTGGAAAGATAGGAATTAGAGGACAGAATAATCAGAAGGGAGAATTAAATTCAAGACGTTGTTTCAAGGAAACGAACGAACTATAAAAAGCACTAAGTTACGAGGAGTATTAGATGCTAGAAAATAATAGGTCACCGATAGAGTATCTGGGAGACCGTGAACAAGACAGACTTTCACTATACAACTAATAGGGTCTAGAAAGAAGCAGTTCGAGCTAATAATAATAATAGCCGATCGTCAGGAAACCGGATTTGAAGAAGTACCATTCCAGGAAGGGGTAGAGTGTTCGAGACTTTCATATTCTGGTCAGATAGGAAGCCGACATCTACTAGTTCACCCTTGGAGACGGGGAAGCAAATATCACGTGTGCAAGGCCTAATCAAAGCCTCAGTGATTAGAATCCGTGTAGTGTAAATATATAAAATTTGTGTTAGATAGTAATTTTTCAGTGATTTTATTGTGTGTAATAGAAGAATACCGAAGTGTATTTTAAAAATGTTACCAGTGTTTAAAGTATATAAAGTATATGTGTGTCAAGATATGTCAGTGTATGAAATGAATTTGAGCACGATGGTGTAATCACAAATAGTGGGCAAAAATGAAACATCGTTGGAAAGCACGGTAATGGACCGCCTGAACATGTAAGTAACTATTTTCATTATATTATGTGTTGGGGGAATATTTGTGTACAATCCACCTGAGAATGATAAATAGGGATGTTTTTGAATAACAAATAACAGAATAAGAGCGCGATCTGAACAACTAAAAAATTGAGAAATTATAAAATGATTATGTGAAATGAATAAATTCTTAGAGGAAATGTATGAAATAAAATATCAGTGTATTTGATAAATGTTATGAAAGCAAGCGGAAAAATATAATAATAATAAAAATTATATAAATGAAGATTAAGTTGAATTATATGAAAGTAATAGCTTTTGAACTTTTGTAAAGGAATAAAGACATGGTGTGAATACATGTTCTTAAAGTATAGCGATTATTGTCACGGGAGAGGATTAATATGAAAAATTGAGATGTAGATCAAATGTTGATTTTGAATTTATCAGTTCTCTGGAAGACGCCAGGCCTTAAAGTAATGTATAGCGCATTGTCGCGCATTAAAGTAAATTGTCACGCGAGGAAGGCGTTGAATCTAAATATACTTGGTAAATTAATTGTGAGGGACAGTTGATTGCGGTAATTGATGATAAGTCCTCCATATAGTGATGTAGATCACGAGGCGTTGTATAATGGGTGCGAATTATTGTATTGATGAGCGCAGGTTAGACCGAGGTCGCCCTAAGCCGCTAATTTGTTGTAAAGTCCTCCAGTATGGGATTGGTTCCCGAGGCTGTTGAGAGAGTCGAACCCAGACTCGTATTGTTGTTGAAGCCCCTAAATATTGTTGTTGTATTGAATTATTCTTACCCATCAATGATGACACTTCATAATTATTAAATGCCAAGGTTACGAAAGTGATCTATGAACCTAAATAATGTTGTTTAAATGAATGAAAGAAACGCCAGGTCTGTTCAGAAAACTGTGTTTGAGAAATAGCTGTTTTAAAGCATGAGTGTAGTGGTCCCGTGTGGGCGATACTGAGGGTCTCCCTCCCGGGCAATAAATCAAGTCGAGTGTTACGGTCCAACCCCTCGCTATTGAAAGTGTGGTAGGTCAGGGGAACGGGCTGTTTGAAGTAATAATAAACCATGAGTGTTTAGAGTTTGTTAATGACCCGGGATTCGAACCGAGGTTCTTGTAGATGAAAGTTACCGCTTGCAAGTTCAGATCGTTTGCTTTCTTATGAGATGATGGTCTTTTAAGACAAATAATAATAAATATAGATCCCTAATGTAATGAGATATTGATGTAGGATTTCACGAGTTCAATGAAGACAATTAGATTTCGGGAGTGATCATAATTTTTGACTTTGTTCAAGTAGACTTTTATAACTCGGGAGTACACAAGTATTTTTCCCGATCACTGTAGTGAATTTGTTAACTTGAGAGAGGTGGTAACATGAGAACATTGTGAAATGCCCAAAAATTTAAGTAAAGGAGTAACAATTACTTTGAATAAGATTATATATTGTTTTGATCATAAGAAACTCATAAAATAGATATTGAGGTGTGTAAAAGAATAACACAGTTTATAGTGGAAAGTATCGAGCCATGGGAGCTCGTGATTGTAGTGAATTTTAAAAGGGATACTTTATGGAAGGAAAAGAATTATAAGATTGTTGGTTTGAAGGAAACCATGTATTTTAATATAACATTTGTTTGATTTTGTGTATTCCTTGCTCACTTTGAACAAGTTAGAAGGATTGGTCAGTAGTTTATTTGTTTTATTTGTTTGTAGCGCCATATATTTGGTTATTTAAATGTTTTATATTAGGAGTTGATTTTGTTTCTATTTTTGGAAGTGTATCCTCTATTTAATCCAAAATGTGTAAGTTACAGAGTGGGAGAGCATACCATAACCCCGAAAATCCCGATTTGAGCATTGCTGGCATACTGTGATTGGCATATTCCTTGCTAAAAGGGCACAATCTGATATTGCTTTTGTTGATTAATTTAAAGGGCTTGAATATCATGGTCATTTAGCCCTGTGTACTTGGGTGTCTGTGGTTTTTTTTTTGTCTGACAACATGTCTTATTGTTACGGCTGTATTAGTGTGTGTGTCTTTGTAGTTCACGAGAGGATTGAGAAGGAGGAGGTGGCCGTGGCCTTCAATTAGGAACTATCCCGGCATTAGCTTGGTGTAAAAGTAGGAATCCATGGAAAATCATTTGTATGACGGTTGACGGTAAGGCTTGGAAGTGCTCGTCCACCGAGTCCATAGACAGCTTGCCTTCAAGATCTTGGCACTCCTCCGCCTAAGGGATATTTTGTATTTATTTCTTGAGAACTGGAGCAGATTTCTCCATGTGAGAGACTTTTTAGCTATCGCAACGTGAATATAAATTCAGAGCAAAGAGCAAATATTGCATATCCACCATCTTACCTTGTGCTTCTCAATTCGTGGGAGGACCTGCCATGCAATTATCAACGTAAGTTACGGCCGCAATTTGCATGAGCCTCGGAAATGCTATGATCATGGCTACAAGGCACAGTTTGAGTGCAATTACCATCCTTCTCGAGGAATGGGATCGTTCATACTGGATACAGTACCTGTTACCAATGCTTCTCCTTTACTCTGAATGGAGCAGGGAAAGGTGATATCTCAGGAAATGAGAACGTTGATCGACATCACCCCAGTTTTCTAATTTTCTCTTGACCTCAACTTAATTCTACCGGAACAGCCTGTGTGAAAGAGTTTTAAGATAAGGCACGACTTTCCGAGGCTAACTCCTCGAATTGTATTTTAATTTTTTAGGTGTATAAAACACTCAAGACTCGCCCGTTGCACGTGTAGAGCTGAAGAGAATGACATTTAGAGCATTGCGTGATAACTCAAGTAAGGATATAGTCATCTATGAAGAGCTTCAGCGAGGGGAAATATGTATGAAATCCCCTACACGCTCGTTCAACTCTTGTGTGTTGTGATGTAAGGAAGGAAGCTTGTAGTTTAACGTGACCGTTAATCTCTCGATCATAAGCCACGGGACCTCCGTTTTACGTGGAATCCGAACCACAGGACATGGCATTTCACATCGAAAATCTCACATGCATTGACCGGGAATCGAACCCGGTGCGCCTTGGTGAGAGGCATACAGCTTGACCGCTGCGCCACCACGCCCCTTAGATGTGTTGTGATGTTCAGTCGACCCCAAAGGCGTTACTCATCATCATAGAGATTTAATGTGTTAGTGGGGAACAAATAGCCTACATCCAGGGCACAGATTTTTTCATTTTAAATGATCTTGTCAACTTCGTCGTTACGCTGGGGTCTGGCGTTACGTTACGGTGACGGGACGAAATGTACCCAGATGCACTCAGGTGTGTGACGTCATAGTACTGCTTGGTGCATGTGTACCCCGACAATCTCTACTTCGTTAGTATAAGACAAAAATCCCCGATTCTTGGATGTCACGGGTAATCTCTAGAACCACAGGATGGATTTTGATGCGGTTTCCACCATTCTGTAAAGGATATCTCGTGGAAAGATTCTGTAGAAAATAATTTATGTATGATCAAAGGAAGCAAAGCAGTAACGATTTCAGTGAAAAAGTTGAAAACAAACTTGGCGTCCGTGTGCTTCTTAAGCTTACGCTGGGCAAACCGTTAAAAATATCAGTATACTATGAGCGTAAGAATTGGTCAGCATGAAAAGTTCTACAAGAAATTCCGCGAGAGCATATCTCTATCTTCAATACATCGCCCACTATAAGTGTTTTAAGACTGGATGGAAGGAGCACGTCCCCGCGCCCTCTAGTGAGCGTGACGGCATCCCGCGCGCTTGACCTTGCTTTGCCCTTGGTTTGCACTTGCCGTTCGCGAGTAATTTGAAACAAGATAAGCAAGATAAGTACTATGCAGATAATTTTCTAACATGTCAAGAGTCTTTGGCTTCGAGCGAAGCTAGAAGCCTCCAGCCTTTCTAGCATTTTTCAGCATTTGTGGCATTTAAAATGATAGAAAGTCTAGTCTTTCTGATTGACTGTCACTTTTTAACCTTTAGAGTGCTATTGACGAAATGGTTCGTCACTACGCGCACGCCCTTTTAGTTTCATATTCCAACTGTTTGAGGCGATGTCAATTGAAGGTAGACTTTTGCACTCCTTCGCGATAGTCCATAGACGCATTTATTTTAGGTATTTAATCTGTATGGTGATGCAAATTACGCTATTAGTTTGTTCAAAAAGATGCCAATACTTCTGTGCGCTGCAATGGCTGACAACAGACCAAGTAGTAGAGTAGTTCAAGTAGTGATGCTTGTAAACGTCTATAATACCCAGGAGGGGACATAGTGGATATATTTTCCCCCTAAAAGTACGATATGTCACACCTAGAAATAGGCCTTTGAGCTACTCGCTACAGAATTTCCTATGTCCGAATGCGCCCCTGAAGGAAACTTATTTGAGAAAATGTGTTTAAATTATAATCCAATATAATATGTAGCCTAATATTAGAACCAATTGCAGAAGAGAGAGCCGGCTCCGTGGTGTTGGGGTAGGGTGCCTGCCTCTCATCCGGAGGCCCCGGTTTCGATTCCCGACTACGTCAGGGATTTTAGAAACTGACGTGACGGCTGGAACGGGGTGACTCAGCCTCGTGAGGACAATTGAGTAGCTGTCTGACAGTGAGGTAGCACCCCGGTCACGAAAATCAAGATTAACGGCCGAGGGGACCCGATGCGCTGACCACGCGTTACCCCAATTTCTGCAGGCCAAATGGCTGGGCAGCGGTCGCTTGGTAGACCTAGGTCTTCATGGGGTTATTATTATCATTATTATTATTATAGGAGAAGAGAGAATATGTTAAATTGATTTAGGGCCTTGATGTAGAATGCGGCTGAGATGTGTGAACATAACTCAGCACAGAAATGTTTATTTATCTGGAAATACATAGGCTAGCAGTTAAAAGGTTAGCGACGTAAAAATGTTTAAATAATATCTATGAAATGACTGCAAAAATCCAATGAAATTACACGAAAATTTAAAAATATGACCTCTCAGTTTGAATGAAATTTTACAATCAAGTTATTCATCGAGTTGACATTGGCTATATTTATGTTGCTGACAACAGACAATGAATTGTAAACAAACTTTCACTTCACTCAGCATATTTTGTAGAAAATAAGTTCACCATCGGTAGATAAAATGTCCTTGCTGAATTCCGAAATTATTTGTTGGAAATGAGCAGCCCTAGACTTCAGCATTTTAAATACACTGGAAATAACAATCGCAGCCGACAACATAAATTCACTCAACACACGTATGGTTGCACTGATGTACTTACCCAGACTGGTATTACTGTGTCTACTGTAGTCTGATGAGTAGTTGTTTTAAGGGGCCTAACATCTAGGTTATCGGCTCCTAATAGTCTGGGTGATAGTGAAAATGACAATGAAATGGAAACCAGAACGAAAATTAATTGAGACGGAAAATACTTACAAAAAGGATCTCAGATTGAAACTACTCACAAAATGGAGAGCGGTAATACTTACAAAAGGGAATTTAGAACGTAAATACGTACAAAAGGAATAGGTTGAAAAACACGCACAAAATGTAGGCTAGGTCAAAAGACGTACAAAATGCAATGTATAGTCGAAATACCTACAAAATTCAATTGAAATTGAAATACGTACAAATTGCAAATGAGATCGAAAATCGTACAAAATGCAATTAAGGTTCAAAATACTTAGAAAATGCAATTGAAATTGAAAATACACAATGTAATTTTGATTGAAAACCGTCCATTTCAGATTCTAAATACTCACAAAGTGCAATTGAAATTCAAAATGCTTAAAAAATGCAATTGAAATTGAAAATGCTTACAAAATGTACGGTAGATTCAAACTACTCATTCGGATTGACAATACCCACAAAATACAACTGAGAATCAAAATACTTGCAAAATGCCCACCATACAAAATGCAATTTAGATTTAAAATTCTTGCGAAATGCGGTTTAGGTTGAAAATACTTACAAAAATGCAATTGAAATTCAAAATACTCACTAAAATGCCCTGCTCCTACATTCAAAGACTTGCTAAAAAGCAATTTAGATTGACAATCTTTACAAAATGCAGTTCAGGTTGAAAAACACTCGCAAAATGCAATTTAGATCGAAAAAATTACCAAATGCAACTTAGATTAAAAATACCTACAAAATGTAGTGCAGATGCAAAAAAAATCGCCAAAAGGAATTTAAGTACACGGGGTGACAATTTACAAAAACAGTGCGGGATTCTTAAAGAGAAAAGGAAATATAATGTAAAGAATACAAGAGGTCTGACCCCTCGAAGAAGAAGGGGTCATGAAAGATGAGACAAGGGCCAATTAAGGCGGGAAAGTGAAATACTCCCTAGGCCTCCGATACCCTAATACCGTCGGGGTTGGAAAAGAACAAGAGTTGACCAAGGGAGGTCGACAGGAAAGAAGACGGAAGCAATTCGGGACTCAGCTGGGGTCCCGTGGTCGCCAACCCATGTCCCACTAGATGTGAGCCCCTGGGGGATACTGTAGTCTGTCCTGCTATCACCACCCCTATCTCAGTAGCTTCCATATAATCACAGCCATGAATGAGACAGACATCGGTGGAAGGCCAAATTTTACTCCAGCCTGTGCCAACAGGCAAATACTGTACTGTATTCATCAAGAGATTGTAAACAGACAATTTGGCAAACATATAGGCTGCGCATCTTATTTCTAGTACTTTTATATGGAGCATATTGGCTGGTGTACTTTGGAGATTTGATAAATTGAATACCCGCCTGATCAATACTACGAGAAGTTGTTTCATGGAATATTAAACGACGTACAGGTTTCGGAATATCAATGATTCCATCCTCAGCGTGAAAAATATTACACCTTAAAAACTAGTTACACATTGTCAAACAAGAAGTTCCGTGACGAACTAAAGAGCCTACTTTTCTTAAAATTTAAAATTCATGCCATTGATTAATCTATATGGATCTATCTAGAATAATGGCAAAATTAAATTGGTAATATAGAAATTTCTAATTAGTTCGAAATACTGCATACCTGGCATAATGTAGCCTAATAGAGAACTACAGTTGGCAGCCCGGGTGACTGAATATATTCTTGTTTCCATCTCTTAAGGTACAGAATACAAAATTTGGTTGAAGTCCAATGGATAGCATGGACGTTACATGCAGTTAAACATTGGATTTAACAGCGCGCTTAAAATCATGTTGGCAACAATGACATACATGTATTGGTCAGAAATAATCTGCAATTATATGATCTCTTGTTGTGTTAATTTTGAATGAAATCCATTTGTTAGTATAGAAGTTACAGGCATTTTAAAATTGGACCTATCAGCAGGCTTAGAATCATGTTGGCAGCACTGACGTATATTAATTACTCCAAATTAATCTAGAATGTCAGGTACTATACGTGTGCAAATTTTAGAGCTATTGGCTTGCATATTTTATGATATATTGATATTAGGGAAACAAAAATAGAGACACCATTTTTTAACAGTTGGCAACACTGGTTGCTCTTAAGAATACGCATAGTCGTATCTGTTATGGTGCACATAGCACATACAAATTTTGGTTGAAATCCAAATGATAGTATAGAAGCTACATGTATTTAAAGTTGGACCTCCCAGCAGGCTTAGAATCATGTTGGTAGCACTGACGTATATAAGTTACTCCAAATTATTACAGAATGTCAGGTACTATACGTGTGCATAGTTTAAAGTTGTCGGCTTGCATACTCTCTGATATATTGGTATTTGGAAAATATAAATTGAGAGCATTTATTAACAGTTGGCAGCCCTGGGGGATCTTAGGAATTCGCTCAGTTATATTTGTTTATGAACACATAGCACATACGAAATTTGGTTGAATTCCAATTGACAGTATAGAAGTTATATGCATTTAAATATTGGACCTAGCAGCAGGCTTATAATCATTTTGGCTACACTGCGATGTATGGCTTCCTGGAAATTAAACGGAAATATTATTATCTATACGTGTGCCAAGTTTCAAATAGCTCCCATTCATACCTTCCGAGATATCCAACATAGAGCTCAAATTTCAATTGCGATTTTTCAGCAGTTGGTAGCACTGACATCATTTTCAAATATGGCCGTGAGATATTCAGGTATAGATCTTTACTCCTACCAAATTTTGTTTCGATTGCTGCAGCCGTTTAGGAGTTGATAGGGGAGACACACACACAGCCAGACAGACAGGCAGAAGGACAGACAGACAGACAGACTGAAGGACAGACAGACACACATTTGCCCGATCTCATAAGTCTACTTTTTCCTCATTTTTGCAAAATGAGAAAAGTAGGCTAAAAATGGATATCCTTACTAATAGTGTTAATTTAAATTAATGAAAAACTTGTAAATATATGAATATATGTGCAATTAGACGAACTACTTTAAAATATTATACTATGTTGAATTAGTATTACGAAAAATATTTTAATAGGAGGCTTATTTTTTCGAATGTAGATATGTGAGAAGGCAAGCAAAGCTTCGTTAAAATTGGAAGAATTTTCGATTAAAAAAACGTAAATAAATATTATCAAAATCAGTCGAAAATTAAAGATGGTTCTTCACTCTGTAGATTTTTATGATCCACTGGCAACGCTGTGCATAAAAATTCTATAATAGCATCTAATATTCAATCATAATTGACATGTAAGCAGTAATCATCAATTAACTTGTCAAAAATATCTTCGTATGAAAACCATCTTACAGGTGGAGTAAAGTTAAGTGTATCGGTATAGCTTCTACTAACCTCCAAATGACTTGAAACAATCCTTACTATTTGGCTTTTTATGTTACGATACTTGCTTTTTCGTCAATATAATGTGTATATCTTCGATATAAATTCATTAACCAAGCATGCATGCATGCCAGCATGGTCATATCATTTGATAGTTAAGGTCAAGAAAAATGATTAGAAAGTCGAATCAAATAATAATATGTACTTTGGAGAGTTCTTTGCTGTAAGGCAGTTACAAGAACAGCACTATGAGTATGGAACAGATCTACTGATGGCCTTCCTGGACATTGAGAAAGCATATGACAGTGTATGCAGAAACAAAGTATGGAAGTCCCTGGAGGATAGAGGAGTAGAGAAATGGACTATAAAGAGGATAAAGGAGATGTACAAGGGAAGCGTGAGCTGTGTGAAAGTGGGAGGAGAGAGATCTGACTGGTTGGAACAAAGAAACGGCCTGAAACAAGGAAGTGCACTGTCACCGTTACTTTTCATTGTGGTGATGGATGACATAATGACCCGAGTGGCACAAGTAATTGGGGACGGAAAGATGAAAGCAATGGTGTTTGCAGATGATTTGATGATTTGGGGAAACAAGGAGGAGGAGGTACAGGAACAGTTGGACGTGTGGGAAGGAATAATACAAGGATATGGGATGAAATTTAGCATAAATAAGAGTGAGATGGTGATCACAACAAGGAAGAAGGAAAGAACCACAACGGGAAAAACAATTGGTGGGGAACAGCTGAAGAAAGTGGAGAGTTTCAAGTATCTGGGAAGCCTGATACAAGATAATGGAAGAAACGTTAGAGAAATAAATGAGCGGGGGAGGCAGGCAGAAGCATTTCGGAGGAGTGTGAGAAGCATGTTATGGAGCAAGGATGTCCCTCAGAACAGCAAAAAGATCATATATCGGACGTACTATGTCCCTATCCTGACGAATGCCTCGGAGACCTGGGTTATGAAAGGAAGGGAGAAGAGCAAAATACAGGCCAGTGAGATGAGGTTCTTGAGAAGCAGTATTGGAGCTACAAAGATGGACAGAATAAGAAATGAGAGGACCAGAGAATTAATGAAGGAGGAACCATTACAGGATGGTATAGAGAAATCTAGACTTAGATGGTATGGACATGTAAAACGAATGGAGAAGAGGATACCCAGGAGAGTACATGAGACGAAGTGGGAAGGAAAGAGACCGAGGGGAAGACCGAGAGACAGGTGGCTGAAGGGGGTGGAAGAAAGCGTGAAGAAGAGAGGAGAAGACTGGACAAGGGTGGAGGCTGAGAGATGGTGGGAAGACAGAAGACGTTGGAGAGGCTTGTGTTCCAAACAGACCCGGCCAGTGGCTGGAAACTGTGCAAGATGATGATGATGATGATGATGACTTTGGAGAGTTACAGGGAATGATTCTCAAATTGAACTCTATAGCTTGAAATGTTCTTGTTCTAAACAGAACAATTCGTGCAGGCTGCGACTGTTCTGTCAGCAGTTCATGCAATCACTGTGTGGGTCCCCCTAAAATTTCAGATTTTATAGGGTTAAATATGGCACTGTAACGGCTGGTTTTAATGTGTTTTGTTAAAACTTGATGTTTGCTGAGTAAATCATTTGTATGGCTTTAGCCTTAGCAACAGAAGGAACGCGTGAGTTCTAAAATGACGGAGTTGAAAGAGCAAACGAGGGGAAAATCCATTTGAATAACAAACTGTTGCTGGCCGTTGAAAAAAATTGACTTTGAACTGACGCACAATAAGATAACATTCAATGTTTCTCTTTCTACACGTCTGAAGTCGCAGAGCGGGGGAAATCATCAAATTACAGGCTTCCCTTTGCGGGGAAATACAAGAAAAATGAACACAGGCAAACACATTAAGTTATACACTGGGGTAAGCTAATACCCTTGTAGCGTAGAGACTTGCTAGCGTAATGTAACACTTCATGCACGGATATGTATTCCTTTTGAAGGCACATTCATGACATTCTCCAGTACACAGTTTGCAGTGAATGTTTACATAAAACTGACTAATTGATACCACAACCTCTCAGGACTATTTAATGTAGCTGGTCATTCCTATTACAAGGGAACTCAGCATCTGTCTGGAATAAAATGATAAAACATGGGATGCATCGAGCTATCGAATTAATTAACACTAAACACATATCGACATGCAAGTGTAATACATTTGTTCCTCAACATGGAGCAGATAAATCAGCAGTCCGCCCCATTGCGTAGTGGCTAGCGTCCTTGGGCGTCATCGCGGAGGCCCGGATTTGAATCCCGGCTCTGCCAAGAAATCTAATTCTTGTCTGAGGGCTGGAACGGGGTTCACTCAGCTTCGAGAGGCTAAACTGCGAAGAGGCGGGTTCGATTCATACCTCAGCCATCCTGGAAGCGGTTTCCCCCACTTCCATTCCAGGCAAATGCTGGGATGGTACCTAACTTGAGGCCACGGCCACCTCCTTCCCAATCCTCACCTCAATAACAAATACACACACTAATACAGCCATCACAATAACACAGGTTATCATATAAATTCCACACACATCCAAGTACACGGGGCTACATGACCACGATGTCACAAATCCCCTAAAAGAATCAACAACATAAATAAGCAAATACAAGGTAAATGTATTACTGTAAGGCTGACTGACAGAAAATTACCCAAATACTCGTATACCATTTAGTCTAGTTTTATGATTAGTATTGAACAAAATAATATATTTTCTTTTTAATTCCGTCAGTAAAAATTCAGCTGTGTATGTAAGTCATCATTAATCATTGTATCAATCAGATCAGCCGCGTCCGACGGAAGGTTAGACATATCAATATTTCCTGTATCCTGTGTTCCCATACCGTTTCACAACATACTCATTATCTAGCTAGGACAATCCCTACTGTGGCTCGTAGTAACTTCATAACACAATTCCAATAAATGCCTCAACATCAATATATTTGATTAGTCTGACTTAACCATCCACAAAACATCGGGGTTTTACGATATTCGGTGACATAATCATCGTATAAATACATTTCTACCTTACTCACAGTTACATTCTTGACTCAACAGAAATTCTTATAGGATCTTGTTATTCCTTCCAAATTCAAAATCAACTCTCTCAAATAAGTTCAACCTAGTACTATCATAAGCATTCAGACGTTATCATCAATCCTTCCTGGTTCAACATTATATTCAGTCCATCACATCAATGTCAATATCTGACAACACCAACAACATAGGTCTAAATTCAAACACTCGTTTTTCTAAAGCATTCGTATATCATGACGTCAAAACTCTTGACTTCAATAACACTGTTCGAAGACTTCAAATACTTAGTCGGTGAGGTAAAAGTTTGTGGTTCGTTTGTTATTTCTGTCTTCGGATGCGTTTAGTTGGGATTTAAAATAAGGCGGGGAGGGGACTTTTAGCAGCTCGCGAGCTAATTATTGATATTTTCGAAAGACAGACACTTCAAAAGGCTTACGTCTTACTTTGACGCGTAAAAGATGAAAATGTGAGTTTGCTCGGGCTCGAACCTAAATAATCTACTCGTGTCTGAACATGACCGATTACATTACAACCCACGTGGGTTGTCTCGACCCTCACCTACGATATCAACGGATGTCACCGCTTGTGTATTAGGACATTCTCCTACTAGCGCGACTGTCATCTTGTCCTCGGAAGAATGGAAGAACCAATATTTTCTTGATGTGTAACATCTTTCCACTCGGTTGCTGGATATTTTTGTGGGAGTGAATTTGAAAAATGGGACGGAAGTGGATCGGAACGATCGAGGTGGCACCAGCTGGCACACTTCCGTTCGATCGAACAGAAGCGTGCTAGCTGGCAGTGGTGGATCGAACGGAAGTGTACGACGCACTGCCAACTCGATCGATCGATCCAGCTGGCATTGGTAAGAGAAACAATGAGCGCGCGGTGTAGGAAATTGATACCATGACGGACCCTCGGCCATGTGGAATGTATATGACATACTGAACGGTAAACGCTCATGCAAACACTGGTGTCAAGTGATAGAAACAAACACATGGTACATGTTCGAAGTCTTCGTATTAGTATTTAAATGGTAAAATATCTTAATATCAAACATTGCAAGTAGTCAGCATTGCCGGTATTATGTTTCTGCACAATGGCTATTCAAATATTAACCCACATAACGGTAATGCAGTCATCAATATAATATAATCGTTGTGGTTATACGAGAATTGAGCAAGCCTTCATGAACTATTGCTGAATACATTCTCTTACCTCACAAGAGGGCCTATTCATAAGGCATTTTAAACTCAATTTCACGCAGGAACTTTATCGAAACAAGCAAAATATAAATGAAACTTAATTCCATTATGCAGTATTATTGGAACGTAGAAATAAGTCACCATCTTGTGCACAACATTTGCGTAGTCGAAATAGCCGTGGGGTTAAAGCCTATGACTGTGAATCTAGAAATCTCGGGTTCGAATTCCGGACGGGGTAGATATTTTTGCTACCAGATTATCATTTTAAACGATATTTATCATATTAATATGACTCATTTTAACAAATCCATATGAAATTACGTGTTGGTCTGTGAATCAAGAGGACCTGTTTATAAGGAATTTAGGGTTATGAGCGGTGTCGCGTCTATTAATCTAGTTGATCCATATCGTATTCTTGATTTAGGCTAGTGCTGGTGGAAGCTACAAATCATCTAATAAAATGATTTCCGTATTATAAACTACAATATCCGTAAAACACTCCCTTTTAAAATAGATTAATATTTGTGCCAATAATAGTATAAAATACCGGTGTATCAACAATTTCACGTGAGGTTTCTTTTATGTCAGATGTTACACATCATATGCGACTACTGTAAGGCTCGTAGTTTTTAAAAATCAAACATAACATGAGCACCCACAGTACATCACCCAAAATCCAACGAACCGTCATACTACCCATATATCTTAGTCTATTGAGAGAAATGGCGAACGACCGTCATTTTCAGAGTTCAAAACTAATCACCAAGCACCTTATATCACCACTAATCCAATGAACCGTCACACGGCACTGGAAGGAAAACAAGAGAACGCCAAAATATGACACTCTCCCCACAACCACTACTGACCGATACATAGAGGTGCAGAAATTCATCAAAAAGCCTCCTCCAGCCAAACCACACCCAAAACAGAAAATAACGAAAGGAACTGAAACATTGATCCCACTAACCGCTACTGGCTGAGCCACTAAGAATTCTCGAACTTAATCAAAACGCCCCCGTAACCCTAACCCCTCAACCGAATCTCAGAAAGAAATGTTAAGTGTCATGCTGAGTATAGTAATGAAACGAAAATCCACAGCCTGCTTCCAGTCGACCGACCGGGTCAGGGAATGGAATGAATGAAGCCCCCATCTAGCGACGAGAATATGAACTGTGCCGGCTGCCGAAGCCTGCCGCACTCGCTGAGTATAGTAACATACAGTACAATCTATTGTTGGTTCTTTAGGGGCTTTGCGACATCGTGGTCATGTAACCCCATGTATTGGGTGTGTGTAGAATTTGTCTGATAACCTGTGTTACTGCGATGTCTGTACTAGTGTATGTACAGTATTAGAAATTGAGTTAGGATTTGGGTAGGAAGCGTCCGTGGCCTAAGTTAGGTGCCATCCCGGCATTTGTCTAGAGTAGAAGTGGGAAACCACGAAAAACCACTTCCAGGATAGCTGAGGTAGGAATCGAACCCGCCTCTTCTCAGTTTTGCCTCACGCGGCTGAATTAAATTTGTTGGCAGAGCCAGTAATCGAGCTCGGGCTTGCGCGGTGACAGCCAACAATACTAGCCATTACGCAACGAGGCGGACCTAATATACAATCTACAATATGAAGTAGCCTATACAGTGAGTGGTTAATTGAATTTATATAAGGTTATTTGAAACAATAATGTGGAGCGAGCGCTTTGTGATTCATTAGAAAGAAACCCTGCCTCACAGCTCGATGGAAGGCTATTGTGAATGACCTGCATGTTGCGGGGCCGCAGGTAGGTCTACTGCTAGTCTTATTAAGGGAAGTGCTGGTGCTAGAAGCTAACATTACCAAGACTAAACAAACTCCAGCAATAAATTGTGGCTGGCTTTTGTGCCTTCCTCTTCGCCTGCCTGCCAAGTGTACAAATCGGGATGCTGTCACATCAAGAGAGGAATGGGCTTCAATACGGGAAAGGCATTAAATACTTAAATTGTTTAATAAAATAAAAATACCATTGATGAATGGAATAAACGCCATTCATTATATAAACCGCGTAATGAGTCTTTACAGTTCTCAAGTGCGTCTGGTGTCATCTGTTTGCATTCTATGAATACAATATAGCTACTGTCATCTAATTGTTTATGTACAGTACATACAGTAGGCCTATTTGCAATGATAAATAGTTATTATTGATGGATTGTGAGTTAACAGGAGGACAAAAGATTTTTGAATTAATTGAGAAAACATTTATGAATATCTGTTGCTGGATACTTAGCCTATACAGTAGAACTCCAATTATCCCAACTCCGACTATCCGAATCGCTTTCAGAAAAAGAAAGTTAAGACGGAAACGTACTGCGATTCGCAAATGAATGACAGATGAAATGAAATGATAGTGGAGAGTGTTGCTGGAATGAAATTTTTGACAAGGAAAACCGGAGTAACCTGTCTGCCTCCGTATTGTCCAGCACAGATCTCACATGAGTGACCAGGATTTGAACCACCGATGAAGTGGTGATAGGCCGGCGGGCTGCCGCCTAAGCCATGGAGGCTTACACTGTTTACAGTATATAACATTCATAATCACAAAATTTAAGCACCGAGAAGGAATGTCAAATTTGTACGTAGGCCTGTATGAGCATAGCAATGATAGTTGTGTAAATGTGTATATTTACAAGGTTCTGTCCCGTCTAGATAGGTCACAAGAGAGTATGAGTGATCAGAAGTGCAGCGTCCGGTTCAGTGCAATTTCGTCCAGCAACAAATTTCCTTGAAAAAACGTGCCATTTCGTCCAGCTCGGTTTTACAAATTATTACACAATTTAATGAGTGCCATCTCGCCCAGACGAAATGTTGACAAGGGTTGAGGCAGTGCAGAGTGGGATTTCCCACCCATCCCTGCTGTGGAAATCCATTCTTCCCCTCCCCACCTCTGTTTATGAACAGAGGCTTAATTCGTTCGAATGATCTCTATGAATTAACATCCTTGTTAAATATGGAGTTTTCAACCACTACAAGGGGCCAACCTAGTTTATTACTTGACGGGTATCGGTATACGGTTAAGAATGAGAAGAAGTGCGGTGAAGTTGTGTGGCGTTGTGTTAACCGTTCTTGTAGTGGAGAAGTGTTTACTATAAACCGTGAAATTATTAAAGAAGAGATCCACAATACGTGTGTTCCTGATGTGGCTGCACAAGATGTCCATAAGGCTATGGCACAGGGAAAGAAGACAGCCCGCGAAGAAGCTGATAAATCCATTTCACAGGTAGGTTTATATTTTTATTAGTGACAATATTTAAGCCCCAGACTCTATAGTGCGTCTCTACCTTAAAAGACAATACGCATTAAATGGAGCGCGCTGATGCCAGATCTACTGCATATATCAAGTTCTGCAAGGCCGGACACATGATGTAACATAACTCGTATACAGGCGTGCTTTTACGAAAATCTCAGGAAATTTCCAAAATATTTGTTTGTTGTATATAACTGTACCTCATGCCTTGCAGCGAACGACGGCACAATATTTAGATAATTAAGATACACCGAAGCTCAGAGAGCGATTTTAATCCACACATTATAATAATTTTCTATTATTTATGAATATTAAAATATGTTATAATATTACATTTTCTTGAATATCATAGGTTATAATAAATTATAATATGACATTTTTCACGAATATATAGACTATATGTTTTGTGGTCAATTGGTGGTATGCAGCCGAAATTAAATTCTTGCCACGGTGGGTGAGTGGATAGCGTGTCGGTCTACTAACCCCAAGATTGCAGGTTCGCTCCTGGCCGTGGTAAGTGATTTTTGAAAGGCGGCAAAAATACGACACGCATGTCATACGATGTTGGCATGTCAAATCACCCATTTGAATTCAGTAGGCCGTGTTCATAATGGCAAAATTAACCTAGATGTTAGGCCCCTTAAAACAACAATTATCATCTTCATAATTATCACCTGCTTTGTGAAAATATTTTTTTCCATTCTCACTATGTTGTTTACACTATAAGCATAGATGACTGGTGGCAAACGAGCGGAGCGAGTAACGTCCATTATTACAAACATCAAAAAATTACTTATTTTTAACAAGAAACGCAATGAAATGAAACAGTTATTGTAGACCTGTCAAACTGTCAATCATAGGTGTTTGAACGAAATAGCACTAGTGGGCCGGTAGAGAGTCAACCCACCTGCCTCTGTTCGTGGAATTTGGACGAAATAGCACCTGGACGAAATAGCACGACACCCAGCGTCCGACAGTAAGTCATCACCGTGTGGGAAGGTCACCAGACACAGAGGTTGCCCCATGAACGCGTTTAATTGCATTATGAGCATCTGAAATAGGGTGATTGATGTCGCTTTGTGGGTTTACACGCTTACCATGCAATTGGCTGCCATGTTGGGCATACTGATTTCACAGTGGCACAATATTGTAACCAATGTGCACATGAGGACACCCAGATGAACAAGACAAAATACACGAAGGGAGGACCGTTGTCCCGCGAATTGACTACCGTTAATTGCGTTTGGAGCGATGGCGTGACCGAGAGGCATGAATAACGACAAGTGATATGCCTGTGGGATGATCATCGTTTTCTTATATACCGACGCCGAGTGTAGGGATCCGATCCTGTCAATATAACGAGTGTCGGTAGCAGGCGTTGACGGGTGAGACTGCTTCAGACGGAAGCGATTACTCAAAGCTCAATATCCTACAGCAGTTCAGTAATAACCCAACTATTGGAATAACGTTTGGTGCTTCTCAGTCGGTCAACACGAATGTACCCAAAAGAGTTGGGTTATACCCTAATCATGAAAAAATTACATTACATTAATAAATACACTAGGATAAAAGGTGAGATTTAGTTCTATAGCGTAGATGTTTTGTTGAACCAAATTGACTTGTCTAAGTTCATGAGTTTAAGCCTGAGTGATTTGAATGTCTTGGCTTCACGATTCGCCTGACTAGCCGTGAACATTGTGAGGTTTGAAGCCATTTTACAGTGTTGCATTAGTAAACTAAAGTTTGGATTAGGATATAACCCAACTCCTTTGGGTACATTCGTGTTCACCGACTGAAAAGCACGAAACTTTAGTTTACTAAGGCAACACTGAAAAATGGCTTCATACCCAACTATTGGACTTGAAAGGTCTATAGTTGTGTTGTAAGGTTAATTATCGTAATGGTCAAGTATATTATAGCCCCGAGAATATTCCTGGTCGAGTGTTATTTGTACAAGAAGCAGAAACCAGTTAAAAGGTGCCTTCGAAAATTCAGGAGATAGTTTCCGGGTTTTACCGTACCATCAAAGCTTTCATAAGTGGAGTTATAATATTTCCGTACATAACAAGAATAAACAGCGAAGGAGTACAGTTCTCACACAGGAGAGGTTAAACGATATACAGGCAAGACTGCTAGTCAGTCTACGTAAGTTTCTTTCGAAGATTAGCTCAGGAAACTAGTATTTCACGTAATTCAGCTCGTAATGCAACAAACTTATTACATTTACGATCTCACCGGTATTATTCAGTCCATAACATACAGCCTGCCGATTTCGTTGCAAGAATAAGATTTTGCAATTGGCTAATCAATGGTGTCCATGACTGTATCGTGGATCCGAACTTTCTTTAATGAGCGACGAGGCGTGGTTCTATCTGAGCGGATTTGTCAATTCACAAAATAATACGATCTGGGATACAGAGAACCGACATATTTAACATCCGGGACCTCTGCATGATGTGAAGGTGGGTGCGTGGTGCGCTGTTAGTGACCGACAGATTATCGGTCCGATATTTTTTGAAGAAATCTTTACCACCGACCGATATATTCAAAATATCATTGAACCATTTTTTGCCGAACTAACTGAAGAAGAGAATAGATCCAGCAGGATAGTGTGACAGCCCATATAGCACGTAGGTCTATGCTTAGGTCACAAGAAGTGTTCCATGGTGGTCAAATCATCAGTAAAGGCGTATGGCCCCCTCGTTTACCTGATTTAAGCGCTTGTGACTATTATCAATGGAGAAATCTTAAAGGTAAAGTTTACCGGAATAATCCACGAATTGCAGAAAATTTGAGGGACGAAATTTGGAACACAGTGAGTAGTGGAGTAAGGCCGATTCCAACTCACTCCAGAACCCTCCTTGCCCCACTACTAAGCCTCAGTCATGTTAAATATCTCTCGAACGCATGGTCCGATTTTGACAAATGAGGTATCATTGGACTCGAGCTGACGTCTTATTTCCTATGGACTACTCGATATATTTTTGAATTTTTTTTTGAAAATTTTTGTTTTCGAAAGTTGATGATAGTTTGAAAACCAAACATGATATAACGTTGTGCCATAGCTCAAACGAACGGCCTTTATGACCTTTATTTTTTTAATAAAACTTTTTTATTTTTTATGTTTTTTTGATAATACTCGAATTTTGAAAATCCTATATTTTGGAAAATAGGAAGTTTACAAAACAGTTTGTTTGACATAAACCAATGATCCCTACCCCCTCTACCCCCAAAATAAATGTCTAGTCTCTAGAGCAAACATTTGTGTTTTGTAAGTAGTGTGGTATGGACAGAGCTGTCCACTAACTTATTGAACCCTCCTCATATTTGCCCCGAAGCTGATATCTCGCTAACCAATGGTCGGATTTGAACATACAGGGTGTCCTAGCACTCGTAGTGATGCCCCCTACTTTCCTATAGGCTCTTTATTTAATTGAAAGATCAAAACTAAAAGGTCATCCGCTTTTAATATCTCGCGAACCAATCATGCTAGAGGTGTGTTCGACAGGTCCAAGGACTCGGGCTGACGTCCTCTTTGCTATGGACCACTCGTTGTAATTTAAAAAAAATAATTGGAAACTCGATTTTGAGGTAAACACGTGTTTTCTGTGATTTTTGCCGATATCTACCGAACCAATAACGCTAGAGACGTGTACGAGGTGTCCTAGGACACGGGCTAACGCCCCCTTTCAAATGTGGTAGATATTTTTTTTCCAAAAAATAATTCACAAAGGGCCTAACGCCATACATGTTGAAAAAAAATGTCTTTACCGTTACCTGTTTATAATATTTATGAAGCGTGGTGGTTGAGAGAGACAATACGGCTGGGTGTGTGTGTTTCAATGAACCTGTCGCTAACCACAAGGACCATGCTTAATAGAACAATCGCTATTTCGGCGGGTCGGTGTATGACAGAGCGAGCGTGCGTTTTCAGATATTTTACCTTTAACGTGTAAACGGTGATGAGAACTTGGTTCTATGTTGATCGAAGCGAGTACAGAAAACAAACTTGCAGACGAGCAGGAGGTGAATGTCATTTGAGCTTATTGGAAGGCACTGATCTGACTTGACAACAGGTGCAATTGAAAAATGACCATGACACTTGAAGGTGAAATAATCTGACCATCGTGGTGGCAGGGGAGTGCGAAATGCATCCACACACATGTGAGATGACATGTACGCTAAACAAGTTACATCCTGTTTGCTTCGTACGTGACAAAATGCAAGTTTAGGTGAAATTTGATCTGCCACAGGTGTTCACCTTGGGCTTTGGCTGTCCACGTGCACGATAACTTGTAACAAGTCACATCCTGTTTACTTTGTACGTGACAAAATGCAAGTTGACGTGAAATTTGATCTGCCACAGGTGTTCACTTTGGACGTTATCTGTCCACGTGCATGATAACAGAATGTTCAAAGCGTGGGAAAAAAATGATTATACATGCAACGTAGCATATATAAAGACATGTCGTTATCATTTCCACTCTCACTTGGGTGGACTACCTTTGAATATACTGCGTTGCGTGAAACACTTGGTCTTGTTTAACAGTGGTGTTGGTGGAAAATACTTAACCTTGTTGTGAGGTAGGTGTTTATTTATTCATTTATACCTTTATTGATTTATATATATATTTACAAGCAATTATTTATTGATTAGGTAATTAATGATTTTATTTATTTATTTGGTTGCAGATAACCGGTATACCTTACATGTCTGACAGAGAAGAAACCATTGCACTTTTGAGCCCACTAAAAGGAAACAGCAACAAGCCACTGCAAGTAAAGGTGAGATGATTTTTTAAAACTAACTTGTTTCATTTTTTGTTTGATATTTAATTTATGAAATGTATGTATTAACCTGAATTTAGGTATTTATAGCGGTTTATTTTATTTATTTTTAGAAACTTGGAAAGAATAGCCTTACCGCAGAAGCAGTTGCTGAAAAAAAAACCGAAACGCAGTAAAGCGAAACCACTGCCCAAGAGTGAACTGTTTAAAACTCAGGTAAGTCTAACTTAAAAATGCTATTCCATTTTACCTCTACTGAAAACTCGTAGACAAAAAAAATTCATTACCTGTACATGACTGGGACAATGATTGCTTTCTTGATTAATGGCTATGTTGTTGTTGTTGACTGCGAAAAGTACAAGGCCATGTTGGATTTTCTAAAAATAAAAAAATAAATTTAATTTATGGGTGGTTCCCTATGGACTCAATGAATATTCACAGGTTTGAACATGATAATGTGAACAAAATGACATGACATTCATTTTTGTTTATATATTGGTTAAAGGGGGGGGGGATGTAAATGTCTGTAGCTTTATAAAAAGAAAATAAGTACATGGGTTACTGTTAGTGCCAACATACAGTTTATTTTTAATGGTGTTTTGATATATTAATGCCAATTAACGTTAACGTTTTATTTACAAGTATTGATTGATTGATTGATTGAGTGATGGGTTATTTTGTTTGCTTTTAGGTGTCGTCATGTGCCATTAACGTAATGAACAGACAGTGAGCAAGCATGCATTATGCTTTAAAGTACTCTGTGCTCTTGTGCAACGTTAGTAACTTACAATAAGAAAAGTTTTATTATAACACATGGCGTTAGTACCAAATACAACAAGTGAGCAAGTTGGTTTACCACGTGGGTTAAATTTAAAATCAGAACATGACCGTTGGTTAACATTTGAATCCTGGCCTGTAGGATTTTTGTCGACACATGAACTTGCAAAAGCAGGGTTTTTTACTTGAACCGAGAAGATGTGGTGCGCTGTGTGTTTTGTCGTATTGAACTTTCACACTGGGAAGAAGGGGATGATCCCTTTAGAGACCATTTGCGATGGTCTCCTCATTGTCCTTACATGCTTGGAAAGCAAGTGGGTAACATACCTGTGTATTCATTTTACCGAACCACAAGACCATTGACCGCTACTTACGTTGCTGAATCACAAATAAATAATAATAATAATGTATTACCAGCCAACGGTAGTGTCGATATATGTGGTCCATATGCCATAGACAGTGTTGAATTGGCGTGTGCTTTTGAAAAATTGGGAGTTTGCAAGACTAAAGCACTAGCACACCCAGAGTACAGCTCTGTTGAAAAACGTTTAGAATCTTATAAAAATGTTTGGCCATTAATATTAAAACACCTTACCAAACAGCTAAGTGAAGATGGATTTTTTTATACTGGTGAAGGGGATAAAACAATATGTTTTTATTGTGGATTTGTTTAAAGGATTGGCAAATGACTGATGACCCTTTTGTGGAACACGCTCGTTGGTTACCTTACTGTTAATACATGGTGTTGCTTAAAGGACAGGAATTTGTGAACACTATTCGTAAAGAAAACATGATTGCAGCACAAGACTTAAAAGTGCCTTTAGAGTTAGAACACGCGGAGCAAATACACGAGGCTGAAAGAAAAGACTTGTCTCACGAACAGATACAAAAGTGTGACCAACAATTATGTAAAATTTGTTATCAAGATGAACTAGGTGTTGTATTTTTGCCTTGTGGACACATGATAGCCTGTGTCAAGTGTGCATTAGAACTTAACACTTGTGCTATATGCAGAAAAGTAGTATCTGCTACAGTTAGGGCATTTCTTGCATAACTAGTATAATTTATTCGCCATGCATAGTGCAAAATCCCTAATTGCACAATATTATTAAAAGCTGTTTTAGAGTGTAATAGGTATGCTTTTGTTTTGTTTATAGACTACTACAATGAATGTTTTGAATGCTGTGGGACAATCATGTGGCTTAGAGACAAAGAAGCTCAGCGAATTGCCAACGCATATTCCATTCCGCATTATCAAGATTCGGAAATTGAAAACAGCATATGGTGATCGTGTACTTTGTGTATGTGAAAACTTCGAGACATTTCTGCCTATACGGTTTAATGATATGTCGGAAAGTGTTTTTGATGAAGTCAATAATGCTGTGCAACCTGTACACTTAATTTATGAAGGTTTTAAAAACAACAGGTGCATGATTCGTTTTAATTAAATAAAAAAGTCGAATAATAATGGAAGATATAAGTCATGACAATGGACTGAAAGAAAAATATGTGTATAGAATAATAATGTCTTAGTGTTTAGTATTGTCTTAAAAAATATTATCATGAAACCAAAAAAAATGTATATAAAGTTTGTAAATAAATGAAAATAATGGTACAATGTTGTTTTATTTTCTATAGAAGTCAGAATATTTAACATTGCAGAGTAAACATGATTATGACAATAAAAAGCACACTTAATACAAGTCTTTGCCTTTACGATAGTGTGTTATAGTTTTAAAAACAAAGCTTGTTGTAGATCTTTTTTCTTCCACGGTAAACAATAGGCATGAAAACGTTATTGTCCTGTTTTGGATCATTATCACTATCATAATCATAAGCAGCATGATCTAGATCACTATTATTATAATCACTATAATTATCCTCAACATTATCCTCAACATTACTAAAACCAGTTAAATATTCCTGGTCCTCTTCCTGTTCCTCTTCCTCTTCCTCTACAGTGTCCTCATGTAGGGTCTGCATGGCTTTTGATAATGTTAAGGGTTTTTTGAACATTGAATTATTTTCAATAGTAGTATTGTTTTGTAGCACTTGCTTTTTAACATTTTCATGATTTTCTGTTGACAGCAATAGTGTTTCATGCAGTACACTATATTGATGATCACTGACACTTAAAACCACACTATTTTTGCTTTTTAGCTCACTGCGACATTGTTTTGAACGTTGTTTTGTACAACGCCAAATAACAGTTCCATTTTTATTGGTTCGTTTCACAATATATGAATATCCTTTATAGAATGCATGAGGCTTACCATACCTAGTCACAGATACTTCCATATCAACTGTCAAGCTTAGACTAAGCTCTAGTAAAGACAACTTGGTAATAAGAACAATAGTTTAATGTGCGAGCATATATGGGTGCAAATGTGGGAGCAAAAAAAGTGAGAGCAAAAAGTGGGAGCAAAAAGTGGGAGCAAAAAGTGGGAGCAAAAAGTAGGAGCAAAAAGTGGGAGCAAAAATTGGGAGCAAAAAGTGGGAGCAAAAATTGGTAGCAAAAAGTGGGAGCAAAAAGTGGGTGCAAAAATTGAGAGCAAAAAGTGGGAGCAAAAAAAGTAGGAGCAAGTATGGGAGCAAATGTGAAAGCAAAAGTGGGAGCAAGTATGGGAGCATATGTGAAAGCAAAAGTGGGAGCAAAAAAGTGAGAGAAAAAAGTGGGAGCAAAAAGTGGAAGCAAAAAAGTGAGAGCAAAAAGTGGGAGCAAAAAGCGGGAGCAAAAATAGGGAGCAAAAAGTGGGAGCAAAAATAGGGAGCAAAAAGTGGGAGCAAAAATTGGGAGCAAAAATTGGGAGCAAAAAGTGGGAGCAAAAAGTGGGAGCAAAAATTGGGAGCAAAAATTGGGAGCAAAAATTGAGAGCAAAAAGTGGGAGCAAAAAGTGGAAGCAAAAAGTGGGAGCAAAAATTGGGAGCAAAAAGTGGGAGCAAAAATTGAGAGCAAAAAGTGGGAGCAAAAATAGGGAGCAAAAAGTGGGAGCAAAAATTGGGAGCAAAAAGTGGGAGCAAAAAGTGGGAGCAAAAATTGGGAGCAAAAAGAGCGAGCAAAAGTGAGTGCACAAAGTGGGAGCAAAATGTGTGAGTAAAAAGTGGGGGCAAATGTGGTGTTTAACTAAAACAATCTCCCCTAACCTAACCTAACTTCACCCAACCTAATTTCACCTAACCTAACCTTCCAACTCTCAGATCAAAAATGAAATTCCGACCATAGTCGAGTTGGAACCCAAAACCTCTGGGATAACACCCAAATATACTAGCCACTACACCGCGAAATGGGCAAATTATCATGCAGCACAACACAAAAATAAAAAGTTTTCTGTAGTGTAACTCATTGGCTGACAATCATAGTTGAGAATTCAAACCCAAGACCTCAGGACTTTTGTTTTGAACATTATCAGAAATATTATTCCCATTTACATTTTGCTGTTGCTTATAGTTATAAGAGTTGGCATTAATATGGGAGCAAAAGTGAAAGCAAAAAGTGGGTGCAAGCATGGCTGGTTGTAGAGACTTTCATAACAACTAATACACATAAATTAAATTTTAGTAAAGTGACTTGGCTAATAATAATAATAATATTAACAGTTAAAAAAAATTCAAGGGGATTGATATTTTTCAGGGTGTAATTTCCAAAGTACTGTCAAGAATAATAATTACATGAACAGATTCCAAGATCTCTAGAGTGCTTTTAAGGTTAATGATTGCCTAGGAGTGAGATAGAGCTAGCTAACCTCAGTTAACCTCAGCTCAGTAAACCTAACCTTGTCACATGGCATGTTCTACAAGTATAGGCTTGCTTTGAGACTGGCTATAACGTCACAGATGAATGGCGGTGAGAGGCTGGACATGACTTTTTATTACACAAAAGCATTTTCCTTTTTGCCAGCCTCCCACCGCCATTCATCTGTGACGTCATAGCCAGTCTCAAAGCAAGCCTATACTTGTAGAACATGCCATGTGACAAGGTTAGGTTTACTGAGCTGAGGTTAACTGAGGTTAGCCAGCTCTATCTCACTCCTAGCCAATCATTAACCTTAAAAGCACTCTAGAGATCTTGGAATCTGTTCATGTAATTATTATTCTTGACAGTACTTTGGAAATTACACCCTGAAAAATATCAATCCCCTTGAATTTTTTTTAACTGTTAATATTATTATTATTATTAGCCAAGTCACTTTACTAAAATTTAATTTATGTGTATTAGTTGTTATGAAAGTCTCTACAACCAGCCATGCTTGCACCCACTTTTTGCTTTCACTTTTGCTCCCATATTAATGCCATCTCTTATAACTATAAGCAACAGCAAAATGTAAATGGGAATAATATTTCTGATAATGTTCAAAACAAAAGTCCTGAGGTCTTGGGTTTGAATTCTCAACTATGATTGTCAGCCAATGAGTTACACTACAGAAAACTTTTTATTTTTGTGTTGTGCTGCATGATAATTTGCCCATTTCGCGGTGTAGTGGCTAGTATACTTGGGTGTTATCCCAGAGGTTTTGGGTTCCAACTCGACTATGACCAGAATTTCATTTTTGATCTGAGAGTTGGAAGGTTAGGTTAGGTGAAATAAGTTGGGTGAAGTTAGGTTAGGTTAGGTTAGGGGAGATTGTTTTAGTAAAACACCACATTTGCCCCCACTTTTTACTCACACATTTTGCTCCCACTTTGTGCACTCACTTTTGCTCGCTCTTTTTGCTCCCACTTTTTGCTCCCAATTTTTGCTCCCACTTTTTGCTCCCACTTTTTGCTCCCACTTTTTGCTCCCACTTTTTGCTCTCAATTTTTGCTCCCACTTTTTGCTCCCAATTTTTGTTCCCACTTTTTGCTCCCAATTTTTGCTCCCACTTTTTGCTCCCTATTTTTGCTCCCACTTTTTGCTCTCAATTTTTGCTCCCACTTTTTGCTCCCACTTTTTGCTCCCAATTTTTGCTCTCACTTTTTTGCTCCCACTTTTGCTTTCACATATGCTCCCATACTTGCTCCCACTTTTGCTTTCACATTTGCTCCCATACTGGCTCCTACTTTGTTTGCTCCCACTTTTTGCTCCCACTTTTTGCTACCAATTTTTGCTCCCACTTTTTGCTCCCACTTTTTGCTCCCTATTTTTGTTCCCACTTTTTGCTCCCACTTTTTGCTCCCAATTTTTGCTCTCACTTTTTTTGCTCCCACATTTGCACCCATATATGCTCGCACATTAAACTATTGTTCTTATTACCAAGTTGTATTTACTAGAGCTTAGTCTAAGCTTGACAGTTGATATGGAAGTATCTGTGACTAGGTATGGTAAGCCTCATGCATTCTATAAAGGATATTCATATATTGTGAAACGAACCAATAAAAATGGAACTGTTATTTGGCGTTGTACAAAACAACGTTCAAAACAATGTCGCAGTGAGCTAAAAAGCAAAAATAGTGTGGTTTTAAGTGTCAGTGATCATCAATGTAGTGTACTGCATGAAACACTATTGCTGTCAACAGAAAATCATGAAAATGTTAAAAAGCAAGTGCTACAAAACAATACTACTATTGAAAATAATTCAATGTTCAAAAAACCCTTAACATTATCAAAAGCCACGCAGACTCTACATGAGGACACTGTAGAGGAAGAGGAAGAGGAACAGGAAGAGGACCAGGAATATTTAACTGGTTTTAGTAATGTTGAGGATAATGTTGAGGATAATTATAGTGATTATAATAATAGTGATATAGATCATGCTGCTTATGATTATGATAGTGATAATGATCCAAAACAGGACAATAACGTTTTCATGCCTATTGTTTACCGTGGAAGAAAAAAGATCTACAACAAGCTTTGTTTTTAAAACTATAACACACTATCGTAAAGGCAAAACTTGTATTAAGTGTGCTTTTAATTGTCATAATCATGTATACTCTGCAATGTTAAATATTCTGACTTCTATAGAAAATAAAACAACATTGTACCATTATTTTCATTTATTTACAAACTTTATATACATTTTTTTTGGTTTCATGATAATATTTTTTAAGACAATACTAAACACTAAGACATTATTATTCTATACACATATTTTTCTTTCAGTCCATTGTCATGACTTATATCTTCCATTATTATTTGACTTTTTTATTTAATTAAAACGAATCATGCACCTGTTGATTTTAAAATCTTCATAAATTAAGTGTACAGGTTGCACAGCATTATTGACTTCATCAAAAACACTTTCCGACATATCATTAAACCGTATAGGCAGAAATGTCTCAAAGTTTTCACATACACCAAGTACACGATCACCATATGCTGTTTTCAATTTCCGAATCTTGATAATGCGGAATGGAATATGCGTTGGCAATTCGCTGAGCTTCTTTGTCTCTAAGCCACATGATTGTCCCACAGCATTCAAAACATTCATTGTAGTAGTCTATAAACAAAACAAAAGCATACCTATTACACTCTAAAACAGCTTTTAATAATATTGTGCAATTAGGGATTTTGCACTATGCATGGCGAATAAATTATACTAGTTATGCAAGAAATGCCCTAACTGTAGCAGATACTACTTTTCTGCATATAGCACAAGTGTTAAGTTCTAATGCACACTTGACACAGGCTATCATGTGTCCACAAGGCAAAAATACAACACCTAGTTCATCTTGATAACAAATTTTACATAATTGTTGGTCACACTTTTGTATCTGTTCGTGAGACAAGTCTTTTCTTTCAGCCTCGTGTATTTGCTCCGCGTGTTCTAACTCTAAAGGCACTTTTAAGTCTTGTGCTGCAATCATGTTTTCTTTACGAATAGTGTTCACAAATTCCTGTCCTTTAAGCAACACCATGTATTAACAGTAAGGTAACCAACGAGCGTGTTCCACAAAAGGGTCATCAGTCATTTGCCAATCCTTTAAACAAATCCACAATAAAAACATATTGTTTTATCCCCTTCACCAGTATAAAAAAATCCATCTTCACTTAGCTGTTTGGTAAGGTGTTTTAATATTAATGGCCAAACATTTTTATAAGATTCTAAACGTTTTTCAACAGAGCTGTACTCTGGGTGTGCTAGTGCTTTAGTCTTGCAAACTCCCAATTTTTCAAAAGCACACGCCAATTCAACACTGTCTATGGCATATGGACCACATATATCGACACTACCGTTGGCTGGTAATACATTATTATTATTATTTATTTGTGAATCAGCAACGAAAGTAGCGGTCAATGGTCTTGTGGTTCGGTAAAATAAATACACAGGTATGTTACCCACTTGCTTTCCAAGCATGTAAGGACAATGAGGAGACCATCGCAAATGGTCTCTAAAGGGATCATCCCTTTCTTCCCAGTGTGAAAGTTCAATACGACAAAACACACAGCGCACCACATCTTCTCGGTTCAAGTAAAAAAAACCTGCTTTTGCAAGTTCATGTGTCGACAAAAATCCTACAGGCCAGGATTCAAATGTTAACCAACGGTCATGTTCTGATTTTAAATTTAACCCACGTGGTAAACCAACTTGCTCACTTGTTGTATTTGGTACTAACGCCATGTGTTATAATAAAACTTTTCTTATTTTAAGTTACTAACGTTGCACAAGAGCACAGAGTACTTTAAAGCATAATGCATGCTTGCTCACTGTCTGTTCATTACGTTAATGGCACATGACGACACCTAAAAGCAAACAAAATAACCCATCACTCAATCAATCAATCAATCAATACTTGTAAATAAAACGTTAACGTTAATTGGCATTAATATATCAAAACACCATTAAAAATAAACTGTATGTTGGCACTAACAGTAACCCATGTACTTATTTTCTTTTTATAAAGCTAAAGTCATTTACATCCCCCCCCCCTTGAACCAATATATAAACCATGTTCAAACCTGTGAATATTCATTGAGACCATAGGGAACCACCCATAAATTAAATTTATTTTTTTATTTTTAGAAAATCCAACATGGCCTTGTACTTTTCGCAGTCAACAACAACAACATAGCCATTAATCAAGAAAGCAATCATTGTCCCAGTCATGTACATGTAATGAATTTTTTTTGTCTATGAGTTTTCAGTAGTGGTAAAATGGAATAGCATTTTTAAGTTAGACTTACCTGAGTTTTAAACAGTTCATTCTTTGGCAGTGGTTTCGCTTTACTGCGTTTCGGGTTTTTTCAGCAACTGCTTCGTCGGTAAGGCTATTCTTTCCAAGTTTCTAAAAATAAATAAAATAAACCGCTATAAATACCTAAATTCAGGTTAATACATACATTTCATAAAATAAAATATCAAACAAAAAATGAAACAAGTTAGTTTAAAAAAAATCATCTCACCTTTAC